>JAPQRN010000005.1:27918-44138 GCA_037367275.1 Coranthus polyacanthus
ACGGCCTGGATGAAAGCAGACTTTCATTGGATTTCCAGAACTGTGAGGTTGTTTCAGACGTCACACAGGAGTCATCGATCAGTGTGCTGCTGACTAACCTCATCAAGGGGAATCTGCTTCCCTCGGCTCTCATCTGGATAACTTCCCGACCTGCAGCAGCCAATCTGATCCCTCCATCGTGTGTTGACAGAGTAACAGAAGTGCGAGGCTTCATCACTGACGCCCAGAAGGAGGAGTACTTCAAGAGAAGATCCAGTGATGAAGACCTGTCCAACAGAGTCATCTCACACATCAAGACTTCCAGGAGCCTCCACATCATGTGTCAAATCCCTGTCTTCTGCTGGATCAGTGCTACAGTTCTGGAGCACATGTTGACTACAGAGCAGAGAGGAGAGCTGCCCAAGACCCTGACCGACCTGTACTCACACTTCCTTCTGGTTCAGACAAAGAGGAAGAAGCAGAAGTACGAAAAAGGACAAGAGATGGAGCTGACGGAGCCTGACAGAGAAGTTCTCCTGAAGCTGGGGAGGCTGGCGTTTGAGCAGCTGCAGAAAGGAAACATCATGTTCTACCAAGAAGACCTGGAGCAGTGTGGTCTGGATGTCACAGAGGCACTGGTGTACTCAGGGGTGTGTACAGAGATCTTCAAAAGAGAGTGTGTGATCTTCCAGCAAACAGTCTACTGCTTTGTTCATCTGAGCATTCAGGAGTTTCTGGCTGCAGTTTACATATACCGCTGTTACACCACCAACAACACAGAGGTACTGAAAGGGTTTCTGGGAGACTGGGATCATATTTCAACACTTGATGTATTTCTGAGAGAAGTCTTGAAAAAATCCTCGTACAGTAAAAACGGCCACCTGGACCTGTTTGCTCGCTTCCTTCATGGCCTCTCTGTGGAGTCCAACCAGAAAATTTTAGGAAGTCTGCTGGGTCAGAAAAAGAACAATTCAGAAACCATCCAGAAAGTCATCACCAACTTGAAGCTGATGAACACCTACCCCATCTCTCCTGACAGAAGCATCAACATCTTCCACTGTCTGACTGAGATGAACGACCACTCATTTCATCAAGAGATCCAACAGTTATTGAAGTCAAAATGCAGATCACAGAAGATACTCTCTGAGATCGACTGTTCAGCTCTGGCCTATGTACTGCAGATGTCAGAGGAGATTCTGGATGGGCTGGACCTGAAGAACTACAACACATCACCAGGGGGACAACTGAGACTTCTCCCAGCTGTGAGGAACTGCAGAAAGGCTCTGTAAGTACTGATGTGACCATTAACATAGAGTAGGTTAATGTCAGTAAATAAGTGTTTCAGAACTGGTGTTACACAAAACATTAAGCTAGCTTTAAGTCTCAGATCAATAAGTTCAAGAAATGCTTTGTAGCCTCAATAATTTAATATTAAACCTGTATTTACAGACTTTATGACTGTGGACTCTCAAAGACTCATTGTGAAGTCCTGGCCTTAGCTCTGAAGTCCAAGCCCTCCCATCTGAGAGTTCTGGACCTCAGTGAAAACAAGTTGAAGGATTCAGATATGGAGCTACTGTGTACTGGATTGAAGAGCCCGAACTGCAGGCTGGAGATTCTCGGGTCAGTTCACTGATTATCTACTGATAGTTTAGACTTTTTCTTTTTAAATCATTAACTTGCTGCGACTGCTGGTTTTTAGTTGAGGAAATATGGTATTTACCTGCAAAGACCCTGCCTGTATTTTCTATTTTCCTTTTGTTGTATTTGGGACCTTTCTTGGAATCTACCTTTGGGCAGTGTGTTTGTACCTCAGCCAAACAAAGAGAATCTGGTTCATTCTGCTCTTCTCACCTACTACTACTCTTAATGTGGTGTAGTTCTGTCTGAGAGACGAAACATATAGAAATCTCTCCGCCTATTGTCTGTCTCTCACAGACCTGTCAGCGACCCTAGGAGGAAGCATGGGCTTTCGGTTTTATTCCCCTTTAGGACTTAACTGCTGTGAAACAGTTAGAGCATAATGCTTTATTTCTGCTTTTTTTCCTCACTGTCTCACTCTCCCCATTCAGTCTGTTGCTTGCTTGACCACCACTTTCACCACTCCTTCATTCTCTGAGCAGAGTCCATGGTTCCAACTTTGTCCCCGAGCGGGACAAAGTTTGGAACATAATCGCTGTGAAACGATCATAACTATGTCTGAAATTGTTTTGTCTTTCTAACACACTTTTCTCATTCACTCTCTAGCTTGCATATTTTACCTTAAACTTTTTTCACTGTATTCAAAGTATGTATGACATTCATTTTGGACTTGTTTAGGGTTAGGGTTAGAGGTTTGTTTGAGGTTTTTACTTCTGGTCTTATGGATCTCCTTCTGAAGACACATAACTGCTGAACTATATGTTATGTCTGTAGAAAACTGACATTATGATGAGCCACGATACCACATTGACAAATCACTACAAATTTTAGATGAAGCTCATTGATTGGGACATAGTAATGTTGAGCTGCACTTTTAAAACCTGAACACATCTGAGTGAATTGTTAACGGATTTTACTCTACATTCTTTATTCTTTATTTAGATTGGATAACTGCTGCTTGTCAACGATCAGCCTCTCTTCTTTGATGTCAGCTCTGAAGGCCAATCCTTCCCATCTGAGAAACCTGGACCTGAGTGGAACCGACCTGCACTCTTCAGATGTGAAGGAGTGGTCTGATATGGTGCACTGTCCACTTTGTAGACTACAGAGTATGAGGTCAGTTCGCTGTCTGGCTTTATATGTTGTATTATTACATGGTGTTATTACCTCCACGAAAGAGGTTATGTTTTTACCTGCATTTGAATGAATGAATGAATGCTTTATTTCAGTTTTAAAACAAAATAAAATCATATTTTTACAACAGACAGCAGCAACTGAAAAAGGAATAGGCTGAAGCCCCCAGGCTTATTTTTGCCTATCCTGTAACATCATAGTATCATAGCATTTCCCCAAATTTCAGCACAGTATGTCATGGAAGGCATCACTAGTGAAAAGTACAGCAAATGAAGGCAGTTCTTGTGTAAATCTTCACAGACCAAAGCATTTGTTTGGTCTGTGAAGTCTAGCATCCACAGTTTTGGACAAATATAATATTTTTTTTGTTTGAGTGTCTGATGACAGTGACTACAGATGATTAAGCCATTCTAGGTCCAAGGACACGGTCGGAAAAAATTCCAAAAATTTCAAATTGTCAACATAGGGCAAAATCATATCTCGGTCAAAACTCATCTGATTTGATTCTAACTTAACACATACACGTGGAATGTCGAGATCTAGTGTCACTGAAAGTCTGACTTTGAAACGTTAATGAGCAAGATCACAGTAGATGATTTCCTAAAAATCACTATAGAGAGCCGAAGTCCCGCCCCTTCCGGTTGTTCCCCATGGGACCTTATTTTGGAAAAAAATTGTATTACAGTCAATGGCGAGAGACAAGTAATTTTTGGATTCTGTTTGAATCATGCCATCATTTACACATAATGATGCTTGTCAGTTTAAAAGATAATTTTACAAGTCAAGAAAGTCGCAGTTTGTTTTAAAACTATGTAAAATATGTAAATAGAGATACTGCACGCCTGAAAGTCACGGACGTGACGTCATGGTAACTTTCTCCTCCACAAGCTGCTCAGAGCTGCTGAAGACATCTCTGCAGCTTCAACGTCACCAAGACTGTTGTGATGTTCAAGTCTTTTAATACTCCCTCTCGAAGAGCAAGGTGAACTAGCAACTGCAAGTTGGGGATGGTCTTCCCCCCCACCACCCAATTCGGGCTGGGCCGCAGTCAAGGGCCTCTACCACCGCAGCTCCACGCAACTGACAATGTCAATATTGAATCTGAGTCATAGCGCCACCTATTGGTGACAGGAAATGTCATGTTTTACCTTTTGCTGCACTATTCCGAGCAGATTGAAGATATCCAACTCAAATTTGGTCAGGAAAGCCATAACAACTTGCTTTCGTGAAACCATATGGTCAGGGCGGTGAATTCTGATGTCTCGCCATTAAACACAAAATGGTAATAGCTTGGCTGTACATCGTCCAATCTGCACGAAACTTCACACGTATGATGAGACTCCCGCCCTGAACGGAATAACACAATATTGACTTTGACCTGCAGCGACACCTACTGGCGACAGGAAGTACTACACCCAATACTTTTAGTGACTACTGCTTCTAGGTTCATCAGATCCACTTGAAATTGCATCAGCACAGTTGTGAGACCTTGTTGATGCTACATGATGAAGCTTTTGACCTGTCATCACACGGTGTTGTCATGGCAATGCAATGCTCGCCATGAAACATGAAGGTGTTTTTGAGGGCTTAGGAATGTTTCGTCAGTCCTGAAACTTAGCACTTCATGGGCCATGTACAATATTACACATGAATGTTGACATTTGCACACATCTGCACACAGTAATACATCATACACACCGGTATGCACAATTTGTCAGGAGCGGAACTATGTACGACAATTTTAAAACACTCTCCCGTCCCATCTCATCTATTCATAGAGACTGAGATTGTGTCCCACATGAGAGTTTGGGTCCATACTCCCAACCCGCCCAAGTCCTGATGGTACCCTCTCCTCCCACACGCTAGGCCCACCCTCGAGTCTATATTAAATTAGACAGGGGATTTCTAGTCAGAGGTGCCTTCTCCGATCCCGTGTGCTGGCTAGACTTAGGTTTGTGGAGAAACCTTCATACAACTGGTGGACAATGTCTGTCAATAGGAACGCTATCCTGAGGAACCGGGCTCTTACTGAGGTGAGGTACTGCCACTCAGTAGTATGACGGATGCAGTTTTACGTCTTGCCCAGGACGTGCCCAGGATATTGAATTGAATTTCTATGGGCCATGTACAATATTACACATGAATGTTGCCATTTGCACACAGTAATACATCACACACACACCGGTATGCACAATTCATCATCAGCGGAACTATGTACGATTATTTTAAAATACCCTCCCATCCCGTCTATCCATACAGACTGAGACTGTGTCCCACACTGCTTCGTCAGCCATTATACAGTGTATGATCACACTTTATATGTTCATGACTTTGTTTTATTTTCTTCGTCGTAGTCACTGGAACAACTTCACATCAGTGGCCCTACAACACAAGTGAAACTCACTTCCTCACTGTAAACATCAACAGGTGTCACCGTTCTAACGTAAAGTGTGTCGTAAAAACAAAATAAAATAAAATCTCACGACAGGAAGTCACATTCCCCCCACGCAAATTGAATAAAAACTGTAGGAGCAGTTTGTTAAAATCCACATGAGTAAATTGCCATTTAAACAGGAAATTGTTGCAAATCATTATCTCCTTGAAGCTAATGTGATGACTGGGGATGGTATGTTGATGGTATTTGTCAAATTATTGATTTTGTCGATAAGCGAGATAATGTACAGCCACCAGGCGTTATTGTGAAATAAACTCAAAGTAATGTAAGATTTAATCACCCAGACCAGTTCACTATACGTTTCCCTCACTTAACAACTGATCATATTCAAGCAAAACTTATATCCATAAAGTTCATTTACATTTCTTCATGTTTGAATGTGTTGTTGATTAATTGTTTTTTCTGATGAATGGATTTTAATCTACACTGTTTATTCTTTTTTTCCAACTATGGCACCGCAGTTTGCCCGACGTCGGCTCTTCTCCATTCTATCTGATAAAGCAGAGCTCGTCTGATGTGTTCAGCAACGTACAGAAAAAAGAAGAGAAGGAGTTGTGTTATTTTATGACAAGACCACATTGTAGACTGCATACACGGAGGTTAGTTCACTGTCTGTTATTCGAGTTTACATGTTTTATTAACAGCTAAACATAACTTTCATCAATAAAGTTTTTTTTACATTTCTCCATATTTAAATGTTTTGTTGATGAACTGTTTTTTTTTTTTCTGGGGAATGTATTTTAATCTACGTCATTTATTCTACATTCAGATTGAAGGAACGTAGTTGGTCAGAGATGTTCTTTTTGGTCTCGGTTATGAGGACCAACCGCTCCATTCTGAACAAGCTGTACCTGCGTGACAGAGAAAACCAGCAGGACTCAGGAGTGAAACCGCTGCATGATTTTCTGCAGAGTCCACATTGTAAACTACAAACACTGAGGTCACTTCACTGTCTCTTACTATTATAGAGTTCACATGTTTCATTAACAACTGAATGAATGAATGAATGTATGGATTTTAATCTACGTAATTTATTCTTTTTTCAGACTGATAGGCTGCAGGTTGTCAGATAGCAGCCACTCTTTGCTGGCCTCAGCTCTGAAGTCCGAAGGCTCCCATCCGTCAGAGCTGGAGTCAGAATGACCTGCAGGACTTTGAGGAGCTGCGTGATCTTGTGTAGAGTGCAGACCATAGCCTGAAGACTCCAGTAGATGGTTGGAGACGGTCCATACTGGATTGGTAAACTGTGGAGGAGTCAGTCAGTCATACAATCAGATCAGGAAATGTTCCATGTTACTGTGGAGGGAAGTGGAGAGGAGAGCCTCATCTGAGGACAGCTCCACTGTCAGGTCCACCTTCATCCCGTCTTCCTCTGGAGTCTCATCAGTGTAACTCATTTTCCGTATCTGTAGAAGCTAAAGTGAATGCAGATTAAAACACAGGCTGTTAAATGACTGTGAAGCAGGGTGATCTGTGGATGTTCCTCTGCTGGTTTGTGTTGCAGCCCCACCGTGTGAACTAATGGAGAATTACACTTATTTTCCCAAAACGTGTTTATTTTTGATGCTATAGCTATATACCCATCCTGCACCATTATACTTATTATCACTTACTATAATATTTCATTTGTGTTTTTATGTCCTACTGTGTTCATGTACCATTATCTATTTTTATTACATTCTGTCAAAAGAGAAATCCTAGTTCATTTTTTCAAATAAAAGTGTTGAACAGTTTATTAGATCCACGCGGCTGAAACTGATGTAGCTCAGTTTTCTTTGAAGGCTTTATTGTAGATGTTTATTAACTTGTGACCTGTCGTTTCATAGCCTTTATCTGTGTCATAGCAAATAACACATGTCAGCTGCTTTGAAAATAAAGATGTTGCCACAGGCTGTGACTCTCTCTGATGCTTAATGAGATGAATTAATACATTATCTACGTTAGCACCTGCCAGTATGAAGTAAAAATGAGTGTAATCCTGGTGTATTTATTCATCAACCACTGCCCTGCTGTTGTTTTTCCTCCTCTTCTCGTACACCTGCATGTATGTTGTCTTGAACCGTCTTCACATTGTTGTTGCTGGTTTTATTTATTGTAATGAGTGTGAACCAAAGAATTCTACTCCATATACTTGTGTAATGGATGTAACGATAAAGCGTTGTTGTGTATTGTAAGGCCAATATTGAATGCACAAACATTAACGTTGGTGAAATATATAATGAAGGAAAAACAATAAGAGAAAGACAAAACAAAACAAAATGAAGAAACTGCATACAGGAGGGACGCAAACCCTGTGCGCAGATCGGAGACCCAGCTCTTATAATGGGCGACTTTCATAGCAGCTGCTTTTTTTCCACTGCGTCCACTCGGAGTGGAACACACCCAGGACGCACTGAAACCACACTGACACCAATGCATCCTGGGACACTGTAATGCTCGAGTATTAATGGTATTAATGTAAATACCGATACGTGATCATTTAATTAAAAAATTTGTAGAAGCAGTTTTAGTGTTACGTTATGTAAGCCTCGTTGTTATGTTATATTAATTAATATTTCTCATTTATTAGCTGTGTGTTCTTAATTGTAAATAGATAAAGTGATATTTTTTTGTTTTTATTTTGTCATGGTTACTAAAAATAACAATATGTTTTTTTCTCACAGGAACAACTTGCCCTTGATTCCAAAAATATATATTTTTGCAACTTTCAAGGTTCAGTATGTAAGATTTAAGATGATCTAAAGGCAGAAATTGAATATAATTTACTTAATAATATTGTGTATAATCACCTAAATAAGGATCGTTGTGTTTTTGTTACCTTAGAATGAGTGGTTTATGTCTACATAGGAAGTTGTCTCCCCGGAGTCCACCCTGTTTTTACAGGAGCTCAGAATGGACTTCCTCTTCTGCTTTTTTCAGTTTTCTAGCAGGTGGCGTCCAGCATTAAAGCTGCAGGAGCCGAAATCAGGAAAAAAAACTTTTAGTCTGCGGCTCTCGCCTCTCGGTCCAAATAAAAAAAGACAAAATGTAAAGATAGATGAACCGGATGCTGTTTCACGCCGCTGTGGAAAAAGAGAAGACACTTTTCCGAGCTTCTGTGTTGAGTTACGAAGTAGAGCAGTAGAGTCACGTCTGACTGAATCTGAACAGCGATCTGTAATTTCAGCTGCCGATCACATATTTAACCTCGGCCAAAACCTCCTGTCACGGGGCAGATTTTCTACACTCTGAAAACAGAGTTCAGAGAAGGAGGTAGAATTCTTATGTCCACTCAGACCACTTGAACCACTTGAATTACAATCATCGTGGAATTTTGCCCATTGACTCCAAAAAACTGTCAGGCACTTACCGTCACCTACTGTGTGAGTGTGGACCAGAGTTAATATCCCTTAACTAAAAATCCCAGAATGGACAAAACCAATACGGGAGAGAGGGGTATTCCGTCGATTACAATGTGCGACTTCACCACTAGATGTCACTAGATATTACACACAGAACCTTTAATCCTGCAAATTCACTGCAAAAAACTCTGACAAACATAACATTCATTGTAATTTTTTTAGAAATCCTGCAATGAAATCAAGCATTTTATCAGCTGCACCAGTCCCAAAAACAGCCATTGAAATCCTGCAGGGAATGGTTTATAACGGTGTCTGTTCCTGAAGCTCAGCCTACTTATTAGAGGTGTGGGACTTTCTTCATTCAAAGGTGCATCACGATGCAGACATCGTAACTGAATCATGAGGCCAGTGAATATCGCCACCTCTGCTTGTAAAGGATTTGTTTTGTTTTTGTAATGTTTTACTGAAGATGCAGCTCTTTACATTACAGACTGTTCTAGTCTGATTTTTTGAACAAACTTTTTCAATAAAAGTCAATTCAGATGTGTCTGACGGCTTGTGTTAATTGATAAAAAAGCAGGCGTGTGTATTGATTAAGGAGAGACTGCTTATCGGAGCTGAAATGCACATTTTCATAACTGCCAGTATTTTTCAATCCAATTCATAGAGTTCAGTGGGAAAACTGACAATATATATTGTTGAAGTGTTGTACTTTATTTGACTTGACAGTCAGCTTAAAGGCATGTCAATTATGTTTTGTGTTTGAGTAATTTTTGCAGCAAGTGTGCATCGTTTCCTAATATTGATTATTGCCTCGCTTACTTCTTGTAATAATCGGTAGCACTGAAAAACAAAAAAAATCGATTAATTCCTCATAGTAATATGGAAAAGTGAGGATGCGATATGTTGAAATGCATTGAGAATCATTGTATGTTTGAATAGTTGAATGATAACTGAATCAAGTTGTGAGACGAGTTAGGATTCACACCTCTATTTACAGCCACAAAAGAAAAAAATGGGAAAATGCAAATTAAAGCAGCGATATTACAATTTATTTAGACTGTATGAACACAACACATTTAATCAATTTCTGACATTCAGACCTGCGACACATTCAAGAAATAGTTGGCACAGTAAAACTTTTACCACTTTGCAACGTTCCCATTTTTTTTCTCAACACTTAAAAGACGTCCGGGGCCTGAAGACACCAAGTGTTGAAATGTCTCAAGTGCCATTTTGTCTCATTCTTCCTGTAAACAAGTCTTAAGGGTTTTTGTGATTCAAGATGCTCCACACATTCTCTATTGGGGACAAGCAGGGACCGCATCCGGCCAATCCGTCACCCGCACCCTCTTCCTCCTCAGCCAGGTCTTTGTAATGTGGGACAATGTGCTTTTACATTGTCTTGTTGAAAATTTCACGGACGTCCCTGGAAACGTTTTCGTTCTGAAGGCAGCATGCGTTGCTCCAAAATGTCAGTGTAGTTTTCAGCATTAATGGTGCATTGCAGAAGTGCAAATGACCTTTGCCAAGGACACAGGAAACAGACCCCCGAGCATGACAGACCCTGGCTTCTGAACCTGTTGCTGGTAACAGTCTGGATGGTCCTTTTCGTCTTTGGTCCGGAGCACATGGTATCCATTTCTTCCAAAAAAGACCAGGAATAGTGGTTCCTCTGACCACAATCCACGTTTCCACTGAGTGATGGTCCATCCCAGATGCCTCAGACCCCAGAGGAGTCCACGACGTTCCTGGACACAATTAACATAAGGCTTCCTTTTGGCTCAGGAAACTTTGAACCGCCATTTGTGGCCGTAACTGTACTGTAGAGCTCGACAAAGTAATCCTGAGCCCATGTGGTTCTATCAGCTATAGATGAATGACGCGGTGCCGTATGAGAGAGCGGACGTCATGGGCGTTCAGCTTAGGCTTGAACCCTTGCCCTTTACACACTGAAATACATTGCCTCTGTCCCAACTTTGTCTTGAATGTGTTGCGAGCCTGAATGTGAGGTATATTTACAAAAGAAATGAAGCTGACCACACAAAACATGAAATATGTTATGTTCCTACTGTCGAGTCGTAAGCAAAATTTTAATGTCAGTGGTTTCTTTTTTAATTTGAATTTTCCATACTGTGCCAACTTTTTCTTATTTGGGGTTGTGTTATAGGCCACACATTCAGTATCTTAATCTCTACATCTGCAATTACGCTTTTAATTTTGATGCATTTTATTCTTAAATTGCATTATTCTATTGACGATTGTGCTATTGTATCATAACTATTACATTATAATCAATAAAGTCTATTGATCAGGTATTGAATTAGACACTGTAACAGTCTATCAGTGTGACGTATTCGCGGTGGGCGGAGCTAACGTCCAGGCACCATGGCTTCGGTAGGACCCGAGGTGAGTGTGGAAGCCCTCTCTCCGCCGAGCTTCTTTTACTTTCACGCTGCCTTCCGAGTTATATAGAGTGTGTTCTGCCGCGGCAGACACAAACCCGGTGCCAAACGGGAGAATAGTCGGCGTCGCGGTGTCGGTTTGTCGTTAACAGCCCTCTGCCAGCTTGGAGTCTCTTGCTTTTGTGCTGGACCGGAGGGCAGGAAGATGCTGCTCCCCGGAACCTGAATACTCCATGTTGGCGCGTTGTGTGTTCGGCTCCGCGGTGTCCTCATACATGGTCCCGGCTCATGTCACTGTCCTGCTTCTGTCCAGCTTTAGCGCTTCAAAATAAACTGCAGATACATTAGCATCTGTTTCCACCCGGTGTTATTTGGCCTTTTAGCCGTTTCATCTGTAACCGGCTCATTGGAGGCTAATTCTCACACTGCCGCTTGGCTAACCGCTAGCAGCCGTGCTAGTTAGCGGAGTATCTGAAATCGACAAACGAGCGGATTCCCGGGGTTAGCGTGTCATTAAAACAATTCGTTTGGGTCTTAATTTGAGGTAGATGCATTCGGCTAAATGCCCGGCTGGTGATGTTAGGTCTCCAGCTCTGTGCAGGCTGTTAGCTTCATGATAATTGATGCACAGGCTGCTCTCTCCCTCCCACTGTAAACATATGGCGCCAGCTCCTACACCGGTTCTGCTGCTCTGTGCATGATTATTTCCAACATTACACTTTCATCAGGCATCATTTTCAGGTGCACCTCTATCGTTTTGTCCAGCTGTCTGCAGTCACTGTCCACATTTAGGCGCAGGCGAGATCCAGTAGGTGTAAACCAGAACGAGGCGGGCTGTAACAAGTTGCACCACTGTGATTTATCTTTATCTTCTGCTAAAGGTGGACCCCTCAAAGCTGACCTCTTGCTTAACAGTAGCCCTGAAGTGTGCACATGTATCAGAGATTCAGTCTTTGTTTCTTTCTCTTTTTTTTCCTCTTTTTTTTTTTTTTGAAGAGCTCGGGGTTTGTGCAGCAGAGGTCGCTCCAGCAGCGCTGTGATGAGGTCTGCTCAGTGAGGTGTTGTAAAAATAAAAGGTGTGGGGCTTTGAGATTTGCAGCCACTTCCGTTTGCTCTCTTTATATTGTTTTGGTTTTGGCTTGACACGTGTCACGTATGTGTAATTTATCCGGCGGGTGTCCAACCATGCAGCATTTATTCTAGCTGTCAATGAAAATGAAATGTGTGTATTTTACGGTGTAGGATGTTGGCAAGAAATGCATTATTACTTTACAAGTAAAAGTACAAAGATAAGTACGTCTCATGATGATGAATGGCTCCTCTGAGAGTGTTATTGTTTTACATATTCGAGCTGCATGATTTGGGGAATATTGTGCCTGTTGCAGACAATATTGTGTCTTGTGCAGTAAATCATATTGACATTATATTTTAGTAATGTTTCAAGGAAAATTGCCTGTCATCCCTTGTTTCAGCATCTTCAGAAGCCTTTCTTTCTCTGTTAAACTTTTTGGTGGTTTTGTATGTCGGTCTGACACTACAAGACGTCAACTAACCGCTATTTTCATTATTGATTAATCTGTGTTTTTCGATTAATGGTAATAAAAAGTAAAAGTCCAAAACCTTAAGATGCTTCACTGACTCTGTGAGACAAAGAGGGCAGATAATTGGGAAAATCGTCACCTTTTGGGACAAAATGTTCTGCTCTGTAAGGAGAAAAAAGCTCGTCGCAGTTCAGCAAATGGACATACAACTTGGAAATCGTGGCGTCGTGTACATCCACATCTAGAGGAAAATAACATACAAATTGCTTAAAAGAAAGCAATGTTAGTTTTGGCCAGTTTCACAAATGAGTCAGTACAGCACCTTATCTCAAAGGCAACCTAAAATAAACAATTACAGGAGTCAACCGGTTTAAAAACACGGCTGTTGTTTTTTCTACTGAGTTACACGTTCATTAACTTGTCTTGTCTCGCCGTTGCTGTAGAGTGAGTGGCAGTGGTTTGACACGGCAAATAGTCACATTTGATAAATGTCTTGTCACTTGAAACCGAGTTTCAACACGTTAGGAGTAGAGCTCATGCAACACGTACCCAATTTTATTACACTTTTAATATTATGATAACAGACAACTTCAGGTAAAAAGGTTTAGATTTTTATGTTGTGAAGTGGCTGAAAACTAATCATTTGCAGGGTTTTCCTTAACATTATAACGTGCAGCACAAAATCAAAAATCATGTAAAACCAACTAAGTAACGTTTCCCAGATCTAATGATTTCTTTAGCACGTTTTCTTTTAAGCTCTATGTTTATTATTTTTCTGCTCCAGCTTTTCTAAATTTGTGTTCATGGATCTGGTAATAATAATGGCTGAAAAAGATGTGATATTCTATATTTATACTGAAAAAAATGTCACATTTTCCTTTGCCACTTATACTTCTTTGTCTTCAACAAACGTAGGGAAGATGCTGCAACCCACACAGCACCTAAGCGAGGGAAAACCTTTTAAGTTACAAGTCAACCCTTGGGTTTTCCCTAAGGGTTATTTTCTTCCTTTAGGCCACAGAGTAGAGCAGTAGAATTGCGCCTGATGGAATCTGAACAGTAATCTGTTATTAAAGCTGTTAATCACATATTTAATGCCCCCTACCTGTCTGAAAACACCTGTGAGCAGCCAATACGTCCTGTCAGGGTACATTTTCTATAGCCCAAAAACAGAGTCCAGAGAAGGCGGCAGGATTCTTGTTTCCTCTCAGTCCACTTGAATTACACTATGCTGAAAAGTAATTATGGATTTTTTTTGCCCAATCACTGCAGCTTTAATTGAATAATTGTATAAATAAATGGTTGATTAATCAGTTAGAAAGTAGTCATTAAGATCAGTCGTTAAGTGCTAGTGGAAAATACGCCATTTCCTCATTTCCTGTGTAAATGGCCACCGACTGCATTCTTTGGTAGTAAATGTTACTGCCCGTCCACCATTTCTATCAACAGTCCAGCATCCAGGCGACAGAATGTACCGCATCAGCCGGGTTTATTGAGAACAAATGAAGGAAAGCAGTATTGAAGTACGAAAGTTAAGTCTGTTTCCCTGCAGGCCTCTGCAGACTTACATTACATCATACAGGTGTTTGTAATTTCCTCGTTTCTCTGTGTCTGCTGTGTTTCAGTCAGCGTTCAGCTCATGTACTTTCAGACATTGAGCAGGAGAAGAGGCTCGGTCTCATGTCGAGCAGTGCTTTGGGCTTCTACAGCTGAAGTACACTGGTGATCCCATAGTTGATCCAAACAGAGGGCTATTTTTCACTCATATGTTCAAAGTTGACTTTGTGCTGCTGTAAGAATGTAAAAAAAAAAAAAACAACCCAGTGAAACAGCTCTTCTGATTCCTATAAAGTAAATGTGCTTTGTGCTGCATCATTTTTCACTCTTATGTTCAGGGCTGCAACATTTTTTCCTCTGACGAGGAGGATGTTTTCACCTGCTTCTGGTTGTCTGTCGGCAGGATTCCAGTTGTCATTGAAAGGTGGTTGAAGGGTAGGGCACGGGCCAAGGACAAACCACTGAAATGTTGGGGCAGGACTGTGGGACCTTGGCAGAGGCCTGTCACAACAATTACTAAGGATGCACCCTTACTTACCATCAGAGATGCACTCAGTTCAACACTGAACATGGGCCACTGGTGATTCAAGCAGGACACTTTGATGATTACATGGTGCATTTTGAACTGGTCTTACTGAAGCAGTTGCTGTCAATCATCATCCTTTCTTATAAACATCGGTCTCTACCGTTGTTAAATGTCATCTCTGATCAAAGACATTCAAAGGTGATGTCAGTCAAAAAGGTGAACATCAGCCAAGAGATCACGGCTTCCCTATTTATTATACAGTCACCTGATTATAATTATTTCAGCTGACTACTCATTTTGCATAGTGCTGTGCATGTACCAGATGAACCAGTGTACCAGTGTTAATTTCCTATATGGTTTGAATTTTTCATATACTGTCATACCGTAGCATAGCTGAACAACAGCTGTACAGAGTAATTAACCACAATTTACTGTCTTTCGGACATTATGAATGCAGTAACAGTGTAACGTGTATGGCCTGACATGGTCTCACAAGAGACAGTCAAGAAAGAGGAGTTCAGAGAAATGATAAAAACATTCGAGGTCTCATGTCTTATGCTTAAGTATTTTGGGTCATTTTATAGTGTTACAGAACTTATCGGTTGAATTGGATTTGTCTGTTATAAAAGCTGCATCCCTCTCTGCACAGGAAGCTGGGTTATCCCCGGCCAATTCACTTAATTAAGATCTGCGGAGCTCCGGTATCGTCAGATCTTGGAGGGATTCTGACTCAGATGTTCAGCTCCACGGAGGGTTTTGTCATCTGTGAGCCCACCTTGTGTTTGGACAGATGGCGTCCAGTGTAGCGCTGACACCAGAAAAGCCAGTGCATTCGGAGCTCACAGAAAAATTGGGGAAATTGGAACATTTGAGAAGCAAATGTTTCAATCAGTTCCATCAGATGTGTCCACTTCCTGCATCATAATCTGTCCGTGCTGTTCTCTCAATTACTAGCAGTTGTGTCTAAAAATGTTCTTGAGATATCGTGTCGGGGACTGACACAACTTTTTCTGGAGGATGCATCTAAATAAAAATAGCTGAAAACATTCAATTTATTTCAGCCGTTATTGGCTCGGTGACAGAAATGGTCACCTCATTGCAATTATTTAAGATACCCGCAATTTTTTTGCAGAATAATGACAATCGTCTCCTTTCACATGTATAAACAGCTAAAAACTAACAGAAATGTCAGCACTATTTCCACATTATTTTCTACCATCTGAGTTTTTACTTCCACTCTTTTAATGACGTCATTTCAAGGCGATTCGCTTCATTTGTGCGGTGAACACTTACGACAAGTTAAGACTAATCTACCAATTCGTTTAATTGTCATTATCTGCAATTTTGTACCAGTGCATAAAAATAATCCCTTTCTCACAATAAACTGCATTAACATGGACTTGAATATTCCACTGTTAATCGAAAAAATCAGAACGGCTCAGGTAACCACCTCAACATACCCTGTGTCAGTTTAATAATACCCAAATATACCCATCGTTGGTACCAAGCTATTACTATTAGATGGTATTTTGGTAATTACATGGTAGTACCTAATTATTTGCTGGTTTATTACTAAACTATTACCACGTTATTACTACGGAGCCTCTGAAGTCCCAAAATGTGCGATATTTTGTATCTTGC
>JAPQRN010000005.1:48833-61744 GCA_037367275.1 Coranthus polyacanthus
ACAAGTATAATCTGTTAAATATAAACATGTTGATTCCATCATCAAATATCAGCACTGCATGTCCTTTTCTAATCTTCTAATCTAATCTAATCCTCAAATGTTTCTTTCTAGAATAAGATTCGTTAGATAGAATTTTGACTTTTTCACTTCCTTCACTAGATGTTGAACCTGTTCGTCGCTGTCATCATGGACAACTTTGAGTACCTGACCAGGGACGCCTCCATCCTGGGACCTCATCACCTGGATGAATTCATCCGTGTGTGGGCAGAGTACGACCCTGCAGCCTGGTAGGTGTCTCTGCCCGATGTCTTATCTAGTGTCAAACTGAAGGAAGGGGCTCAGATGAAAGGGTGGGACCAGCAAGGAGGAAACTCTTAAGAAAGGCTTCTGAGTTCCAGCTGGATGATTCTGTGACATGGAAACGGGAAAATCCCATCCGAGCAGTGGGTGAATGACATTAAGCCTGAGCTTGGAGTGCGGGGTGAGGCTGGTGACGAGCCCCCTGTCGGCTGGACTGATGCATGTAAATCCAGTGTTCCGCTTGGCGTCCACTCAGCCCTCCTCTTCACTAAGCTGCCGGCTCCAAAGCTCCTCAGTCTGTCACTGTAGTGTGAAGAGAAGCTATTTCCATCCCTCCACTGGGGGAATACAGGTTTCTGTCAGCACCCTTTTCTGCCCCTTCCATCTGATAATATTTAACTCCTCTATAGGACAATACACTTTTTGAGTGAGATAGTGTGATGGGGTAATCTGCCTCAGATTAAGGCTCATCAAATTTTAGAGGAGGCATCTTGCAAGCCTTGTCAGTGAGTCAGAACTCCAGGAGAGGTGAAATACGGAATATGAAACTGCCTTTACCTGACAGACATCACGGGGGAGGGATTTTAATTTATTCCTGTGAATATAAATGAGCTGCTCTCACAGAGGTGCCTACGGTAACATTCAGCATATTTTCATATGCTTTAACTCGTCACTGCCATCGTTATCTCAGGCTGCAGCAAGGAGTATATTGGTTTTTAGAGATTTTCAAAAGGAGAAGATGGATGGTCATAGTTACCATGAAACATCATGTCCTGGCATTTTCTCTCAGAATGCTAAGAACTAAAACTCATTTAACTAGCTTGCACTTGGTTTGAAAATGCTTTTAGGTGATCTGTCATGTGTCTCCAAGGTGAACAGCTGTGTTCAGAATTTGTTACTCCCACAAATTCAAAGGGCTCCATGGACAGTTACTTCATGAGCCGAGCACCAGCTTTTATTTATTTAATTTTTTTGCAGTGGCTAGCTGAAGAAAAGAAAAGAAAAAAAAAAGAGCTAAGATAAACGTATGGGCTTTTCACAATGTTGAGATCGTACATTAGTGACACCAAAACAACTGCATATAAAATGCAGCCCACTTTGCATTGCTGAGATGCATCAGGACATACATGTATTAGCGTTTACACAACAAAAGATATGTGTTCAAATGTGTGTGGGGGCGCATGTTTACAAGCAAACTGTAAATTTACATTGTTCCTTATTGTTCTCTCTCTCTCTGTCATCTTTATCTAAATAATTGCTAGATTGAGATTAAGTGTTACTTAAGAAGTGAGTGAAATTAGAAAAGAATTTAACAGAACATGAAGCAACAAGTAATAATGAGCATATTTAATGAAATTAACAAGATTTTACAGCACAATCTCTAGTTTTTGGAGCATGTTCTCCAAATTTTACAGTGATTTTTAAAACAAAAACTCCACAGAGTTTACAGACAGAAGCTAAAAATGAGCTAAAACTTGTCTATTACAAAGAAGATGAGATGAATTATCAGTGGTGTTGGTTAAATCTACCAGATGTTACCACAGGTCTCCACTTCTTGTATCCATTGTTTCAAATTCAAAGCAATCTGCAGAGTCATAATAAAGGATATAGAATACTGTATATAAAGGAAACCCTGAAGTGATCAGATCACAATGCATCTTGGTGCAGGGTTTCTGCATGTCCTTAAATGTCTTAAAAATCTAAAATACAAATATTGCAATTTTAGGCTTTAAATGTATGATAAGTAACGATTCTTGCTTGTTGCTTCTTGTTCTCCCCTCCTCTCCGCTCAGCAAATGAAGGAGAGCACAGCAGTGCTTGAGAAACCTAGAGAGTGAATAAGGGTTGGGGTTTTCTGATAGTTTCACAGCAGTTTGGAATCACACATACACATCACACACCTTCGCACAACAATACGGGAAGGTTCGGAGTGAATGCAGCCGAAGCACATGCTTCACTTTGCACTGAGAGGTCTGTAACGGACACACAGACCTGCAGAGGGAGCCATATGACCGGAGTCAATACATTGAGTCGTGAGTACTGAACTCACACCCCACACTGCCTAAAGATCCACACCTTCAGTGAGACATAAGTGATGACTGAGAAGGATCACTATTGTGTGAGTGTGACGATCCCTTTCCACTTTGCGTGTCTGCTCTGTATTGCTGGGCTGGGTGTTGACTGGGCGTGGCCTGGTAGGTGGAGTGGGGCGGTTATCAGCTCTTATCTGCCCAGGTGGGCTGGGCTTACTGAAGGCATAAAGGACTGCCCTTCTGGCCTCTCTCACTCTCTCTCAGCCTGGCTTCCTGCATCCTACGTCATTCTTTTGTCTGTTTGGTTTGCTGCACCAGACAACATGCGTCACACCATATTTTCACTCATCCAGACACATCCGACATGACTGATCACTCTCCTCCTTCCACACCTGATCGGATCACCTAAGGCACATTTTAAAACCAAGTGTAAGCAGGGTCATTATGTCCATGAGTACATGAGGCCTCACTACAATCAGAAAACCTCCTGTAATACAAAATGTGGGAAATTCAAATCATTTTATTGTAAACTTTATACTCCTGCTTCTTTATGCCTTCTTACGGTAGATAACATGTTATTATAGATAATATAATGAGATGATCTGTGTCCTAACCTCTTGACCGTGTTTTATGTTTTTCAGCGGAAGGATTTGCTATCAGGATATGTACAAATTGTTGCGTTTTATCTCTCCTCCCCTGGGCCTGGGGAAGAAGTGCCCTAACAGGGTGGCTTATAAGGTTTGCACTGCCACACAGTCCTTTTGTTTTAAAGGGACTATGATGGTTTCAGACTGTGAAAATGTCTGTTCTCATTCCCTGCGGTGCCAGAGAATGACCCGACCACACATGCATACAAACATACATCGATCCTCTACTAATCAGCTGGCAGGTAACCATGGCGAAGTGCAGGAAACAATGCCGCAAGTCAGGCTCAAACAAAAGCCATCTGATGTGATGTCTATTTTAATTTTTTTCTAAACATGGGAGTGAAGGAAGAGTGGGCAGTGAAGATAGAGCATTGTGTGCTTTGTTTCCATTTTGGTTACTGCTGATGTCTCTTAGCATGCAGAATCAGAGGGCATCTTAAAGGAACAGTCCACTGAAAATCTTTCATCTTAGACTCTTGTAGGCTTTGAAAATCCGCAGCCTGTTCCTTTACGGGGAAAAGCAGGTGTGGTCAGCTTATATTATATTTAATTTGATTTGGAAGAACTTTGAAACGTTTCGTTTTTTTGTTACATCTCAAAAGATGGATTTTCAGTGGAGTTTCCTTTAACATAAAATGCACTCTCTTTCCCAAATACATACCTTCCACCAGGATCCGTCCATCCAGCATCTCTGCGTGGGGAATCCATTCTTTAAAAAAAAAAAACAACTAGGATGGTATTCCTGACACAATATCCTGGAAATCTTATTAACAAGGATTTCTGTGTTTTCCTCTTCTTTTCCCTCCCATATTATCTTTTATTATCACTTTTTGTTTTGCTCTAACTTCCCCTTCCCCTGTTAATCCCAACTCCTCCTCACGTGGGAAATCTTCATCCTTCCTACCATCTTTGCCCCGGGAAGCGGCCGTATGACTTATCGCGACATGTACGAGATGCTTCGCGACATGTCTCCTCCGCTAGGTTTGGGAAAGAAATGTCCGCCTCGAGTCGCCTATAAGGTAGAATCACTCCTATCTCCTCCTCCTCCTCCTCCTCCTCCTCCCCCTCCTCCCCCTCCCTACTGCAGTCACTGCTGGTTTCCTGCTTCCACCTGTCAAACATCTTCAGGCTTCTGTCAGTGTGTCACAGTCAGTATCTTCTGGCCTGCTGTTGTGTTGTTGTTTCTGTGGAGCTCTGTAGCCCCGTCCCGCTCTGTGAAGGTCTGTTTTACACTCTCCTTCTCCACTTTATCTAGATCAAAGAGCTGAACAGAGCTTAAATATTTGCCATATCTCTGCTGCATCAAAAGAAAAAAAAAAACCTTATTTTTCTCTCTTAGTCAGGGAGGTGTTTTGGTAGAAAAACTGCTTTTGTATTAAACCGTTTGATGACAGTAGCTGTGTTTACATGGACCTTAATATGCCTTTACTAATCAGAATAAACATACCGCATATAACCACCTAAATTCAGAAAGTTTTCAAAAGATGAACAGTCTTGTTTGTTGATATATTAACAGCTCCGGAAGAAGATTGAAGATATGTGTTTGAGTAAATATAACATTTTTGTTGATTCTAGAAACTACTCAACATTTCTCCCAAATTCCAAATAAAAATATTGTCATTAAGGGCATTAATTTGCAGAAAAATCTAAAAAAATGTAGTGTTTTCAGACCTCAAATAATGGAAAGAAAACAAGTGTGTCTACATTTTTAAACAACACAACGCAAATGTTTTAACTTGGTAAGAGTTCAGAAATCGATATTTGGTCAAATAACGCAGATTTTCAGTCACAGCTTTCATGCCTTGGCGTGCCCTGACATTTCTGTTGGCTGCTTTATGCCACTCCTGACACAAAAATATAAGTGTCTTGGGTCTTCAGGTCTGGACATTGAGAGTGATCCCTTCTTTTTTCCCCAGAGCTGTATATCACCCTGATTAGACTCTTTAGAGTCAGTGGAACCAGTTTCCACATGTCAAAAAAAATTCTATTCTGATGAAATGTTTTGGGGCATGTGAACACGCATCTTATCAGATCACTTTAGTTAGCATCCATGTGAACAGTTCAGTTGGAACCTCAAATCAGAATGATTTCAGTCAAGTCGAAAAATTAACCACAGTTTGTTACTTACGCAAACCTGAGTTGTTGAAGAAATATCGTCAATCCAACCACAGCTGGTGCTAGTGAATCACAGGGATATGGAATCTGGATCTCCGCCCTTTAGCCTCTTTTAGCTCATAGATTTAGTTTTACAACACACAGTGTATACTATGGGTCAGTGTCAGTGCTCTCATCAAACCCTCTGGGTATAACCTATCCATCATCAGACAGACAAGATGAGCAAACAGCTGTTAAAATGAAACATTAGTGGTAGTAAAATTGCTAGTTAAACAGCCACATTTATTTATGAGAATTTGCAGACTGTATTTCTCATTGCATTACTCCATGATGTGGTCACATAGCTGTATCTTTTCAAACAGAAACCTTAGGAGGAAAAATTCGGTTTATCTGTTACCCTGCAGCAGGTTTTTTTTTTTATTATTATTATTTCTACAGTCTGCTCAGAGCGCTAAAATATTTGCCCACGGCAGAAGCAGTGTTTAAATGTAATATATCTACCAGGCACTTCCGTTGGCTGCTGCAGCTGACTTAATACACATCCAGTGAAGAGAAAGCCCTCTATGAGATATCAAAATGAAAATGGAAGACACTGACGAGTAACGGGCAGAAAGTAACATTTATTATCACCCTGATGAATACTGTCTGAATGATGTACATACTGTATCTGCTAAATTTCCAAGTAGATCTAGGCAAGACCACCAAAGACCATCAAAGCTAAAACTAAAGTAATTATTTGTGATGCAAGTGTTTCAGAGGCAGCTATTACTGCATGTGTACTGTTGGTCTCGTGCTTTGAGTTTGTCTTCCTCTGGAGTTCATCTAGAAATTTAGCATTTTTAACAGGTCATCTTAAAAACCTGTCATCAGATTGTGACGTGTGAAGAATAAGTAATAACTAATCTACATCCAGAAGCAAATCCAAAATATGTTTTAAAAATCTCAATTCCTATACTCAGGACATTGCTGTCTTCAAGGGACCTGTTGTACCAGACATGTTTTCAAACTTTATCAGGATATCTGGAAAGACGTAGCAAACAGCTGATCAGTCAGCTGATCAGTCACGTGAGTTAAACGTTTATGTAAGAATTTATTGGAAAAAGTTGTTTCCATTTCCTCTATCCGCATTTACTCTTTTGCGAAAAAACGTTTTTTCAAATTTTGCTGTTTCATAAACATTTTCCAATGCGAAATTTCAAAATGCACATTAAATACATTTATGAAAACACACCTAGTAAAGCACCTTAGCACTGAATGCCACCTAGCATAAAACAGAAAAAAGGAGAAGTCCATTCTGAGCTACTCTAGAAATGCTGTGTTCCATCTACCTCAGAAGCTAGAAGATTGGATTGATGTCACACAAAAGTTAACTGCGTTCTAGTACAACAAGCTGGAAAACCAAAAGAAATACTGGTTCTAGCCTGGTTTGTCTCCGTTAGCTGATGTCAACAGGACCAGTTTTCAATAATACATGAGGCAGTATATTTCAGATACAAACACTGTAGCTGCATTTCCACAGATAGAGGTTGGACTCTACTTAATTAGTCTTGTGTTAATTAAGAGTATATTACTCCAGATTTCACTGCTGTTGATGCACAGAGCAGACATCCTGAATTTTGAAGTTGAGCTTGGGGAAGTTGGTCTGACTTTCTGAGTTGGAAATCCAATTCCACGTTCGAGTTGAAATTTCCAACTGAGAACCTGGATTTTCTGAATTTTCAGTTCAAATTGAACAACATGTGGACACAACCGGCTCCCACTTTAGATACAATCTGCTCATTCTAAGGCAAAGAAAATACATTGGTTCTCATTGTCAGGTGATTACATATTAATGAAAGCATAATTATGATAATTATCATCACCCTAAACCTTACATATTGAACCTTTAACATTGCTGTTTTTTTTCACCGCTGGAAACAGCTCTTGGCGACTAAAACTTTCTGGTAAAATGCTGCTCAACTCTGTTGATAGAGTTAGTTTTTGAATCTTAATCTTACAAACTGCTCCTTTATACCGAGACCTTTTAAAGTCCTCTCTCGTGAGCTCCTGCACTGATATGACATCATGTAGAAAATTAGGAACATGTGACACATGTATGTCATGTTACTCTATATGAGACTGAGAGCAGGGAGGTGGGAGCTATGCATTCAGCTCAGCCGTCCTCAGGTAGTCCCTGTGCCAGCTGCTTACCTCTTAGCATGCAGACTTAATGTGAGTGGTTCCAGTGCGTACACAGCTGTCTAAATGAATCACATTTGAAGCAGCCCTGCCCTTGCCCCAGTTAAAAATGTCTGGGTCTGACGTGGTTACATCTCCAAATATAACTCTTGGTTTTTCTGAATCGACAGGGAAAGACGTGAACAAAGACATAGAGAGCAGCAGTGCACTTGAGAGCAAGGCTACCATTTATTCCCCTGTCCCTCTTTTCCTCTCTACCTCTTCTTTGCTGTTGATCTCTTCAATGAACACACCTCCTCCATATATCCATCTTCAGATGTATGTTCTGTCTTCAGGCTGAGCTTCAGTCTCCTTTTTAAATGGGCTTTTTTCACCCTCTCCAGGGATCTTTATCTCCTCTGTTTCTTCCCGTCACTTCACTGTGTGCATCTTTGTGTTGTGCATGTTAATATGTGTTCCTGTCTTTCACATATGTGTTTGTTTATTGTCTTTGTCTGAAGCTGCCATTTTCCTACTCTGTGTTTCTGGGAAAAAGATGCAAGGCTTTACATGAGTAGATGCTTTCGTGTGAAGACACTAACTCCTCCCTCCTCCTCCTCCTCCTCCTCCTCCTCCTCCTCCTCCATCGTTGCATTCTCTCCATCTCTTCATCTGTATTGTTTTGGTCCCAAAGAGTAAACACTTTCTATATTCCTGTGACAATATGGGAACAATCAGTTACAGTTTTCTGTTGTTTTCCTCATGTTTTTGACCAGTTTTGCTTTCTGCCATTAGCTTCTGAATTATTCCCTCCGTCACATGCTTCTACCTGTCTCAGTGAATGTGTTGCACTAATTCAACCAATGCATGTGTGCATGAATTATTTAATTCCAGCACTGATCCACAAGCCGTACGTGGCGTGGATTTATGCTGATCAATTTCTGCTCTTTATAATTAATACTTGATGAGTTTTAATATTTGAAAACCTACTGAAGTAGTAGTGGTGGATGATTAATTTATGATAATTATCAGATTTTAGTTCAAAAAGTACATTTCCAAATAGGGTTTAAAACGCTTTACTCTACAATCATTTATTATATGTTAGTTTCATTATTTTAACTTTTATCCAATTATTCCATCAGTGTAGTAAAATAAAACAGCTGCCAAAAAATGTAAAAGCTTAGGTACCAAGGTAACTACTTTAAATCCTAAATATATAGTGAAAATACCAAAAAGACACAGAAAATCAGGAAAGAGAGAAAAGTACAGAAGCCCAGAGTCGCCATGCTTGCAATTATTTTATAATGCTGTTATCAGATCAGAAGTTAATGTCTACTCTGAGGTAGTAAGGCTTGTTTACTCATGGCAACAAATTGTCATTATCTTAAAAGCAAAATGCAGATTTCTTGAGATAACAAGATACTTTATCATGAGAAAATGAGTTTCTGCCTGTGTTAGACTTTGAAGTACAATATAATGTGTACTTGAATCAAGGAGTACCAATGTAAGGTAACATTATCACGATAAAACAAGCCTTGTTATCTCAAGATAATTAAATTATTAACCCATGATCTTGAGATAACAGAGTTATAAATTATTGCAGCGCGGCCTGTTCTCGACCTCTGTAGAAAGAAGTGTTTGACCAGTTTATGGTTTGCACCTTAACCAGTACATTTATACTGGAAAAGGTTTTATTTTTCTTGCAGGTAATTCGAGAGTTAAAATGTACAAAGAAGTGTTAAAATTGAAATTTTTCTGCAGTGATTATCTTGGGCTTTTGAAAGTCATTATTTTCAGTTTGAAGAATGTGCAGCTGCATGTTTCCAGCAGCAGTGCTTAGCGTGTTTAACAGTCCTCAGAGTGGTAAGCATCACAAGTTAATCATATTTCAGCTTTTAGCACAAGTGTGCTGCACTTTCAGAGGATTTGCAATAGTCTCATAGCAACAGCAGCAGAAGCCATAAACAGCACAGAGCTGTTCAGTCCTGTTACCTTAAAAACATAAGGAGAGAGACGTGGGAACAGTCGCTTTGCCTGAAGAAGAGTTCGACCAATTTAATGGTTGATTTATCCGAGAAACTTGGTAGACAACAATTTTTATTATCCATGTATTAAGTCAGTTAACATAAAAACAAACATCATACTCTGGTTCCAGCTTCTAAAATGAACTAATTGTGCACTAAAGATCTTTCAGTTTTGGATAAAATAAGCAGTTAGTTAATTCAACCATTATTTCAACTCTAAAGTGCCTCGTGTGTGAAACAGCCGAGTAAAAAATAAACAAAACATCTTTGGCACCAGGAAATGTAAAAAAAAAGAAACTTAATTAACAATGGTGATGAAAATAATCAGATCAGAATTAAATTGTGAACTCTAATGCACATTAGTCACTGTTTTAAGATGATTTATAGACTAAACTAAACAGTTATTCAGATAATGAGCAAAATTGAACAGTAGATTAAACAGTAATGAACATCATTACTTGCAGCCCATCTGTTTAATTATCATTGATTATGAGGAAAATGTCATTACTTGAGTATATCACATTTATTTACATCTTTAATCACTGTAAACTACTCCATGTTGCCGGTTCTTTCCTCTCAGCGGTTGGTGAAGATGAACATGCCCATCGCCGACGACAACACGGTGCACTTCACATCCACGCTGATGGCCTTGATTCGCACGGCCCTGGAGATCAAACTGGCATCTGGTGAGTGACTACAAACTACAAAGTCCAGAATCCCTTGCGGCTGGACTGACGCCTGCGATGCTCATGTGGATGGCAGTGAACGTCCTGGTGCGTATTTGATGTGACATGTTTGCGGGTCCGTCCTCAGGGGTCCTGGCGCAGCACTTGTGCGACGTCGACCTGAAGAGGGAGATAAACCGAGTGTGGCCCAACCTGTCGCAGAAGACTGTTGACCTGCTCGTGACTCCGCACAAATGTAAGACGTCATTCTGTTGAGAATCTACCAGGGTCTCCTGAAAACCTGTAGTCAGCTGTCACACTGGACTTCTTCCTCGTAGCTTTATTTTTTACTCTCTCTTCACCATTTAATATTCAGTGCATAGTTAAATTTCACAGCTCATATCAATTTGTTTCACTTTTTTTTATTCTAGTGCAGTACTCCACCTTATTATGTGTCATTTGAAGACACTGAAATAAGAAACGCCCTTTGACATCTTTCACAAAGTGGAACTCATTGTACTTTTTGAATATGCTTTGCACTGTGACCACTGGCACTTGAAAACCCGGCCTTTCCCTGCCTTGAGAGCAGCCACGTTGCTCCGCTGGACGTGCACACTCTTTGGTTTTAGAAACGACTTGCTGACTACGGCTGTTCTCTGTGTATAGCTGATTACAAATGACCGGGACCGTTTGGAATGTTCGAGAATCTTGCGTTTCTCAAAATTTAGCTGCAATTCAAATGGATGTGGCAATTTTCATTTAAAAAAATGTAAAGAAAAAACATACAAATAGTTTTAATTTATATATCAACCACTTTGCCTTACCGTCTTTTGTCACCTATTGTTAAAAAAAAAAAAAAAAAAAATTCACTCCAAATCTAAATTTGCCAGGAGTATGAATACTGTTGGGCTTGACACATTTCATTTTTTTAATGTTTTGTAATATTTCTTGACATTAACGTACGTCTTATGGTCAGACATTTCATTGAAAAAAAGAAATCAAGACTTACAATAAGAGATTAAATATTTGTCAAGGTGGTTTTGTGTCTGTTACTATGAAACATGACAGTTCAGCACAGTCTCCGTCCACACTGAGCAGACCCACACTGCACTTGTTTCTATCAGTTGGACTTTGTTGCTCATCTGCTGCCATCTACTGGATGTTTGGTGGAACTGTCCCTCACTCCGCTTTCTCCTCCTGCAGACAACGAGCTGACTGTGGGGAAAGTCTACGCTGCTCTAATGATCTTTGACTACTACAAGCAGAATCGTGCCAAGAGACTCCAGCAGCAGAATCCTTCAGGAGGACCTCCGGTACACGAACAGAGCCCACTGTGGCTTAGACAAGACAAACCTACAGCATATACCTCACCGAGTGGGATTTAAAATCTTGTTTTGAGTTTAAAAGATGTCTGCAACAGTATTTGACTGTTCAGTAGGTAATGGAATAGAAATCCCTTAAGCATTTAAACATTTAAATGAATCGGGCATGAGTTTTTTGCTTTTAATGTATATATAAATGTATATCAATAAATTTAGATAAATTAGATGTTTAACTCTTTATGCCCCTGCTCTGCCATTATATTTTCGGGTTATCCGCCCCATTCTCGTGAACGTGATAGCTCATAAACACTAATTTCTTGAAATTTGGCAGCAGACGTGCATTTGGACTCAAGGAAGAACTGATTAGAATTAGATGGTCAGAGGTCAGGGTAACCGTCACCTCACCAGACATGTTTTTTACCGTAACTCAAGAATCCATACACCAATCATGACAAAATGTCACACAAATGTGTAACAGGACAAAACGATGATATAAGGTCGAAGGTCGACTTCGCTGTGACATCACAATGTTGTGCAGAAACACTTTTCTGGCCGTCATTCCACACCATAACCCACAAGGGCAGGTTGTGACCATATTTCACATTTGGTCGGACACTGACTCGGGGACATTAATCTTCGGTTCAAACTGAAGATGTGGGTGACGCATCCATGTTTCAGAAAATGTAGCTTCTTTGTACCAACATCCATATTTGAGGCAGTGTCTGCTGTCGTGTCACACAACAGAATCAGCTTTATTGGCCAAACGTGAACACAAATACAAGGAGTTTCACCCCTTTTTAATTTCTTACAATGAACTTACACACTAATACAGTAGACATGCAGCAGAGCAAGGACAAAAGCTTTAAAAATTCAAGTCAAATCCATTTTATTTAGTACGTTTTCATTAAATTCCTTCACTACACACTACCTATACAAGTCCGGACAGGCATGGATGTAACTGCAACTTGACTGGTCAGTGGAAGCGTCCAACGTCAACATGATAGTTTCATTTTTCCTGATAAGTCTTCTGCAGTAAACCTTCCTGTTTAATTCATCAATTTATCTTGAGCATACAGTGTCATTTATATGGAAATTATGATACTCTGACTTAGTGTCGCCCTTAAACTCAGCTAAACTCAGGCTTTGTCTTATTGATCGGGTTCACCTGCTTCAGTTCTAATCTGTGTTTGTATAATTGTTTGAGATAATTGAGAGAAGTCTCACGCAGCCAAGATCAATTCTTTCAGGTTTTTATTAGTTACACAGAAAAATATATAGCTTCATATTTATGTGTTGAATACTCTGATGTTCTACAGTCTGTTATTCCTGTATTGCTGCGATAAAAACAGACTGTTGCTGTGAATCAAAATGTTTAGTCAGATTGATTCCTTTAATATGTAGCCGGGTAATAAGTGAGGTGATGTACAGTGAACTGGTCATTATTTTTTAAACCCCTTCAGGATGATGTTTCTGATTTGTAGCAGTAACGTCTGACTCACTTCCTTTAATCCCTTACATATTATAGCACCTCTGTATTTGCTGTTGATCTGTCCTTTCAGAGTAAACTAGGGGCGCTGTTCCGTCCTGTGCTGCCACTTACTCACATACAGGAAGTAGAACTGCCGACCCCCAGCCCCAAACAGCCCCT
>JAPQRN010000005.1:61844-73530 GCA_037367275.1 Coranthus polyacanthus
TTATTTCATCCATTTCAGTTGAAATCAGTCTTAATGTTGTAAAAACACTCAATGATGTAAAATAAAAAGAATGGATAATTCACCTCAGATGCATTAAAACTAAAGCCTGATGTGAAAATGTGAGGAGCAGAAAGTACAGATATTTGTGTTAAAATGTAAAAGTAAAAAGTAAAGCACAGATAGTTGAAAACTGTACTGCAGGTCAGTAACAGAGTGATTAGATATTGTATGCTCTGATGTTTTAGTGTTCACTAATGTTCACTAATATGGTCAATACCACTAAACTCGTCGACAGATTCCTTTAGAAAACAAACACTACGTTCATGTTTTTCCTAAAAGTAAATAGACCATAAAGCAGTGTTTTTCATGGCATTTGGAGCAGAAAAAAATCTACACAGAATTCTAGAGATTTGAGACTGGAAAAGTGAAACAGAAAATATGTAAGAAGCAGATAAAGAGACTGTGTCCACATCTGTACGAGTAAATCCTCTGTTCTTGTGTTTGCACAGTATTAACCAGGATTGGTCCAACCGTATGTTGTCCAAACACCCAAACTACAAAAGATCAGAGAGGAAAGCCAAACCTGTTGAGACTCAGGCAGATGAAACCAACATCTGGAAGACCAAGCATCACCAGACCTGTCCTCCTGCTCCTGCATCTCGTGGTCTGGGTTTAGGTCCATCAGTCAGACCGGGACTCCAGAACAGAAGCGTCTCCACTTCGGTCAAGGATAAGAAGGGGCAGGACAAGACTGCAATTAAACTACAGCTACTGGCCTATGTCACCAAGACTCAGCCTTCTGCTATGGTCTGGGGGAAGGCGTGGAAGTACAATAAATGTTTGCCGCCACCACCAGAGGGTGCTGAAGCTGTCTCAGGCTGGGGCCAGTGCTGGATGTTTGCGACCCAGCAGCCTTTCTCTGAAGCAGGTCAACCTTGGCCCAATGGCCCGAACAACATAGATCCTCAAGTCCTCCATCTGTGGAATAAACCAGGCCACAGGATGGTGGATTCACAAGAGCTGGACCTGAGTCTGTGCAATGAGGAGTGGAATATGTCCTGGAAGAACCCCAACAAAGACAACAAGCAGAGCGGTTCTGGACGCAGTGAGAGGGGATTCTTCGCTTCGTTGGTTGAAACCCAACACCGCAATGAGGCCTTGAGCTCTTCAGAGTGGAGTGACTCATGGCAGTCCACTAAACCACCAAACCAGGAGCATCGTTCTGCTGTTCCTCAGGATGAGTCTAATTCCAACATGCAGGCTAGTTCTGAAACGGTGAGCTCCGAATGGGATGAATGTTGGAAACTCGCCAACCACTATGGCTGTGGCAACACCAGGTCGTCAACTGGACGGAAATTCAACGCTCCACAGTGGGTCAGCTCATGGAGAGCAGCCACGATGACCATGATGTCCAATCACCACGACAAATCTGACCCCTCAATGAAGGATGATCGCACCGACATCTGTAACAGTCGCAACCAGCAGGAAAAGTTCATTCTTGTGCCTTGTGAGTGGAAGCACAGAAGTGTGTTTTCAGAGTTTCATGATGAATTCAAGGCTTCATTAGAGTGGAACAAGTCATGGCAGGTGAACAAAAACACCTCAAAACCTTCTGAGGAAATTGAGAAAGTGCTAAAAGCTCCACCACCAAAGACAGAAGCTCCTGTGATGGTTGAGGAGAATCAAAAGGTGAATCATTCATCATCGGGGGAAGCAAACTCACCTTACAACAAACTAAGACATGAAGTCATCTTCCGTCCTAAAAGAGAAATCACCCACTGTATGCTGCTCCGTTTGAAACACCTGGAGAAGGTTTCATCTGCATCTGAATGGAAAGACTCCTGGAAGATGCTGAAACACCGTATGAGGATGGAGCGCAGAAGAATGAGGCCTGACCCTTTAAAGCCTTTTGGAGAGTCTGAAAAAGTAGAAACGGTGAAAGCCGCTGAGTGGAAGAACTCATGGAAATACACCAGTCAACCCCTGCGTCAGAATGACGAGTCTTGGCAGCAACCTTGGCTAAACGCACCCCAAGTCCGAGTTGACCGTGTGAGGGACACGAACCACTTTACTCCTGTGGATCTCCAGAGGAATGGGCCCATGGGAGAACGAAGCTGGGCAGAATCCTGGAGGTTCTCCAGGCGTCAGCACAAGTCTGAACCTGAGAAGAGTACGACACAGACAGGATATGAAGCCACTTCCAAACAACCTGAAAACAAACGAACAGAACAGCAGGAACAGAGGAGGTCCATGAGGTCAGTCAGCGTCTGGCAGGAGGCCTGGATGTTCTCAGAAACCGAGTACCGTCATGACAACACCTCTCTTCCTACCCAGTGGACGGAAGCCTGGAGGTTTTCTGTCTTCCACACTCAGCAGGTGTTTGAGAAGAAATGGGTCAGTGAGTTGTTGGAGATCAGACCTCATAGGGAGAACATTACCCTGGAGAGAGTGAAAGCTAAATTGAGTCGATCTTTTGACAACCAGATGTTTAGGGAACGATACCCAGAGAAACAGTGGAATGCTTCATGGAAAGCTGGGTCACTTCTAAGCCAAAATCTGAATCAGCCTTCAGGAGGAGGAAGGAAAAGTTTGAAAAGTCCCATCAGTAATGAATGTGGATGTAAGTGGGGGAGGTCTTTCAGACTCGCCAACCCGATGCCTAAGATGGAGCAGCACTGGATGGACACATGTCCCAGCCCATGTTACTACGAAGTCATGTGGTCAAGAACCAAAAAGATCCAAGACAACATCGATACCAGATTTACCAGTAACTCCAGAATCTTCAATCTTTGGGAAACCTCCCCTAAGTTCCTGCAGAGTTTTCTTGCAAAGCTCAAAGACATGGGCAGCTCTAAGGGATCAGCTGATTCGTGTGTGATTGTCACCAGGAAGATCCAATTAAAGAAGCATTTGTACTTAACTATTGAGAAGGAGAACCAGGCAAGAAGTGCACAATCAGACAAGAAGTGGGCAGGATGCCACTCGTTGGGTAAAACCCAACCCCGTCCGAAAAGAGGGGCTGGCTCGGTGAAGAAGGTCAAGATAGAGAATGAAACCAATGACAAGATGATGGAAGAGTGGATGGAGTCTTGGAGGTTCGTGGTCCGACCTCAGATGCTGAAGAACCAGATGAACAAGTCACTCACGGGTTGGAAAGAGTCGTGGAAGTTCCTCATCCCACCGTACCAGAATCTGAACAGACCAAAGGCCAAGTAGACCCACCAACCACCTCAGATTTAGATTGTCTTTAATCAGGTGTCTAATTAGAAAACCAGCAACCAACAGTATTTTATTTAATTACATTGTCACAGAACCACAGTTGTGTCACTTTTGTGTTAAAATGTCTTCACTTTCCAGATGAAATTCAAATCGTTGAACTGAGTGATGTGTCAGAGAAAAACAGTGACAACAGTACGTTGATAATACGTTAAAAATGAAACAGAAATTAGATGAGATCAAATGAAGGAACATTGTTATGTTTTGGAAAAGACTGTATGTTGATTAAAGGATCTAAAATGAACATTTCTAGTGTTTTCTTTGCCACAAAATACAGTGAAAACAGGTTTAAACACAACTTGAAACATTTAATAACCCACAAAAAACACCATGAAAATCTAAAAAAACGTCATTTTCTATCAGTATAAATGTGGTTTTCTTTTATCTAATTACCATAAAACTACATGTTTGGTTCATGTTTTGGTGATTGTTACTTTCATTGATTTCAGGGTTTTTTATTCAAACTCATAACATTTGACCCACGTCCATGATTCAACTGTTTATAAAAACTAAACTGTGAAGAAAATATCGACAAAAATGAAGACAAAACACACATAATAATGAGTAGATTTAAGGCTGTAAAAATGAATTGAAATGTATTTTAAAAAGGTTAAACTCACTTAAATATTTAATAAAACCAAATTAAAACTTTAAGAGTATTTGTCAAGAGATTTAATTTTACCAAAGATTTGACTAAAAATGAAGTTCGATTAGAACCTGGATAAAGAAGTTTGATAAACTCTAACATCGTACACTAACGTGAACAGAAATATAAAAGTCATGAGTTGAGGGTGAATTATGTGCTGATCATATTTAATAAAACGCAGTGACGTTGAACAGACTTGTATTGTTCTGTGGTTGTGAACATCAACGAGGACCTCTAGTGGACAGGAGTTATTAATACACAAATAGAGGAAAAACGTGTATTAAAAACACATTTAAATAAAGAATCTGAAGCTGAAAGACAAGCCATTATGAATGTGATAAATACTCATCTTTGTACTTCTGTAAAATGAGGGCGTTTCCTGTGATTTCTATTTACAACATATTCGTTTTCTATTTAATAACATCATTTTGTTGGTCTGTGATTGTAGTTTTAAGATCTAATTATGATATTTGATGTAACTGTTCATTCTAAATGTGTCTCTGGGAGTTGATGTCTCTAGTTTCACAGTTTCATCCAGTATCATCCATTCTACGCCGTCTCATTTAACTGAATCCTCTTCAGTTTAGTTTTCATCCTGAATTAAACAGAAGAAGATTCTTGGTTTTCTGTCACTGTTCACAGTTAAATATTTACAGCACTGACTCCATGAAAACATCGACTTCAAATCGACTCTGTGATGTTTTGCTCTTTCTCTGAATGTGTTTTTCTCTGTTTGGAGACGTTTTATTGAGGTTTTATAACTTCTGGATCTCAGTGATTCTTCATTCAGTCTGTGTTCATAGATTTAATGTAAATGTAAAAGACATGAGATGATGTGAATGGAATGATATAATGATATAATGATAAAAAATACTTATGGCATTAGTGTCTAGTTTTACAGTAACAGAGATATGGAGCAGTTTGATGTGTTTATTAATGATTTATTTATTATAATAATAATTATTCTGTAACAAGATCAACAATTGAAGATGTGATGAAGCAAAATATTCCAACAGGATATGAAATAATCAAAGTAGGAATCAGAGAACAGTCTAAACATTACAATTTAAAATTCATTTACATGATTCTACTCAGTGAACAAAGTATTTCTACATGATCTGTGTGATTTTTATTAAAGACAAAGTAAATGTACCAGTCATTATATAACATATAACACACTGTTGTGACAGAAAGATGAATTCATTAATACATTAATACATGTGGAATATAATGTTTATTGTATGATTTTAAAAGGTTTATATATGTATGTGTTTCTATGTGAATCAGTCAACATCACTAGACTGTTTAATATGTATGTATGTGTGATTTGTTTGTACTTGTTTGTGCATCAAAACTGATCAGATTTCCTCATTTAACAGTGATTGATGTTTATTGTCCAGTGAAGCTGATTCCACTGTTAAAACATGACTGTTCATCATCCTCTATTTACAAAGATATCAGTGATATGAACCAGTTCACTTCCTGTCTCCTGAGTGGGCGTGGTCACAAGGGTGGAGGTGGAGAAGGTCTAAATACAATAACAATAGGCTAACATCAAACAAAGGCTGTTTCCTCCTGATCTGTGTCTAAGTCATTTTAACGTGAGTTCATCTGTACTTTGGACTGAACGAGTCAGGATCTGCTGAGTCTCCTAAGGGGGCGGGGCCTGGACAAACCATGTGACACTGAAGCAGGTCAGTCACATACACAGGTGTATCCTCGTCCAAGCTTTGAGGAAGTCACGTCTGGATTATATGAACCACGTCAGGAGCAGGACTTTAAAAATGAAAGTTTTCCTCAATCTGAAGTTGTATTAGTTATTGAAAATGATCCAATGATCAAACTTGTGTTAAATAAAAGTATAACATCCCTACATCACCTACTGACACATTATGTCACGTTTTGAATTGAATTAATAGTTAATCATAAGTTTAGATAAACACTCATCTGACAGATCATAAAATACATCAGTACATAGTAAATAAATAACACATCATAACCCACTGTCACGTGTCAGGTGCGAACCCAAGTGCAGAACGACAAGAGCTGGTGTTTTCTCAGATGTTTATTGAAAAACAGATTATATATACTGGGCAGGCGGAACAAGTTGTCTGGCCGGGACGGAGGAGACTCTCAGCGGTCGGGGACAGAAGGCGGGTCGGGGTACCGGGAGGAGACGGAGCTCGGTGACCAGAGACAGAAGGGCAGGTCCGAGATCTGGGGCTGAAGACGAGCTCGAGAGTCGGGTGCAGGAAGGGTCTGGTAGCGGAGGTCCGTCAGTGAAGATATGCTGGAGAGTCATGAAAAACAATGAACAATCTGGCAGTGAGTGAAAGTGACAGAGGAGCTTAAAGAGTGAGGAGAACAGGTGGACGGAAGGACGCTGATCACAGTGAGTGAGAGAGGGATGGCAGAGTCAGGACGTGACACCACGTCTATTTAAGATGACGACTCAGAGGAAACCAGGTCACCTGTCGTCGTTTTTTTGTCCCTAAATCTGAACTAAATCTAAATTTCTAATGGATTATTTCTAGGAAACAGAGTTGCTGATGTTTGAAATGTTCTTACCTGTTCTTACCTGCGACGCCTCCTACAGGGGATGGTTGTGCAAGGCTTTATGAAACTGTATGAATGTTGAATATCCTGAAATAACTCGACAACCAAACAGGGCCATGGGAATGATAATAAACAGACAACGTGTTCATAGATTAACCAGCTGTGTTTCAGATGAATTACAGTATCTCTGTGAGGAAGATGTGGTTTGATAATGAACGTTCGTGGCCTTACAGTTTTCAGAACTGACAACAGAGACATTATCCAGATTAATGAGGAGCCATTTAATGTGAAACATTATCTGAGTGAAGGATCAGCTTTGGCCTCTGTGTGGAAGCAGCTGGTTTAGTGTTGACTGACTGCAGAAATGATCCGGTTTCACCAGTGGATCTGTCTGCTCTCTGTTCAGACTCCTTCAGTAGATTCATATCTGATCACACTGAAATACATGGGACTGGACGGAAAAATAATGCATCAGAATCACAAAGAGGGAAGAAGAGGAGACATTATTGTTCTTTTCCATGTTTGAAAATTAAACTGACATGTCTCCCTTCCTCTTCTGACACGTCTTCACATGCAGCATTTCCTCTTGTAGAACTGTGGACCCATGTGTGTCTCATACAGAGTCAGACAAACGTCTTGAGGTTCTGGAAAAGCTCTCTGAAGATGTCACTTTGTGCTGGAGGAGGACTGGGACTTCAGGGGCTTGAGAATGAAAGTGATCGGCTGTAGGTAAAACAGTACAATATCACATTTTATACAAATCAGATGAACTGCAGTTCATTTACATTTTGGTTTTAAATTCATTTTTGGTGACCAGGTTTCAGTCTGCCAAGGTCCCCACCTTTGGCTGCCACCTGATCCTCTAGACCCTGGACCTCTGCAGACCAGCTGTGGGTGGTGGGTCCATAGGAGGCTCCATGTGGCTCCTTCAGTCCAGCCAGACCACACAGCAGAGAGTCCAACCACCATGTCAACAAGCCCCTCCCCCTGGCCGGGCTCCAGGGTGGGGGAGGGACCTGGATTCTGGGTTCCTTGTTTGTTCTCTCACAGCCCTTTTCCACCAACATGGAACCGATTCTGCTTTAGTTTTAATTTGAACTGTTTGAACCTTGAATGTTGTTTCCCAGCTGGAACTAAAGAATAGAAAAACACAATGTAGTAACCAGTGGAAAAAAGAATGTGACTAAACCCAGTGACTGGTGGTGATTTATTCACTTACTGAGATTAAGGAAAAGATAGAACGTAGCACGAGAAACATTAAACGAGCTCATTTCACTTGATCTCAGCGTCTTGTTCTTGACTGGGTTCACGATGGAGCAGGAGGTCGACAGGTTGATCAGAGAAGCATCTTCAGTGATGAGGACGTTGTACTGGTCTGTTGTGGTGAAGAGGGAGCTGAACCAAAATGTGAAGCTCTGGATTTACCGGTCGATCTACGTTCCTGATCTCACCTCTGGTCATGAGCTGTGGGTAGTGACCAAAAGAACAAGATCACAGATACAAGTGATGAAAATGAGTTTCCGAGGTGAGGAGCTGGATCATCAGGAGGAGCTGCTCCTCCACATCCAGAGGAGTCAGTTGAGGTGGTTCATCTAGTCCAGATGGTGTTTCATGTCCAACCAGGTGGAGGACCAGGGGCAGGACCAGGACACGCTGGATGAGATGGAGGGAGAGGGTGGTCTGAGCTTCTCTGCTTAGACCACTACCCCTGAGACCCAGACCTGGATGAGGACCAGGACCTGGATAAAGGGGAAGAGAATGAATGGAAGGCGTATGACGCATTCTGTGATCCTGATTATTTCCTACATGTTTAGAAAATATCCCTGTGAAACAAATGTTGTCAATTAACATGAGTGCAGAATATGAACTAGTAGTCACACAGCAGGTCATCGTCTATCTTCAGGGTTTGTTAGAGGCTCAGACATGTTGTAGCTTCTTCATCGTCTTTTATTTTGAGCTTCTTCTTCATCTTCTCTTCTGTATCTCATGATGTCATTAAACATGACACATGACTCTGGAGTGTAACTGGTCTTCATCAGTACGTGAGTGATGACAGTGTTTTCTGCACAAACTGCAGCCTCCGTGAGCTGATGTTGTGTTTTTAATATAATTAAATAAACAAGCTGTTAAAGCAGACATTGAAATCTCATCTTCATTGACTGAGTTAAATGGAGTAAAGCAGCTCGGTCTGTGGTTTCTCTGCTGCAGTAAAAATAGGACTGAGGTGTGGTTGAAACTCAGGATGATCTGAGGATTCAGTTACAGCTGAAGGAGCCTCAGATAACTGACCTGGGAACAGCACCACTACTGCTCCACTGCCTCACTTTTTATTTCAAGGGTTTAGTGACTCATGATAAAGTGTGTTCACGTCAGGTCCCAGTTGTATATATATGTATATATAGTACATGTGTGATGTATGAACCCTGAACCCACTCTGAGATTCTTCCTCGTCATAAAGATAAAGACAAATAAACATTCACTTCTTCTGAGTCTCGTATCGAGTCCTGTTCGATTAACTTCAGTTAACTTAGATCCACTGTGTTGGGTTTTATTCTTCCCTGTCACTGTCCACGGAGGTTCATCTTCTCATCATGCTTTAATGTGGTAAAAAGCATGAAGCTACATTTGAACATATGTACGTATTGTTTCACCTGAGCTGAGGAGGGTTGACTTAGTGGACCTGTTTTAGTCCTATACCCTGGTCTAGAGGAACCCTGTTGAAATGTGATGCCCTGACCAAGAGTCAGAACGTGACCACAGGTGAGGGGCGGAGCTCAGGTGGAACTGGATCTGGATCAGGAATGATTCTGTCCCTCCCACTATAAGAAACATCCGCTGTAGTAAATGTGTTGAAGCATTTGTGTGATGAGAGAACAAACCTCTGCTGTATCAGATGATCCTGGTTCAGTACGTTCTTCAATGGTTTTATGACGGCCTTTGAGGAAACGTGCCTCTGTAACTGTACACCTTCCCACGCTTTACTGTGATTGGCCGACGGCCAGGTGGAGAGGGAGCCGTATGGGGGCGGAGCTTCTGCTTTTCAAAATAAAGCAGGGTCAGGACCGAATGCTGTGATTGGCTCCGCTGTGCTTTGGTTTTGTTCACCTGTCGATTAAAGATGAGTTTGGTTGAGTGTTTTCATGGGTTGTGTGTGTTTTCCGTTGTCAGCGTCTGCTCTGCTGCCTCTGGCCTCACAGTCCGACTAAATTTAGATCTGCAGCTTTGGATCCGTTGACGGGTCGCTGTAAAAATAGCAGAGGGAAGCCTGGTGTCACACGGTGGAGAAACAGACTTTAGACTGAAGCGTACGTGAATCAGACAGGTCAGAGTAGTTGAGCTCTATGTTTACTGGCTTTGGATACGACAACACATGTAAACACACAGACACACACAAGGTAAGACGTGACATCTGTCTCCACTGGTCTGGATTGAACATGAACGACGAGGTTTTTCTAAACTACAGTCACTCTTCTAGTTGTTTAAAGGTTTTCTCTAACTTTAAGTCTTTCGCTAACAGTTTCCCTTTGCTTCCAGTCTTTGTGCTAAGCTAAGCTAAACCCATCCTCAACCATTAAAACACCTCCACGGCATCTTCTTAAACATTGAAGTTTAATAGTTGGTTTATGATTGATGATCTACATCTAGTGAGTTTTTGTCTGCTTTTGTTTGTGATTTTAAAATGTTTCAAACATATGAGTAATTGTTTGATGATAATATAATAATAATAATGATGTTGGAAAGTTGTGGCGGATCTCTGCTCCTTTTGATTAAAAACTCAGGAGAGACGACGGATCAGTGAGTTTTTTGTGTTTGAATGAGAGATCAGGACAAAACTACTGTAAGTATGTTTTTTTTGCAGACAAAAAGTACCACTGATAACATTGAATAAACCTACATATGTGTTGCATGACTATGGTTTGGTTTAGAAACAAAACAGACTTTAGAGTTTAAATGAAACCCACGGGACACAAACACTGGGTGAAGTCACGGTTTGTTTCTCCTTCATATTCATCCTCATATTCATCCTCATATTCATCCTCCTCCTCACGTTTCATGTAAACATGTTTTATCCTTTTCTCTGATCGAGCGGTGGTTGTCGGTTTCATGGTGAAGTTCAGTTCAGTCCATCGTTTTGAGTGTTTTAAAGGATCTGGTCTAAGTTTAAGGGTTTTAAAGTTTGTTAAAGTGACAGTTGTTCACATGTAACACATTATGTACAGAGACAACATAATGTTTCAATCAATCAATGGAAGCAAATGGAAACTTTATTTCTACATTTCATTCAGTCTCCTGCACAAAATGTGAAATAAAAGCCTGATGATTGACTTTAAAATTCACTCAGAGAAACAGCTGAGACATACGACTCCTGTCTCGAATAATTTTAGAAGAAAAACATCACAAACATATCAGAAATCAAACGAGAATCACAGTTTAGTTTCCTGAGCTGTTGAAGAGAAACTTCAGCAACAAAAACATTCATGTACATATGAAGTAAAAGACTGACACTATGAGACTAGAACTAAGAAACCAAACCCATAAAACAGAGACTAAAATAACACAAACTGTAGTAACAGTAACAGATCAGAAGACGTGAGGTCAAAATAATAAAACAGGTGAAAAACAAACCACAGCTCGTGATGAATCAATGTGTTGTTTTAACTCGAGGCTCATGTGTCATTTGAAGCTCTGGAGTTTTCTTCAGGGACCAGGTCTGAGCTCATCTGCTAATTTAAAATCCTTCATCCACCCAGACGGTGATAAGACAGAGTCCAGACCGGATTCAAACCCCAGACCTTTACGATCCTCTGTCGTAGACTCTCTGAGCTTTTACATTTAGATAAACCCGCTTTGGTTTAAAGATTAATAAACACATTGTGGGTCATTTTTTTATCTTCATCTTTTTCTATATTAATGGATCGAAACCGAACCATGAAGCGTTTAATGAAGCTGTCGTTGTTCTTCTTACATCGTCATCCCGTTCCCTTAACAAACCGTAACTTTGAAACGTATTTCAGGTTCAGAAATATTGAACGATATGTCGTTATATCGGTGTCCGTGGTCTGCAGACCTGGTCGGCCCAGATACAAGGACTTTAAAGGACCCATGTCATCGTGTCTTCTATCAGATTGTAGATGAACTTCTGTCACTTTCATCTTATATTTTATTAGATTATATGACTTTTCCAGTTCAGTGTTTGCCTTCATCTCA
>JAPQRN010000005.1:107134-122573 GCA_037367275.1 Coranthus polyacanthus
GCTCATCTTTCTTCTTCGTTTAATGACTCCGTGTCTTCCTGTAACTGGTCCAAACTCTGAACCACTAGACACTAAATCACTCACTTCTCACTATATAGTAAGTTTGCCATTTTGTAGTGGTGAGTTTATTATATAGGGGGGAGTGAATGAGCGAATGAGGGACCAAGGTTCGTCTGTTTGGTCCAGGGAGGTTTCACAGCTGCAGTTTTGGTTCAGATCAAACTGAGAACTTCAGACGTCTGGACCAAACGAGCATGGTATGAAAGCGCCCTAAGACTCGCGGCTCACTGGATGTTTATTGTCCGTTTTTGTCGATTGGAGAAGTAAAAAAGAAAAAGAAACAACTCAGATTTTGTTGCTTCACCCTCCCTCGGGCCTTGGATGAAGAGCTTCACAGATCCAACCTGAAAAGGTGGAGGCGCACGCATTCAAAATGTGTCTGTTTAGTGCGGACGTAATCTCAAACCATCGACAGGAGGAAGTGGAAAAGAAACAGTAATGTCGGGTCACAATTTACATGTATGTCTTTTGATGTGCGATCCAAATAAATATGAAGGTGCGATGTGTATTTTTTTATGAAATTTGCTGTAGAATTCATACAGCCCTGTAACAACAAGATGGCCTCAATTATCATCATCATCGAAATATATTATTATATGCTGATGATACATGTTATAATTCATATACTACTATCTTCATGTGTACATTATATATATTCATCTGTATTTACATTTGTTCATTTTTTATATACAAATACAAGCTTTTAAAGTGGAGCATGAATCAGTCTTAGATGTGCAGTTTCCTCTCAGAAGCTGAAACCTTATAAATCCCTAAAGTGACGATGGGAGTGTTGTGGGAGTGCTACGACGAGTTCTGGTGGCTTAAAAACGGTGCGGTCCATTTCAAATCCAGGACGTCCAACACTAAAGGAACTGACTAAGCATGTAGGTTTCACTATTTTCCGATGTAGTGCATAAGGTCTCACAGTGGGGAGGTAAAACGTTGAAGATAATCCTGAACAAAGTCCACGGTTAGAAGTAATACCTTGTAAATTTGAGTATCCAGATTCATGGGAAAGGAGAAAGGCTGAGGAAAAAAAAGAGTTGTGCCATTTAAATTTCTGAATGTTTCTTCCTCTTGTTTTGTCTTTGAACTTCTCTTCTTCTTCTTCTTCTCTCTCCTCGTCCTCTCAGCTATAGAGCCACATTGAACTCTGTCACCAGGAAGTCCACGTAGTCCCTCTCTTTGGTCTTGAAGGCCTCGGCGATGAGTCTTGCGGCGTCCCTGTGCTCGCGGCCCCTCAGGGAAACCCCGTTTACCTCCAGGATCACCTGACCCACCTTTAGCTGGCCGCAGTTATGAGCTGAACCACCCCTCTGAAAGAAAAAAACAGACAGAGAGGAAAAAGAACTTCAGCTTCGTCGTTTTAATCTGAACATGTGGCGTAAAAAACACGGAAACAGACTAAAAGGAGAAGCTGCTCCAAAGACGATTTCTGATACATGAAAACAGAGAGACTGTAAGTGTTAAGTACATACAACTGTTATGATGTGGCATATTTTCATACACATTATTGTTATTATTTCCAGTAAAAGAACTGCATATTCCTGCAGTTTGAAACATTTAAAAGAGCCAATAAGCAGCTAACGCTGTTAGAGGCCGACACCGAACAACCTCATTTGTATCAAAGGATTTCACAGGGATTTGTTTTTTTTTTCTTCTTCTTCTTCTTCTACTTCTGCAAACATTCACCAACAGCTGACCCGTGACAGTTTCCATGGTGAGGGGCTTGGTGGTCACGTGACTATGCAGTGCACCGCAGTGATGCTCAGCATATTAGAAAACAGACTGTAGTGTCCAGTATGTGAATCCAAACACAGCCGCTGATTTGTAACTGTGAACTGCGTAGGCTTCTGACGGCACAGACAGACAAAATGCTGCATTCAAGTACACCTCATGAATTCAGAAACCTATCCTCAAATGGCGACAAACATTGTTGAAAGTTCATATTCTTTTCTTACTTTTCTGTGTTTAAAAACGTGGAATCTGTCATTACACTAGAATCTAAAAATGCTTCCCCAATATTTTAAAGTTTAGCCTTTCTTTAGATTTCAGGCATTATCAGGATACTCTGGGAGCATTATCAAAGTCTATATCATGATGAATATTAATATTGATCAATATGGAAAACTATATCGTCAGATATTTTCTGCCATCTCACCGAGTCCTAGGTTAAATACCTGTTTGATTGTTTGACAGCTATGTTAAATATGATCTGAGCTAAAACCCAGGGGAAGCATTACTTGAAGGCTATAATTAGCATTCTTACACGCAGAAAGGACACGTCAAATAAAACTGAGGCAGGAATCAAACGGCAGTACCTGATTCGACTGAATGCCTGTGACTCCCATTCAGCGCTCTGCGTTCGAAAGCCTCAGTGCAGGAGAGTAGAAGTTTTCTATAATGGTCTGAACCGCTCTGCCTTTAAACGCACTGATCATGAACAGAAAAGAACTCACCTTTCAGAAATGTTCAGACCTCACTCTAATAACTCTGAACGTTCATACACTATCAACTTTGGATAATTCATTATCACTGATAACCCCGACAAAGAACATCGCACCAGTTTCAAGCAGTACTTTGCCTTGGAAATCATTACACGGTCTGGTAGTCACACTGAGGTTCAGTAGGCAGAACATGTCTCAGGAAATGCAAAAAGGCCTTTTTTCCCCCTTCTGTTTCCTAGTGATGTTATTTTTTTTGTTCTACCAAATACAAAATGAAGTCTCACTCAAGTCAAAAGCAAGTGTTTTCGCGTTCTTTCTCTGTCATTTCAGATCTTCAAAATGTGCAAAATGATACCGTCAGGGACACGGTTGTTTGAACGCAAGCAGGATTTGTGATACTTCAAATATTTTGGTGCCAATTGAGATCTAGTGTCTCAAGTCTTACGAGTGCAATATGAAAACATGAAGCCACTGCAGCATATGAACAGAAAACTGATTTTTCGGAAGGTAAAACACATGCGACCGGCCCCTGGAGTCCAGCAGTTCAACGATGTTTGCATATTCGGATATCCTGGATTTTGTTTTCATTAGTGTGTAATCACCTGAAGATAACCAGTGTGCTTTTGTTGCCTGAGAATGAACTGTTTATATCTGCAGAGGGAGAGTTCACAGAGCTCACCATGTTTCTGCAGGAGCTCAGAACAGACTTCCTCTTCTTCTTCTTTCTTCCATTTAATGTCAGGTGGCATCCAGTGTTAAGGTGCGTTACTGTCACTTACTATGTTTGAGTGTGGATCACAGTTAATATCCTCTTGACTAAAAGGACCTGAATGGAAAAAACACCGGCTCCAGTGAGGGGACGTTCACATTTTTTCCATGCTTTTAGCGGCCACGGAAGACCAGGTGTATTCAGTTAGTTGCAAACTCCAACCTCACCACTAGATGCCACTAAAGATTACACACTGAACCTTTAAAATGAAAATTAAATAACAAATTGTTAGACTTTGTCTCTGCATCTGGCACACACTTTCACTTGGACTCAAGGATGAACTGATTAGATGTTAGCGGTCAAAGGTCAAACGTCGTCAAAACCGTAACTGCGAGTAACTGAAGTGCATGAACAGATTATGATGCGAGAATAATGGACGCGTCCGATTATGGTTCTTGTTTGTTTTTTGAAGCCCGTGTCTGAAAAGATAATCCAGTGACTACAACATGTATGGATGAGGGCGTGTTACTGGTGTTAGTCTTTCCATAGGATTGGTTGACAATAACAGCCCGACTCAATCCCCAAACCAAACAACACACGAGCAGAAAAATACACCCCAGATCACATACAGGATCATGTTTCTCCATTTCCTCCCGTGACTCGAAGGTGACCTCATTACATCAGAAGGACAGTTTCAAACACCGGCAGTGCCTTCGTCAACTGGACTGCATTATCTCTGCTCTTATTTACCGAGCCTACAACAATTACCCTGAGCTGGAGGAGTAGCGAGTCGGTCGTCATGATCATGATGGGAAGATGGCAGCGATAACAGGCTGTCGCTTCAGGAGGCCTGATAGTCTGACCGGCAGGCAGCAGCTTACTCATCCTCATCCTCCACAGCCATGATTGAGCGACCTGAGGCGAGCGCCCTCGCGTCCACAGAGACAGGAAACACAGAAGCCAGAGGTTCGCTGTATCTCAGCTCTACTGATCAGCACAAACAGTATCGTACGGCAGCTTTGATGAGATACCATCATCTTTCCCCCGGATACAAAACGGTGGAGAGACAGAAACAAAATTAACAGTTTTTTCCCTCACAGTAAATTTATCTTTCTGATGCTGGCGCTGGGTGGGAGAGGAACAGCAGTTTTCTAGTGCTCTGTGCCTTGCTCAAGGGCCTAATAACTTTGATCGAGCTCTCCCCAGGTGACAAAGTTTTCAGACCTCACTTTTTTGCTTTGAAAACCAAACATGAAGCAGCCTCTCCCATCACGCTGACCTGGAGGCAGTCGTGTTATTAATGCCTCTAAGTAACTGAAGTGGCACACATATTGTTCAGGGATGAAGCAGCGGTGTCATGGAACTTGTGGCTTCCTGGTGATCGATTGGGTTTTCACCTCAGCAAAGCGAAGTTAGGAAAAAATCTGTGCAATTTGGGGCTGGGCGATAAACGGGGAAAAAAAATAAATCACAAAATCAAGGTTAGCGCTTCCTCTGGAGATGTGACTTGATCAAAAAAATTCAAAACGCAACTGGTTTGTTTGTTTGTTTGTTTGTTGTAATGTATTCATTATGTTTCTCCACTCACTGCCTTCAAATGATGCCCTTTTGGAATTCAAATAATTTTTATTTTGTAGCTAATAACGCACACTTGTTATTGGCTGTGTTCGTTAATATCTGGGTCTGGGGATGTGGCTAAAAACGTTTTCATTCCAAATACTACATGTCTTATCAGCGGTTATTAGAGCTGCAACGATTCATCAAAAAATAAATTAGTTGTCAACTATTAAATTGATCAACAACAATTTTGATAATTGATCAGTTTGAGGAATTTTTTTAAAGAAAAAAATTCTCAATTCTCAATTCCAGCTTCTTAAATTTGACTTATTTTCTGGTTTCTTTCCTCCTCTACGACAGTAAACTGAAGATCTTCAGGTTGTGACCAAACAAGACAGTGGAGGACGTCGTCTTGGGAAACAACTAATCGATCAAACAATTAATCGAGGAAATAATCCCCAGATTAACTCAAGAATGGAAATAATCGCAACCCTCGTTGATACTGATCATTTTCACTGTAAATGTCAGGTCATTATTTGTTTCAAGTTTAAAGACTGATTTCTGGTTAAAGTTGAAGAAACCAGATCACCGGGTTATCTGTGGATTTAAACTGTTCTTCGCTTCACAACACGTCAGAAATCTAGAGGTTCAACGATCAAAACAACTAGAAACTCTTTGTTTTCCAACATCAAAATAAGCAGGAGTGAAAACTAAGTAAAACAAACATCGAACCAGTTTCTAAGTATTTTAGCTGAAAATAGAAACAAAACAGAATAAAACTATATAGACACAGTATCTCTTTTAAACACCTAGGTCTAATTGCACATATATTTATAAAGTTTTAATAAAGAAAACTATTTCTGAATCACATTTTGCCATCGGTTCATGAGAAAAAACCATGAGTCTTCCATAACACTGAAAAAAAAGACAAGAAAATCTCATTTTTTGATGATATCAACCAGTCCTAGAGCGATTAAAAAAGCATGGAGCTGTAATAAAAATTAAAAATAAAAGCAATAAAGCTAATCAGATTAAAAAGTCAATCAACTGGCCTGAAAGGTTTAAATGATGTTTAAACTGTTAGAGTGAACGTCTGGGAAGAGTTTCAACCTTGTTCCAAAAAGCTGCACTGAACCTTTTTATGCCTTTGTCCCTAAAAACTAACAAACTAACAAACTAACAAACTAACAAAGTGACAAAGTGACAAAGTGACAAAGCACCTCTGCTACAACCTGTGCATATGAGCAGCTACCTTCTTATTTTCATTCACCGCTCAGCAAATCTTCTCACAGGACAGACGATGATCTTATAGAATATGATGCATCGATGTAGATTAAACCACCAACAGTTTATAAAGTCGTTCAAATGAGTCAACGTTAAACATGTGCAGCAGTAAAATGAATCAAAGACATCAGATATAATAAGAAAACACTGACAGGAACCGTTTTACTGAACAATGAACACTTTTCATACTTTAACTACATTTTGCTGATGACACTTATATACTTCTAAAGTTTTGTACTTGTCCTGGAGGATTTTCACAGTGTGTATTAGTGCTTTTACTTCTTCTACCACTGATTGTTGCAGACAGTAATGTTGCCACATGCTTAAATATATAAACTGTCGCTCTTTTCTTGGTTCCTTCAATCATTTCTCGTGTCTGTGATTAGGTTAATTACTGAGAACATGGACAAAGAGACACCTGTCAGAGCTGGATTTGCCCTCAATACAAGCAGTCATCTTAAAAAAAAGACTTTCTATGCTTCTTCAATATAATATTGACTAAACTGGGAGATTGTTTGCTACCTTACCACTAAACTTCTGACAGCTTGTGTATCTAAAATGTCAGCTACTTTGGGTAGTAATAGCCTGATAATGGTCATTTTGTTTCACTTCATTAATTCAGCCTGAAATGTTGGTCACATTTGCCAATTTCTTGTTGGACAGGAGAGCAGTACTTTGTTTAATTTTGCTCTAATTAATTGTTAAGGAGTGACGCATCTGTTTCAGTTTTTGTCGATGCAGCTGCTGTGGTAGTGTCTGCTAATAACAACTAACTGAAATTTGTTTACCAGTATTGCAGAGGTGTTGATTTAAGAGGCATTTTTTCAGTTAATGAAACAAGTTGACTGAATTGCTGCGATGACCATTAAACAGGCCACTGACCTAGAGTAAAAGCAGAGAGACCACATCCCTCTGGTTCTGGCCTCTTTACCTTGACTCTCTGCAGCTTTTAGAAATGTAATTAATTAAGGTCCTTCCACTTGTTTGTAGTTTTTTGGCTCGACCTCCGTGAGCAAAGTTTTTAAAGACCACACCAACGCTTTTCCGTGTTTCAGCTCAATCCACCTATTCCGCCTTCCGTGTATGTACACTGTGCTTTTGCCACCTCTGTCAAGCTGTGATGTTTTCATATCAGGCAGAAACAACAAGTTAAAAAGTGGATCCGAGGCAGAATATGTCTCGTCAGGTATTTCTGTCACGGGCTCTGACGGGAACACATCTGCGTCTGTTTACTTGCAATTACCTTCCTCCCACTCACGCGGCTACAAAACACCCAAATACCACATCCACCCACAGACGAAAAAAAAAAACCCTCCACTTTCTCATCTGCACAAATCCTCCGTCTCATCCCGACTCTCCTTATTAGCCCACCTCTCACTTCGTCTGCATCCTTCACTCACACTCGCTGTCCTTTTCTTCCAGTTGGTTTTTTGATTTTGAATGTGCTGATTTCCAATCCTTTTATCCCTCCCTTCGCAATCAGCGGCCCTTTTTTATTTCAATCACCACCTCTTTGGAGAGGGAGGCTGAGAGACAGCTTCAAATGGGGTGTGGACTGTAGTCGCAACGCTCACTGCTCTGATCTTTAAATTATAACTGGCTGGTTCTCTGTGGTTAGGGAATGATTAGTGATACAGATAGTCTTCGGCTAATGCAAGCCTTTGTTGACTTGCAAATGACTGTGGCAGACACAGACATGCAGTAATAGCTTTCCTCAGAGGTGACTAACCTGTCATTTCTGGAGCTGCGATTTAATATTTAGTTTAGAGGAGACATGCTGCAAATGTAAAAGTCTCCGCTCTTCAAATCTGTTTTAGACATGCACCTCATTACTGCCATGTCTGAATAATGAACCACTTTCACATCACAAGTCATGATAGCATTGACATGTAACATTTCCACAAACCAACACGACATAAATCTGAATTAAACGGTGTCAGTGGAACATAGAGCGAGTCACGCACAGAGCAGCATTAAACGTCTCCGTCTGCCTTCGTGTGTCTTAATTATCGACTTACATGAATAAAGAGAATTTCATCAGATTAATAAACCGCAAAACACTATATTAGACTTTAAAACAGGGTCATTATAGTAAATGAAAAGTGAGACTAAAACTAGCAGTGACAGATAATGTCATTAGCGGAAATAATTATTTAAAATGACAGTTCCGAAAACACAAATACACAGCTTTGTTTTCGTCCCTCCCCCTCAATGTTAATGTTTTTTTGTTGAATAAAATCCACAAAATATGGGACCCTTAATAAAAAACGGTTTTGTAAATCATATTTGATGTCATGAATGCTTAAATCCGAACTTTTTTCAGCTTCTAGTAATCAAGGCTTTCCTCATAATACCTAAAAAAAATAAAGTCAGTTTCTCAAAATAAAAACACTTGGGCATGTTGTAATTAAAACAAATCAGGAACAAACTGAAAGTCTAAATACACTAAAAACTAAGGAAAATGACCAAACTGTAATAAGTCTGCTTTAAAATGTTGTTTTCCACATAAAACTGGCAGGTTCGTCAGACCGGCAGTCCGTCTCTCTGCGCGTTTGCATTTCACTGAAATACCATCTCAGAGAAAAGCACAGAAGACCTCAGGAATAAACCCAGTCCTCTACATAGAAACCAGCGTTGTGAGGACGTTATCGTGGATGTGGATTCGTTAGGTCAGTAACGCACTTAACATTTACAGCTTAACGTTAACAAATGACCAGCCTCCAGCACAAACACACAACCATGTACTTACATAGTGAAAAAAGTGTGACCAAGCATCAAAGGTTTTGCATGCCTTCAGGTTTTCTTCAGTATTTATGTATTCACCCGGCGTTGAAATCAGCTACGTATAATATGTAATGTCATGAAACTCGATGTCTGGTCACGCGTCAATTTCCACAGACCACAGGCTCTTTGGTAACATGTAAGGATTCAGCTCAATTTTATTTATACAGCCCAATATCACACACAAGAGATTCAGCTCAGACGGCTTTACAATCTGTACACAATGCTGTACAATACCCTCTTTAAAGGGAAGAATAAATAAGTAAATAAAATGGTAGCAACCTCGGGAAGAGCCAGAGAGGAGGATCACGGTAGATGCCAACCACCTTTAATATAAGTCTCACAGTTTGCCCTGATACTGTGGCTCTCCAGAGATGCCCTGGCCTCCAAATCGTAACATCTAGACGTAAGAAAACATGTCTGTTTGGTACGGAACCGAACGAGATCACATCATCATCATCGATCTAATTCCCAAGAAGGTAAAAATTATGATGCAAAAATGACTGTCGGCTCTAGTTTGCATATGTAAACATAAAGGATGTGAGCGAGTATAAATTGTCTAAGAGCGCCGTCTTTATGTCCATTCGTCCTCTGCTCTACGTTATAAAAAACGGCAGCAGAATGAGCTAATAAATGTGATATTTATGAGAAAGTTTATGAGGGGATTCATGTGAGGATCCAATAGGCGAATGTTCCTTCAGCAAGTGACAGTCATTAATTAAGATGTTTTAAAACCATGAGTGAGGCAGGCGGCAACAGAACAGTAAAGTACACTATTTACTGCCTTCTTATTAACAGTTTCCAACTCCAGACGAACCTAACGTAACTGTCTAAATATTACAGTTTGGATATTTTCATTAATTTTGTTTAGTCTTTCAGTTTGCTTTTTGATTTCACTTTGGTTTTATTTAGTTTCGTGAGTGCAGAAGTTTCATTTTGAGGAACTGACTAGTTTCAGTCGAGCTTTTGATTAGTTTGTTAGTGTTTGTTTTAGTTTCTCAGGTATTGTGAGAAAAGCCTCGACTCACAGGAGTTGAAAAAGGTTGGAGCAAATATGATTTACAAAACCATTGTTTATTAAAGGTCCCATATTTTACAAAGACATTTTATTCTTGGACACCATGAACCATTAACACTGGGCAAAACAAGAATGAAGCTGATTTTCCATGCAGTCGTATTTCATTTCAGTTTGTGTTGCGTTGTTCATTGTAGTTTTCATTTAGTTTTTTTTTTTTTATCACAACCACCTGAGGCTGTTTTACTCTCTGATTTATGGCTCTTTTCCACCAACACGGAACCAGCGTCATTCCGGTTCACAAAACTAATTTTGAACTGTTTGGAGCGTTTCAGCCAAAAATAAATTTGCTTGGAAGCTGGAACCAATAAATAGCAGGTTGTGAACCGTTGTGGTCGTGACATATTCTACGGGTTGGAAAGAGACGCCGATGACAATAATGTATGAGGCAGAGAAACAGGCGGAAAAAAGAACGTGCATCACCTTCTGACTAAACCTCGTGCTTAGTGGTGATTAAATCATCTTCTGAGTTTAAGGGAAAGCTAGAACGTAGCACAAAAAAGAGTAAGCAAACTGGTTTGACCTGGGCACAAACAAATAATATACAGACTAGGAAAAAAAACATCGCCCTCCCTTAATGATGGATCCTTAATTAGAATAGCTCCACTCGAAACCTGTAACCAACAGAATCCCCTCGCCACAAAAAAACATGAAAGGCCCTCATTAGAGGCACTGTTTGGTTCGTCTCTTTTTTATCTAATTAGTTAAGAGGACATTAACTCTTGCCCACACTCAAATATAGTCAACCACGGAAGCCACCAGCTATAAAATGCAAAAAAGCAGAAGAAGAAGTCCGTTCAGAGCTACTGTGGACACACTGCAGTGCAACACGCCGAACCTTTACATACAACACACATACAGTTGAAAACCCAGAGCGGCCACATGGTGGTCGGAGGTGTAAACAAAAACACAAACACAAACTGAAGATGGCTCCTACGCAAGGGTCAAGAGGAAGAGTCCGGGGTAGTTTACGCTTCAAACTTTTATTTCACATACATCATCTGCCTCAAACTAATTGCAGCGAATCTCCGAGCAGTCATTCCCTCTCACAGAGACGATTAACGGTTTAATCATCTTTGTGAAATACCCAAGGAGGACAACATTAGCTGGACTCTCAGAGTGAGTTCAGATGCAGTGTGTTTCTATATAAAGCCTTAAAAGGGCATCGTATCCCATCTGGTACCACAACAGAGAATCAAAAAGCACCCAGGATAATACACTCGGCGGCAAAATGAGGGGAATATGCAGCGAAACCCGAGCGTGTGCATTTTAACAAGGATTTAAAGGAGTTTAGAAACACCTTAGGGGGCTTTTATTTGAAGGTTTTACTGCTTCCTTCATGACTCACCTGTATCGTGACGATTCGTGGCAGCGGCTGCCGAGTGTTGGCTCCGCCCTCGATGGCGATGCCCAGCGTGCTCGCACTCTTGGCCACCCTCACGAGTGTGGAGGTGGGCTCCAGCAGCCCCGGCTAAAGTAAATGAGAGAGGCAGGAGCACAAGGTTTAATGAGAGCACGGCATTGATTATGAATATTTATCGGCCTTCACATGAATATATTCATAACCTCCTGTTTATCTGCTTCTCCTTTGTGCTACTGCAATCATTTAACCTTTGTTTATCAAAGGAAGAGCTTACACATACACACATGCTCATGATTCCTAAGAACTAATTTACACATTCATAAACGCCATGATTATATATTCAGTCGAGGCAACACAGCCGTGAATGAGCGATTATGTTTAACATCTTCACAAAACACTGGTCATTTATTAAACCACATTTCTTAGTTTGAACAGTCCACAGGTTATAAAACAAATGTTTCAGCCTCTTCTGTAACTCAGTGTTTTTGTGTCTTTTGTGTATATGTATACTGTAAGAAATGGACCCTAAAAATGAATTCACTGCTGTATTTGACTAGTTTAGTCGTTCCATAAACTGCAGGACATCACGGTGTTTTTTAAGATATCGGTGGTTTCACAGTTTACCACGTTAATTTTCATTTTATTCAATATTCATTCATTTTTTGGTATGACTTGGCCTTTCTATAGGGTTGTGACTTATTCTATGTTTGACACAGTGAAGGCAAAGCAAAATTATATAATATATGAAGGAATCGGTTCACATTGAAGCAGTTGCAGGATGTAAAAAATAAAAAATAAATCACGCAAACTGCAACGTAGTAAAACCAGAACTGGGAACCATATCCTGTCAGAGTTGGTTTGTTACGATGTTCATAATGTGTTCATAATGTCACAAACAGAGTAAGTTGTGGTTAATTCACTGCTGTGTTATAAGTTTAAAGCCATTTGATAGAAAGTGCTCTGTAGCGGCAAACAATATTACTTAATTTGCTCCTTACTGAAGTTGTTTCAACTGTGTCACTGCGTGGTGGTCCATGAAAAGTTCAGACAGTACAGGAATTAAAACAGATAATCCAGCTCATCCAGTACGTTATTCTTCACTGTGTTGGCTTTTGTTTAATTTCAGAAACTAATAGAAATAAACCGATTATTCTGTGTTTTACAAATGATTTTGACGGTTTTGGCAGAAGTTGGCGCAGACGGTGGCCGACGGCAGCTGGAAATACTGACTTTGGGGGAAAATAGCTTAAAAGATAAAAATCACTCCCACCTAGATTTTTTTACATTATGTTTGATGTTCTGTGATTCACATTTATTTAGGTATTTATTACTCCGACATTCAGTTCAACAGTTATCTGGTTTCTAATAAACTTCTAATAAAGTGTTGTAATGATATCAGACTTTAAAAATCCACTATCGGTCGACCTCTAGAAACTACTGCCACAGCACTACTGCGCAGCGACCGAACCATCTGCTAACGTCTCTTTCCCCGAGTGAAGAAATTTAACAGCATTTGGTGACTCTGCTCCCTGAGAGGACTCTGTTATCGTCACTATATTGTCCATCAAGTCACTGTTAAAATGACAAACAGCTGAATTTGCACTATCCATTACAGAAGCAGACACCCCTCGGCTTGATTTAGAGAAACCAAAAAAAAAAGAAATCAAGATTTTATCTTCTTTACAAATCGAGATGAAGGAAACCTTCGACGCAACATACTGAGTTACAGAACAGGTGAAACAGAGAAGGGGATTTAGTCTCCACTTTCATGTAAGAATAGACAACATTTTGGGAACATGTTTGCTTTGACAGACATCAAGATACGTAGAGTGTAACATAACTTGATGGTAAACACCTGCCTTCCTTAAGCTTATTTAAGAAAAGGTTTCTGAGCTTTTTTAATCTTCTCAGGACAGTCCTTCTCATCTTTCATGCAAGCTCAAATAAAAGTTAAATGTTTGTTGATTTTTTTGAAATAAAATCCCCCCAGCCTTCATCCCGCTCAGTAATTCTCATCTAAAACAGTCATTGACCCTAACGGCTTTCTCATCACAAACGTCCCGGACACTCCCTTCGATCCTTACTTGTTATTCCCTTCCATCAATCAGTAAGAAGCAGAAAGCGATTTGCGAGTTTCATTATGCTACACTGCAGCGGGTGATGAAATGATGGGGTTTGTGACATGATGGAGAAACAAACAAGATGAGGAAAAACAAAGGAAACAGTCTGTGAGAGCAAACAGAAGGAGGAGAGAAGAGATCACAGTTAGGATTGATAACAGGCTCTGCAGGAGGATTAGCACCAAACCACATCCATTTATCAACCTGATACACGCATTTGTACTTCTATACTTGTGAGGACCTTTATTCAAATCGTGCGGTTTCTGTCGACGAAGCTTAAACCCAACTTCTGCCTTAAATTTAGACTAATCCACTAAATCTTAATCCTCGAACAACTCAAAAAGTATCGACTGCTGCCAAAATCTGTCCTTAATTAGGAAAGATTTTCTCAATTTCTAAAACTCTTCCAACATCGCGTTAACTTCTGAAATACCCTCACTTTCTGAAGATTTTGAATGATGTCCACAATTTCCAAACTAGTCCTTGCTTTTTAATGTTTTTCTGAAACAGTGTTTAATTTTCCAAAGGACCTCACTGTCCCTTATTTCTAAAAACTTTTAATTTTGCAATTTGCGAAAATGTTAATTCCTTCTAAGAAATTTCCAGAGAGCGTCACATGAGAAAGTCAACACCAGTCGGATGTCTGTGCCGTCATTTTGAAGCTACTGCCAACAGAGGGTTAGCTTAGCTTAGCACAAAAGAATGGAAACAAAGGGAAAAAGCTGTTGTTAAACAAATTAAAGTGTTAATCACTAAGTTTTAAAGGAGCTCGTAGTTACTCCTCTTTAGTAACTCCTGTTACTTCAGTTGGGATTGATTCCAGTCTAAACTAAACAAACCGGCCTCAAAATCTAACATTCACTTCATTATGTAATAACATGCCAGATATTTTTAATGATAAACAGCCCGAATGTGATATGTATTCAATTTCCATGCAATTTGTAATACATTGTTACATCTTGCAGTGGTTATTACGAAACAGTTTTTACGATGAAAATGTAATAATGTACGTAGTCACCGACCAACATGGATGTCTTCATCTGTGCTTGTTATATTTTTAACAATTAAATGTAATAAAATTAGACCGGTGCTCCAGATGACTCTGATCTTAGTCTAAATAGTCACATAAAAGTCGTAACGAATCAGCTTTTTATCTTTCCCATACATTTTGTTGAGTTATTACATAATGCAGTGTTTTTACTACCGCTGACTGTAGCTACATACACAATGCCACCGATCCAGTCATGTGATTCAAAGCAAATAAAGCTCCCGAAATGTCATTAATAAAAAATAATAAAAACTTTTTATGTTGATATGAAAAACGCCCTCACTTTACACTCAAATATATTAAAGTGGTCTTCACAAATGTACAAGTACAGTCTTTTTAAACACAGCCAAATTCACTGACTACGCTGTTCTTCAGAGCTGATGCGATCGGCCCCCTCACCGGTTTGGAGGGGTTGTCCCCCCCGCCCCCCTGGTGCTCTCCCGGGCGGCGTGTGCGTGAGGAGTGAGGGCTGCTGTCTTTGCTGATGTGTCCTGAGTCAGCAATGTCCACGCCGCTGTCCTCGCTGAGCGTCTGACCGCTGTCTGACAGCTGAGACAGGGCGCCACCTGAGGGGAGGCGGCAGCACGTCACTACATGTCCTGGAAACACTCACCTCTGTAACGATCAATGTTCAGTCTTTACATGTGAAAGCCCTAAGTCCTTTAGAAGAAGACAACTGCACTTCCCTTGAGTTTTTCCTTTGAGTCTCTCAGGCCCTGTTCAGACCTGGCATTAACACAGCTCCAAGTGAGGCAGTAAATACATCTCCACATGCATCTTGAGTAACTACTTGTGAACAGAGCTCACTTTCCTGCTCTACATGCAAATAAACAAGCTCATCTAACAGCCTAAAACATAGCACAAGCTTTCATTTCATTCTGCGTTGCGGATGCAGCACAAGACCTTTATTTAATTCACTGTGGCTCAAAGGCTATAGGGCCACAGTTAAGATACACAACGCACAAGCTGTGACTCAATCAATACAACTTAAATGT
>JAPQRN010000005.1:130134-142539 GCA_037367275.1 Coranthus polyacanthus
AATCACCAATAACATAATCTGAGATTCTGCAGAACAAGAAAAGAGCACAGTTTTCTTTCGCCGGTGTGTTTACATTCTTAAAGCTGCAGTTTGTGTGTCTATCCTCACTGTGTGTGTGTGCGTGCTTTGGTATGCAGTTGAGTTTATACCTGGCTTTGAGTGTGGTTGAGAAATCCAGTGTTTTTATCCTCCCAAACCCACCCAGTTCTCTAATCTGCTTTACACAGCAGTGGTAGCAGTCACCCATGAGTCCAAGACAACACAAACAGACACACACAGCCACCCAGGAGTGAAACACACACACACGCACACACAGCACACTCTCCTTCACACATGGAAATGTCGCATCTTGGAGGAAAAAATCAGGGAAATCCCATCTGAATGCGACTGATTGTGGTCTGACTGTCAAAGGCTTATCTCCACCGTCAGCTCAGACATGCAAGAGTGTGTCTGTGTGTGTGCAAACTGAACAATAAACGACTACACAACACATACAACACATACAACACAAAAAGAGAAACAGAGAGGAAGCTTTCAGTCTTTAGAAACCAAATTAATAAAGTTCAACTACTGGTCACCCGTTGATTTGGGAGTGAGGACTTTCCAAATAAGGAGTTCAGTGTTTCCTTTCACACTGTTGAAACATACATGTTGTGTTTGATAACATTCATGTCAACTTTGTGTAATGAATAAAAACACTAATAAGCAGATGGACCATATAAAGCAATACCGAATTAATACTAACATTAGCTAAAGTTATGCGAAAAGGGTGGGTTGTTATTAAGTAACACTAAATTTCATGAAACATCTGTGTGACAAAATCCTTCGATAGTCTTGTTAGTAGGGGTGTAAGAAAATATCGATACACTTTTGCACGTTTTGCAGTATTGTATAGATACGCAAAAACACCGTTATTTTTTCAAATAACATTTTACAGTTACTTGTGTGCTGTGTTTAAATTCCCGAGCGCTGGGGAGCAGTGTTGTAAACCATCTTGAGCATAGATCTTAAACCAACCTCAGCCAAGACAGGAAGTAGCCAATGGCGGCTACCGCTAGCAAATGCATCGATGGCTGAATCCTCACGAGTTTGACCAGCTCCTGCGGTTCATTTAGGCTTCTCTAATAAAGAAGGCACTAAGGAGATCAACTAGGGCTATGCTCTTTGGAAAATGTACCGTGCCAAAATCAGTAGTCGCAGAACTCGACAAATCGGAGCGCAGCAAAAACGGCTAACGTTATACGAGTGGACCGCGGCAATTCACACACTGTCAGATAGATAGATGGACAGAAGGATTCAAATGTCTGTCGGTCTAATTCTTACAGATTCAGCCATCAGTCGTGACGTTATTAGTCAGATAAGTTTGCTCTTTTTATGATGCTAACCCTAACAGCACTACCAGGTACTATCCATAACCTTTGCCTTATGGAAAACCAAAAAAGGCATCTAGAGTAGAGTTGAACTGAACCATTCAACTAAAATAAATGAGACCAGAAAGAAATAATTATTGACTTTGTGTTTGAGGAGAGAAGTTGAGGGTTTTTGAATGGGAGTCAATTTGAGCGAGGACTTTTTGAAACCAGCACCTAGTGGCCGTCTGTTGTATTAAACCTTTAAGATTACATTAAGCTGTGCTGGCTGCCCCTTGGCTAGAGGGCTGCAAACTTTATTTTGTATCATTAATTCATCTGTAATCTTTTTTTATTTTTATTTTTTATTTAATCGATCAATTAATCTTCAATCACCCATTGAGTCATAAAAACAGTGACATCTTCAAATTGCTTTTTTTGTCTTACAGATAAAATCAGTACATCCTCACATTTGTGAAACTGCAACCAAGGAACATTTGACATTTTGATAAATGACTCAGGCAATTAATAGATAATAAGAGTTGGTGTCCATTATTTATCAAATAATACCTGATAGAAAATGTACTTCTCCAACTACACACAAGGAGAGACTCCATGTTTTGGTTCACTTAAACCTGAAGTGCTTGATGCTTTTTGGTGTTATTGAGCAAAAATTCCATATTTCCCTTTCAGCATATTGTAATTCAAGTGGTCTGAGAGGACAAGAATTCTACCCACTTCTGTGGACCCGTGACGCAGACTTTGTCTGATCACAGGTGTTTTTCAGACAGGTAGGGGGTTAAATACGCGATTGACAGCTGTAACTACCAATCGCTGGTCAGATTCAGTCAGATGTGAATCCACTGCTCTACTCCATAGCTCCTTTGAGAAGCTTGGAAAAGTGGCTTCTCTCTTTCAAAGCGGCGTGAAATCTTTTGCTTTGGACCAAGAAGGAAGGTGTGTAATTTCAAATTCTGGTGTTTCTTTACCCCTGACTTTGTCTCCTACAACTTTAAGAATTAAAGCTGCAGTGCTTGATAGTTTTTTGCATCATTGGGCAAAATTTCCATAATTTCCTTCCAGTATATTGTAATTCAAGTGTTCTGAGAGGACAACAGACTCCTGCATGTACTTCCTTGCCTGTTTTCAGGCTGTAGAAAATCTACCCAGTGACGACCAGATTTTATCCAGTCACAGGTGTTTTCATGCAGGTAGGAGGGTTAAATAAGTGACTGACAGCTGTAATTACTGATGGCTGATCTGATTCTGGATGTGACTCTACTGCTCGACTCCGTGTCTCAACACAGTAGCTCGGAAAAGTAGCTTCACTTTTCCATAACATCATGAAACGGTGTCGGGTTATCTGTGTTTATATTTAGTCTGTAGATTTGGACCCAGAGGAGAGAGCTGCACATTCTAGCATTTTTTCCTCCTGATTTCGGCTCCTCCTGCTTTGAGTCGATCAGATGTTTATTTATTGAGCTCCTGTCTGAACTGGGGTGGGAAAAAAAGCATGAAAAAAGGAAGAAAAACACTCCAAACAAATTCACTGCAAAAACCACAAAGTGTGGGTTTGTGTGTTTAAGCTTTTCTAATACATGTCTGACAGTTACACTTTACATGTCTTTGTATTGTACTGTATGTGTGGGTTTGTGCTGAACAGCATTCGTCACTTTCAGCAGTGATTCCTACCTCCATCATGTCTATCAGCCACAGCAGCCTCTCCTACGTAGAGGGGGAGGGTATCAGTGAGGCAGTTAGCGTGAAAGAAAAGCACAAGCTATCAAACATCAGGTGAGACTTTTCAATCTCAACAGAAAGGCAGTGAAACGTGTCACCGTTCAGCTCGACAAAGTCCCGACCAGAGCAGGATCTTTTCTGCAGTATCCGTTATAACCCATGAAAATATATCACAACACTCTCTCAAAACACACACAGACAGAACAGACATTCAGACAGAAGGGGAGAACCAGCCAACCTACATTCAAGCAGACAGAAAAATGTCAGAGACAAAACAGCAATTCTAAGGTCCACTGATCAAAATAATCTGTACAAGGCTAAACTTTTCACAACACCTAAAGCTGAGCACACACTTTAAGATTAGCTGCAACATGCCAGGACTGGACACAACACACATACAGTGTTTCCGCTGACTAGAGCACATTTTAGTCTTAAGACAGGAACACAAACCTAACAACTGACAACACAACGCTGGACATTCTGCCAGTGCACGAACAAGACCCGCAATAACTGTATCACCTGTCGCGAGTTCTTGAACCAAAACAAACATGGACGACAACCAGCTGTTTATTACATTGTTTTGCTCGCTTTTCCTCATCCCTCAGCAGTGACTTCTCAAATATTGACAAAGTTTAAAAATATATAAAACTCCAAGAAAACTGCAATCATCAGGGAGGCGTCGAGAGTTCATCAGGAAGTCTTGACAAAAGAGTTTTTTACTGGGTTTAATATGACCGTGCCATGACAATAAATGCATTTTCATTGTTTAAAAAGAGAGACTGAGTTTTCTTGGAGTTTTATGTCAAGACGTACCCACTCCAAATCACACCTCAAATTGGCTCACTTTGAGCCCAGGAAGCAGTCCTTCCCAAGTAAGTTTAAAAAAAAAGTGAGAACTGGCAATGACTGGATCTTAAAACGTCAGACTAGAGTCTGTACACACCACACACCACATGAATTTATCTACTGACTATAACCAGAAACTGGAACGTCCAAATCACCTTCAGAATCAGCCTGGCAGTCATTAAATATGTGCCCAGCTTAAGAAAACACTTAAATAAAGCAGGTACAGAACCTTTGAGGCTAATCATTTTGACATCTATAGTGAAGAAATGACAGATTTTTCTTTTGTCTTTAAATAAAAAGGCTGCTGTGTTTTCTGCTCCAGGAAAATAATGGCTGCTGTAGTTTATAGTCCATAGATTTATAGCTCACAAAATAGTCTGGTGATGACAAGTGAAGAGAGAATTTGGGAGAAAAACTGCAGAACATACACTGGCATGAACCCAGAAACAGTGAAAGTAAGAAGGTGAAATTTAATATGAAAAAAACTTGACTAAGAAAGTAGACTCTGAATCAATGAGGCAGATAATGGTGCATACCCGTGCAGAGCTCAGGGTGGTGTTGGTCATGAAGCTGGCTGAGGACGACGTCAGGGTGTCCGGATACGACACCATGGACATCGAGTCCGTTTGAAGCGCCGTGGCTCCAGCTGTCGTCCCCTGCCGCGCCTTTAAAGCCTGAATTTCACGTCTCAGCACCAGACCATCAAAACGCTCCAGATCCTGAGGGGTGACCAGACCTCGAACCTCCGACAGCAGGGAGAACTGCGGAGGAATGATGTAAAGGAGTGATGAAAACGAGAAAAATGATGAGATGGACGGAAAAAAAAGAGAAAATACATGAAATAAATGAATAAATCTAGGTTATGACATTTTCATTTACATTTGCAAAAAACATCTAAATAACTCCACGGTCATGTTTTATTCACAGCTGAAACCAGAGGCTCCTGTGCCATTAAAATGAGTCAGTAGTAAAGCTGCAGGTGAAGACAACAGAAACCGTAGGATGTTTAGCAGCACAGGCTTTTGTTAAAAGTCTTTATTTGGAGCTATTAACAGCTGTGGTTGGAGTCACACTTGAATCTGCCCTCTTGTGTTAAAAAAAAAGAATAAAAAACGACAGGTTGTTTGTGCTACAGCTTTCTACAACTCAGAGTTACATTTAGTTCTTAAATCACATCCAGCACGTATGTGAGACAGTAGTTTCAGTAAAACACCAAGAACAGAACATTCTGACAGCATTTGCAACAGGGAAAGTCAGGTGATTTTGTCATAGAGACCAAGGCTATGTTCAACTTTTTTCTTTGTTCATACTATGTGACTCTATCACAAATCACACGGAATCCGATCTTAGGACCTTGTAAAGTGGCCCAAATCAGATACAGGTCTGAGTTACTGAACTCAATGGTCATATCGCAATCCGTGTGATTTATGATCACTCTAGATTGACATTCATTAAGAATTCTGTGCTTGTGAGAGTCACTCTGTGAATACGAACATGGAAGATAGCTGCGATGGAGGAAGTCAGGACAGGGACAGCATTTGTACTTGTGCTTGTGCTTGTGGTGACACTACTCTTTGCTCTTTGATATGCAATTAATCCTGAAACATGTCTTTGACCATTTGGAGGCAACACGTTAAGACCCCCTGTCTCCAACCAGACCCCTTGAGACCCCTCATCTCCCATTGTCATGTGTAAACAGTAGTGTTTCACATACAACAGCCTCCTTATTTGTAATCATCTGCATAAATGTCTTTGCTCGATGTCGGTATACCAGTATAAGCCCATCATATATTGGTATATATTTAATAAACACTCCAATGCAGCAAACTTATGGATTTTGGATGTTGAAATTATTTCTGGTTGGAGAGATGGATGGATTGCTGTCCAAACCAAAGCAAACCTTTGCCATTTTAACGTTATCTCTGGCATCGCTCTGTGTTTCTTCCACTGCTGGGAGGGGAAACCTTTGCTACGAGTGATATCAGACACAATCCACCTATATGGTGGTGTGGGTCGGTGGACACGATGGGACTTAATTCATGTTTAGTTAAAAACTGAGATTACCCCTGACCTCAGTTGACATTTGTCCCTGTGGAGCAAAACAAAAACATCTGTGCACTGAAGAAGTTGTTCAGTACACGCTTTCTGTGGGTGAAAGACACAGCAGTGTACTCAAGAAATGGCAAATAAAATGCCTCTGATTTATTTTTATTTTTTTATAAGGTGAAGTGCTGCAGACTGTGAGGAGAGCAAGAAACTTTTAAGAGGTGTGGAGGAAGGTAAACCAAAAACAGAAGAGTTCACATCAGAAAAAAGCTTCGGGATACATCTCACAGCAATTTCACAAAACTATCTGTACTCCTGCACAGAGAACATTGGTTGTCTTATGATGTTTTTCTTTATTTCCACACTCTTCACTCACCTTGGCGTGTGTGTTGAGCAGCTCGAACAGCGCCATGACCAGCTGCTCCACACCGATGTGTCCGTCCCGGTACTCCTCCACGTAGTAGCCCATGGTCTGCCGCTCGGTCTCCGTCAACAGGTGGCGGGCCTGCTCCTCCAGCATGGCCCGGGACTGGTTCACCAGACTGGACAGGGTCACCTGAGAGCCAGCCACGCCCTTATAAAAGCCAGGCTGGTGATGCGCATTGAAGGTGGAGAAAGAAAAATCAAAAAACTAAACAAGATTGCGAAGTCCTTCACAGAACTAAATAATACCAAACAAACCAAATAACAACAAGATGAGACATGGAGGTATTTTCCCTTTCTTTATTTAAGTAAGTGTTTTTTTTTTGTTTTTTTTTGTTAGGGTGATGAATAAAAAGGAGACTGTTTAGGACAAGGGGGTCCAGAAAAGGTTAGAGGTTAGAGAGTTTGTGTATAAGATGTTTGAAGAAAGGATGAGGAAGAAATGTATGAAGAGACGATGAGGAAAACAAGATGAGGAAGCTAAAAATAAGGAGGAAAAAGATACATTTTAGCAGAAGGAAGAAGGAAAAGAGAAGATGAGGAGAAGGAAAGAAGAGGGAGGTGGAAATGAAGAGGACAGAAGAAATGATGTTCTGTTGTATGTTCAACATGACAGGAGGTGGAAACAGCAATGAAGACTGAATGAAGGATTGAGATCATTTACAGTACTACTACCACAGTGAAAATACTCCACTACAAGTACAAGTTCTGCCTTCAAAACCTTACTTCAGCAAAATGTACTTAAAGTAAAATGGTTCCTGTCAGTGTGTTCTTTTTATATCTGATGTTTTTGACTCATTTTGCTGCTGCACATGTTTAAGGTTGAGCTCATTTCAACTACTTTATAAACTGTTGGTAGTTTAATCTACATCAATGCATCATATTCTTTAAGATCATCATATGTGGGAAAAGGAACTAAAGTGGAAGTGTACAGTATCACAACACAGAAGAACTCAAGTAAAGTACAACTAGATCGAATGTGATCTTAAGTACAGTAGTTGAGTTACATTGAAACTGAGCACCATGAAACATTCATTGGTCCCCAGAGAATGAATCCTAGTCTTAACTTCTCTCTCTTAACTTTTACTATTTTGGTTTAGAGCTGCAACAACAAATTGATTACTTGATAAAATAGTTAAAGGCAACTACTTTGACAATCAATTAATTGATTCAGACAAACTGTAGCGACTTCTGAGAAGCAATTGGAAGAGTTTAAAACAACATTACATGATTCAGAGCAGCGGCTCAGTTCAGGGGTAAAAGCTAAAACAACCTTTGAGTTTTTTTCACAAAACAACTCTTATGCCTATCAGCTCAGTGTCGTATGTTATTGAAGGAAACACTACATCTAATTGACAAAGTTTCAAACCGGGATGATGGTGATGAACCAACTATTAATATTTACAACAACAGTGGATGGAAACATTTTGCTGGGTTTCGAAAAATTCTGTTAAAATTTGTGATACACTTGGATGGAAACCAGACTAATGACACATCTTTAGGTTTTGGACTGTTGGTTGGTTCAGAGATGAAGAACAGGATGAAGACAACAGGCAGATGTTTAGCTTGGCAGGAGGTGAAAACAGCCAGAAAGACTGGGTTGTTTTGGTGGTTGATGGAGCATGAAAAGACAAAGAGAAGAAGGATGAAGCTGTAAAAAAAAGGGGTAAAAGGTGATGAATAGGGAGGAAAGGGGGGGGTGACTTCAAAGACCCAGATGTGATGAGGGAGCAGAAGGGGTTAGATCGGAGACAAAGGCAGGAAACAGATCAGTGTGGACAGAAATGTATAAATTACACCCACATACATCGAATGCACCATCGGTCTTTTCATCCCAAATGTATAAATTACCATCCTCCTTTCTTCTTCCTGCTGTCCACCGTCATCCATTATCATTAATGCTCTAACACCACAGCTTGCAGCAGGACAGAAAACTGCACTGCTCACACATGTGGGCAGCAGGTTTCTGCTTTTTCTTTCCTTCACAGACTTCAAATTCGTCCCTGGTGTGCCAGCTGGCTTTTCTGCCAATCAGATGGATGACACTCTGACACTCCAGAAAATGATGAGCTGCCAATATCACATCCCGGCTTCATATCCCCCCCCCCCCCTTCTTTCTCGCTGCCTGTTTCTTTTCTCTTCGGAGTTATCTGCTCGCTGGCATGCAGCTTTTCTTTAATTAACTCCTTAATCAAAGACACCACTTCAAAGTCACAGCTTCAGGGTGTGTGTCTGCCTGCGTTTGTACTCGTACGAGATGGAAACAGGAGAAAGAAACAGGCCCGTCGTCTTCCTCCTCTCTGCCTCCACCACAGCCTCAGCTCTCGCCTGGAGTCGTCCGTCTGTATTATCAGCAGTAGTTGTTGTAGCGTCCCGGACCGAGCAGCGCCAACAACTGTTTAATGCCCAAGGTGAACCTGGGCATACCCTTCCTGAATCTTAATCACCTCGATGCTTACCAAGAGAATTTCTGTAAAGCATCATGTCCCGGTTACTTATCTCAAGGGCGTCGTGGAGTGAACTGAGGAGACCACACAAGGCACGAGAGCAGTCAGTCTGTCTGTGGCAGTCGTAATAGAGGGCAGATTGGCACTTGAGGGAGCTAATGAAACACCTGCGGTCTGCCGCTAATGAGGTCTGCTCGACAGAGGTGATGTACGAGGACAGAGAGAGGGCGCTTCTACTGTAACACCGTGACTTTACCGTTCACGAACGTCTGATAACACTGGTACATTTGCTGGATTTATTTCAGGTCTGATGTCATTTTCTGGCTGGTTCTGTCCAGATAATCTGATTGGCTGTTTTATTACAGTGACCAAAAAAAAAAAACAGCAACAACAAGTTGACATCTATTCGATAAAGAGCAAATCAGATTAAGTCGGATCAAAAACTGGCTGAGCTAAAACCTGGAAATGTCACAAGAGAAGCACAGATTTATCTCTGCTACAGCTGGTCTCCATTTCAGGAAGGACACTTTTAAACTTTTAAATAGAATCACATACATGTTTGGTGGTGACTGTGCTTGAGCGAGCATGAAACAACCTGTCCCTGAGATCACAAGATCCACAGCATTTGAAGGAACTAACACAATATGAACAAAGAAACATGTTGGTAATACAGGAGGAGGCTGGGGAGATGATTTGCAGAAGCCGATGTAGAAGGAGTGATGCCGAGAGCAGAGAGCGGGTCGAATGAATGAACACGACTTCAGTTATAAAACACTCTAACTGAGGTGGGACAGAATGAAATTGAGAACATTTGGGCAGAACAGAGCTTGTGATAGATCTGACTCTGTGTCTAAATTTTAAAAGAACATTTCCCTGTGTTTCCATATAATTAGCAATAGAATTTGAAGCAAACTTTTCAAATGTTGCAGAAAAGAAAAAGAAAATGTGATACTTTCTGGTACTCAACTGGTTTGGAGTGAATAAACTAGATTGTGTAGTAACGCTATAGGCTATATACATGGCAGGGTAATAAACAGAGCAGAAGAGGAGCGTTGTGTTTGTTTTTATGGATTAGACGGAGGAATAATTTGGTCTCCTCATCAGGCCACGCTACCAGTTGCTGCTACTTCTTCTTCTCTCTAAAAGTGGGTCAGTCATGTGAATTAAATGTTACTACGTCAGAACTTGGAACTTTGTTGCAAAAGCCTTCTTTTTTGGTAAATATAGTTAATCTAAGCTGCATGGAACACAACACAGAACTGGATGGCTGATGTGCAGGGAATGAAGGGCCACTTGAAAACTCTTTTTACCACTAACAATCAAACTAAAGCGGGTGACTAACACTGCTACATTCAAGTAGAACAATTGTTCCAAATGTGAATGAGAAGAATGACTCTGAAAACAAAACAAAAAAAAACAGAATAAGTGATCACAATTCATCAAAACAACCTCAGCAGTTGTTCCAAACAGTTTCCTACCATGTTATTAAAAACCAACTATGTTTTTTTTGGTCAAAAATGTTGGAGAAGGAGCGCCTCTTGGGGCTATGTTTAAGGTGCTCTTTGGACTGAAACATATTTGTATTGAGAAAACAACAAAGAACTCCAAAGCACTCTGTTAAACCATTAAAATGCCTTTATTACCTCGGCATGGCCATGTTAGACCTTTATGTTTATGTTTATGAAGTGTGTGCCCTAGGCCAAGGACGAACCCATGAAATTTTAAAGCAAATAAGCATAAAAAAGGTGGAGACTGACTCCACTTTTTCTTATATTGTGAGATAGGTCTGATTGAGTTATGGGACTGTGGGGCATTGGTATGTACTCTCAAACTGCACTTCTAGTTAATTATGAAATTAATTACCATGCGCACTCACTGGGAGCATATTAACTGTGAAGAAGAAATCTGTGGAGCATAAATTTATTCTTGAACTTGCAAATAGTAGCTCGTGAAATAGTGTTAATCATCTCAGTCTTGATCAGTAGATGGGGGACAAAGACCATCTTATCACACAGATGATGGCTGCAGTTGTATGTCAGGTCTTTATGTAACTGAAGCTCAGATTATTGGTTCAAAAATGTTATGAGTTCAGATATATCCAGATACAAGCCTTCATTAAGTTTCTGGATGTTTCAGTCAGTCAAACCCTCTAAAACACAGTATGGAGTATGACTGAACAGACTTCACTGAGAAAAAAACACGGACCGAGAAGAGCCAAATGAGACAACAAACTCTTTGTTTAGAGTGAGTCAGAAAACGTAAACTCTGTGGTGTCGACACAGATTTACCAAATTGAAGTTATCCATGATTTCTCACATCCTTTCTCTCCGTCTGTGTTTGTCGAACCAATCGGGACATTATTCTCCTCTCTGGGATTTTCACCTATTTTCTTGGAAAATAAGAAAAGGAGATGGAGGATCACTGAAAATTTGAGAGGAGGAGGCAGGATCGCCGTGCCAACACGAGGGTATAAAAATCAATAGCACATGATGGTGGCACAGATTGGGTCTGACCTTGCAGGGCAGATCTTGGTATTAAAACCTCAGACCTACAGAGAGAACAGGTGTACCTCTGCCATGTTGTAATATTACACCACAAAAACACCCAATAAATTAGCTCCTGCATTGATTCCCAGATGATATAAGACCGACTTTAAGATCTATATGTAAACTTTATGAGGGTCCTTGCACAGGCACAAAGACGAAAGAGTTGTTTACTACATCACTGGCACTGACCACACAGAAGCTGATGGATATCTATATCCTCCAAGGCCACCGTTCAGTTTAATCACATTATGAGCCATAATGCATCTCCATCACATGGAGAAATGAAAGCCCATCACTGAAAACAATAACCATAAAAGATGTGCGCGTTTGAGCCATGGAGTCAGATCTCGTCCTCTGCTTGATGACGAAGTTCAGACCGGCCTCAATCTGATTCTGCACACATCACCAAGAAGTGAAATCGACCCTGCTCTTATCACAATTTAGGACCGCTAATCATCTCGATCGAGAGGATAGAAAGTGGACTCTTATACCGCAGCGGTCTCTCCCTCAGCTCACACACTTAACTGTGTGTCTTTTGTATGTGTGTTCATCTGTTCTGAGAATCAAACAATAAACTACCAGATTAATGTGAACAGATGAGAGTTTATATTTCCAGTATTGTATACAACTGCGGTGGAAACGTGATGTGACTTCCATCTGGCCCGACTGCACGGCATTAACTGAGGTTATGAAAGTCCTTGACATTGTTGACAATGATTATCAAACCACTTTTATATTTTGTAGTGTTTTATTTGATTCTATATTTATTTCACTACTTACTTTGGTGCTTGTTTTAGTAGCATCTTTTCTGTATTTTATATTTCATACATATTGCATTTTTTTGAAGAGTTTGTCCTTTGCTTGCTTTACGTGAGATCCTTATATATCTGCATTGTATGGGATCATCTTTTAGATTCGTCATTTCTTTATATGTGACTTAACCCCTAACATTTAAATTTTTAGTTTAGGTACCTTGTCTTAAAGTGCGTTATGGAAAATGTGAACGTG
>JAPQRN010000005.1:142639-159639 GCA_037367275.1 Coranthus polyacanthus
AAGGTGCCATTTTGGGGTCTTTATACACACAAGTGGTGTGGGACTGGAATTCCCCTTTACCATTTTTACCGCTGTTATTTCGGCGACGCCCCCTGACAATGGTAGCCATAATGAACCAATATTGATCCATATATAAGGCGCATCGGATTATAAGGCGCACTGTCGATTTTTGAGAAAATTAAAGGCTTTTAGGTGCGCCTTATGGTGCGGAAAATACAGTAAGTTGTTTCCATTGTTGTTGGTCAAGAATAAGAGATGGAATGAGTGTGTCTCTCAATTTGGCCGAATGAGGTAAATATACCTATAACCTAGTTATATGTCAAACCTGAGGAAAACATAGTGAGGATGCACATTATGCACATTCTAACAGGGAACAGAAAGACAAGGTTTCGTAGACAACATGTTCCCAAACCTAGGGCTGTAGACATGCTGTCACAGGTTCCAACAGGAGGACAGAGTGCAAGACAAAGTGTGATCTGCGCTCTGACCTGGAACTAAGAAATGGCTGAGGTTTAAATTAGAATTTCTCTAACACTCTCTCAAGGGAAAGAGAGCGGTGGTCGAGTGAGCATGAGACATCACGGGAGAGAGCGAGTGACATAGTGAGACAAAAAGCCGTGAAATGCAAAAATAAAATGTTATTTCCTGATTCCGTCAAGGTGGTTATATCGTAAAAACACAAATAAACACAACCATACCTTCACAAAACATACGGGAATGTTCTAGAGGCAGTATACAGCGTCCTCATTTCTGCTGTGTGTGTCGTTGGCAGGTCTGTTAGAGGTGACAGGCTGACAGGAATGTGTGTGTGTGTGTTTTGTTCAGAGTTTATCTCTCAGACAGAACTGTGCAGTAAATGAGAAGAGCAGAAAGAGGAGACCGGAGTCGCTTCGTTTTTACATTCAGAATATTCATAATTGCCAGTGCAGCCTTTAGAATTCAGAATAAATGTGTGGAGGAAACAAAAAATGTGCAAATCAACCCAAAAGACAATTTGGAGTATAATTTTTACGTTCAAAATTACGAACACAGTTAGATTAAAGAGACAACTTCCACAATTATTACGGGCGAACAGGGCTTTAGATTTTAGAATGACGTTTCTACAGTAGCTCACAGCGGACTTCCTCTTCTCCTTTTTTTCATTTTATAGCATTCAGCGTTGATGTGCGTTATCATCACCTACTATGTCTGAGTGTGGACCAGAGATAACATCAACTGGCTAAAAAGCCCAGAACAGACACCAAACTGGCTCTAGTAAGTGTAGGGAAGGTTAAGTCGACGGGTATTTGGATGCAATCTGCAACTTCACTAAATATTACACACTGAACCTTAAATAAAATTGTGGAACAAGAAGAAGAGTGGACTCTTGGCCTTGGCAGAGGTCAGTGTACTTTTAGTTATCATAAAATGTTGATTATTGCGGCTTTAATTTGAAATGATTGGATGTAGTAAACAAATAAAGCTGATGTAGATATACTGTAAATGTGTGGTCACACTAAATTGCAAGATTGGAGAGATGCCTAAAATGCAGACAAAGCATAACACTGGCTCTAACAGCTGTTAGAGGTATATTTTCTCAGGAGTTAGTGGAAAAAAGGACCAGATCCATCAAAATTCTAGTTTACACAAGTACGTACCACTGACGCCTCAGTCTTCATCAACTGAGGAATTTTGAGGAATCGTTTAAAAACTTACTGGGATTACAAGAGTCTCACGTAGAAACAAAAAGGTACATTTAGGAGAGAAACCTGCAGAACAGTACATGTGTGTTATTTTCTCTGGATTTTAAGTGAGTCACAGGCTCATGACATACAGTATGAACATATGAGAGAATCAAAGTGCACATGAACTCTTTCAAATCACAAGGGATTCTCAAACAGAGTAAGAGAAGTTAATATACCACTCCCAACTGCACTTGTGTTGAGTGTATTAAAGAACTTTTTGCATTTGACACTGAAGTAAGGGATCAGGGAGGAACCTTGCTTCACATTTCGGGCAGTTTTTCATCTAAAATCACGAACGCACTACGCTGTTACACAAAGGGGACTATGAGGATCGCTTGTAATGTTTTTTGGTATTCTGAGCATTAAGAACTACTACTGAACATGCGTGATCTCTTTGTCAAAAAGCAATGACTTGAAGTCTGTCTTTGCTAGTCACTTCGGAGCACAAAGAGCCCCCACCTGTGTTCTCGCGAACATCTGTTTAGTGTTAAAAAAGAGATACCCAGTGGACACACGACCTCAGGCGTTTGCCAAGCGTAACTTCAAAGTGGGTCATGTAAATTGGAGAGAATAATCCACAAAAACAAGCTCACAAATCTACTCTAAGTAAGAACTGGGAAAGGTGGAGGTGAGATATATCTGGGTATCACAGCCTGCTCTCTTTCTCTTTAATACAGATTGGCACCAGGCTTCCCCACTGCAGCATCACATGCTGTGGTGAGTCTGCGCTTGAGTCTAAAGATGGTACCTTATATGGCAGCGAGCAAGCCAGAGGAGATTTATGATGGTTTGGAGTTTGGGAGCACTGCTTTAGGAAGCTTATGCAGCATAAGTAAGTGTGAATGTCCATCCAGACAAAATGAATCTGATATCACAATGTGGCAAGAAATGATGAACTTATATTTGCCATCTAAATAGTAACAAAGATGTTATACCAGAGGTGTCAACGTAATCAAGACTGCTTTAACTTGCTTTGCTGTGTTTCACTGGTGCAATAGTAGCAAAGTCAAAATGTTTACTGGGTAGAGACGTTAAAAATCCAGCAAGAAAGTGGGATGGAAAAGTGGAGAAAGTGCATTGGGCCTCTCTGCTTTTATTGTCATCCACTAAAAGGGTTCATCTCAGCATGTCGCTAACTTTTCACACAGAGATTGGGTTTCCATCATCCTAAGGCTCTCAGCGAGGTGCACAAACAGCCTATGAAGAGTCTGGCCGCTGAAGGCAATTAGCGACTGACTGTTATCGTCAATGAGTAGGGCTTCTGGGAAAGAGTGGAGGGTCCAACGAGATCTAAGTAGGTCAGCGGCGCAGTTGGAGCTATATCTGGGTTTTGGGGGACTCATATGGTCTCGTTTCCCTCACTATTGACTTAGGGGGCTCAATTAACTCTACCACATTTTTATTGGGGTTCAATCGTAGTGACACCGTAAGACGAGAAAATTCCACACAAGTTTACATCTCGTAGAAAAATCTTGACTCATACTTTAGCCCCAGTCCCTTCCAGATAGAGCATGTGACCACAACAGTACAGAGTAGCGCAAACAGGCTATAAAATCTCCAGTCCAGCTTTTTGTGGTCCCTTTTTCCTTCTCTCATAAAATCCCACCACTCCATTTCAAAGACAGGCCCAAACTCAACAATGGCTTGCAGATGTATAATTGAACAGTTATTTGACGTAAATTAGATACCATCTACACTCTGTATACTGCATGTCTAGACCTATAAACATACAGTATCTCTACATACGGTACGGACTGCGCAGACTTAAACCGGGGCAACTAGTTTGACAGTTTTCGGATTGAGGCTAATTTCCTTTTTGGTTACAGAGTTAATAAGATCGCATACCTTAACTAGCTTAGCATAAAGACTTTGAACAAGGGGAAATAGACAAGTATTTCTTGATGAACATTTAATTGAAGTCTTCGGCACGGTGTTTCTGCTGTTCGCCTTGAATCCCACAGTGATAACAAGACATTTCAAAGTTTGACAAGTAAATGAATGTTTTTGCATTCACGCTGAAGAGTTCGACAGAATACGAGGTGCTACTTACTGAGCCTTAGAGGTGCTGCTTATCTTTGAACTTGGAAGCCTTTTTTTTTGGCTAAGCTATTCAAGTGCTTCCTGTGTTCAAAATTAAACTCTGAATAATATTTTGTTTCATCGACACTAATTGCAGGCAAGAACATGTGCCGGATCGTCAATAAAAATACCACATTTAGGCTTAATTATCAAAACAAGCAATTTACCACACCTGCTCCACCCGGATCTCGTACTCTCCATTCAGCTTCTTCCCTCGGAAATACTTGGCCCTGCATGAAAAGAAGAGGCAAACTGTTAAGGAGTTGGAGAAAAAAAACTTCATACAGTGATTTGTTAATTTAGGAGGTATTCTGCAGAGTTGACATCACAATATAATGATATTAATCAAAATGAACTTACAGTAAAGACTGATTTGGACCCCTTTAATTACATCTGTGCTGTGTTGTGTGTTCCTAACACTCCTAACAGTCAAAACAACCTTAAAATATCCTTTGTTTATTTAATCGAAGGAGAGCTGAAATTTCAGCAGACCTTCCAAAATACCTTGAGCTTGGGCAAAATAATGACTCATATTTTTCCATGATTACAGAATCTGACCTTGTGAAACTCCAAGTAAACAGAATCCCTTGGCAAAGTAAGTAAAGTAAGAGAAGGCGCTTTTAATAAAGCCCTCGCTGATCAACAGATAGTCCCTGTGTGTGGGTTGTTTCTGACATATTCTGGTCTATAGCAGATTGTGGTCCAGGTGAAAGTAAAGCGGTCATTTTCTACCTTTTATAATCAGGATGTGATTATATCTGAATCTGAAACTGGGTTACTGTGTATATTTTTCAAATGCATTAATGCATCTTTCAGAAATATCAGCTTGCCACATCGAGGTTACGAGTACACGGTTTATTTGCAGCCACTGGTAATATAAATGCATAATGTAGCCGATATTTGTGTTAATGTGATCAGAGAATTCAGTCACACTAACACATGGACCAAAAATACACATTAATATATAATATAAATAATAATAAATATACAGTTTAAGGAGTTAACTGGCACCGATCACAACTGAGCTAAATGGAAAACGAACTTTAAGATTCTGTAGCACCTGCCATCTTGCACAAATATGATAATATGAGTTTCTTTGCAAATCTCCCTAAATTGGACCTGAGGTCAGACATGCTTAACAATAATCAAACAAGGATGCAGTTTTTGTTGCAGTGTAAACATGAACTGCCACTTACTGGAAAGGTTACTTAACAATCACGCCTACAGTTCTTAGATTGACAAGGAGAATCACTGGGCTATTTAAAGGGTTTGAGTTTGTATACGGAAAAACCACAGTGGAAAGTTGGCATTCGCGCATTTGGTCCATTTGAGTGATGCTGCACAATTACTTTTGTTTATTGGTTTAGTGGAGTTTTGCTAACAGATCATCCCACCAGAGTTGAATCAAAAGCGATCTCCTTCCAATTCCCATAACTTGTTTTCTTCTCACACGCCTCTTCCTCTCTGATCGTCAAACCATTGAAAAACTCTCTGTTATTAGGTCATGCGTGAGTTTGAATTGAATTAAGGCTGCTCTATATCAAGTACCAGTGATTTTTGTGCCCAGCTTGTTGAAGAATGAAAGGGAGTTTCTCGAACACAGTAAACAACGCACAGTTGATTATGGTCAGACCTTCAAATTCAGGCAGACAAAAGTAGAATTCATGGCTTCTCAGTGGATCCTTCAAAATGGAAGTGACCTTTAGTCTCGGGCTAGAAATGCCGACTCCAACCCACTGAACTGGGAACAGACAGAGTAGCATCAGCTCCAGCAATCTCGACTTCACAGTTGACAAAGCAAGGGGGCTCCGAGTTTTATTTCCATTAAACATGGTTTTAATATTGAAAATATTACCCTAGCTTTGGTATTTACTCATGATAAAAAGAGACCCACGACAATCAAATAAAATATCGACACAGGTGATGCAGAGTTCAGCTTGTGTATTTCAGGTTTCCATCCACTGATAGATTTTTTGGTCTATTTCTTCTTCATAGCCATGTTGTGTCCCAGTGCTCTGTTGGTCTCAGTATTGCACTCTCACCCCTCGCTGGCGTAGGACAGTTCACAATCTGTTGAGGGCTTCAGGCTGGAGCTGTGTGTAGCTCAGGATCTAGGCTACATGCTAGAGGCCGTTGGTTACTGGGACAGGGTGTTTGGGATTTAGAGTGCCTCTCAACCTACTCACACCAAAACACATTTTCTTTTGTAACGCTTTTTTCAGAGCCTCTCACCAAACAAAGGCGCTTTGCTCCTCCATTTGTCTTCCCCATGTCGGCCTCTTTGTTTTTCATCTCCCTGCATCTGTCCTTTTAGGGTCGTTCATTAACATTCATTAAGGTCACTGAGGAGGATCTTGTCCTTAACGTTTCCCAGCTGTTGGACTTTCAAGTTTTGCATCCCTAGCTGTCTCATTCTCTGTAATTTTGGAAGCCGTGAATCTTCGGCATTACTGACCTACATACAAGACAGGCAGTGCCCCCCCCATCACCCTGGACCACCATCATCACACAGCACGAGGCGGCACCCGCCGTCTCATCGGCTAAAAATGACTGGTATGTGTTTCAATGTATTGGGAAACATGTCATCACTCGAAATGATCAATTTAATTTACTGGCCGCTGGGTCTCTGGTTTGAACAACCTCTTTAAATGTGTTCAAAAGTAAACATAAAGGTCTGTGAAGAGGTCCGGGCTTTCCCTTTCGTCCACACACCCACTGTATAAACACCGTAGAGCTAAATTTCATTTTTTTAACCATGAGAATATGTTCTTTCTTTTGTGTTCCACTAATAGGAAGCGTATGAGTCATGTATATGTACAAAATGAATTGTCCCTCCAGGGTTTTTTTTTTTTTAGTTATCCTTGATTCTATTTGTATCCACTCTGCTAAACTTGACGTTGTGCTAATACTGCTGTGTTTACAAAGGAGGTTTTCTATAATGGCCACATATTTTTACATGAAGATTAAATTCCCCATGTGTTGGTTTAAGTCATGTTTTCTCTATGAAGGGCACAAGCTTCCCAGTAATGAGAAACAGTTCGGGTTTCACCATGAGCTGACTAGTGCAGCAGCTAAAACTCAAACAAAATGCGCCATCTATTCGATTTCATTGAATCAAAACATTAAAAATGATGTATTTTGTGTATTTTGTTGAGCATGAACATGTTACATCCTAACCATCACAACTGGTGTAGTTCCTGAGGGATCATTTGTGCGTATGGATGGATGGTGAGGGAGCTGGTGGGAAAAGGGAAGGATGCCTGGGACGCAGCGTAAACCTCTGCATCCGTTAAGAGTTAAGTACACTTGTAACTAACGCATTTGTATAATGTGATGCACAACAACAAGTCAAAAGTGTCCTGAATGTCTACTCTGGAACATGGCATGACAACACACACCATTTTAGCCTCTATGTAGCTGCATCACACTGCCATGTCACAACTCCTTGTCTTTGTAATATCAACACAATCCCCTGAATAACTGGACATAATGGCCTATCATTTAGCACAGTTTCTTTGTTCATTCACTTAATGAAGACTTTTTTTGGATCAAATAAGCCCTTCATTTAGTGGCCACTCCATATAGTGGCCTGTAAACTGATTTTTTGTGTTTTTACCTCTAAGATGTTCAGCGTTATGTGTGTGTGTGTGTTTTTTTTTTTTCTTGAGACAAAACACGGAATTAAAGCACTCTTCATATGCTGCAGGGCAACCAGAGCATCTCGTAGTACTGGGCAAGGAACGTGAAGAAATAAACACTTCGCCAGAGCAGTGAATTGAATCAGAGTGAATTGAGCAATCAGATGCTCATATCATTCAAAACACAGTGCAAACAAACTGACAGCTACTTGGCAAAAAAATCTTACATGTCAGCCTGAAAGAGACGGAGAGAGCGAGTAAAAGACACAGAGACAGAAAAGGGCGGATTGTAGTTGGTGGTGGTGATGCTCTCTGAGACTTTGCTTCAATGCTGTGTACTGCTATTGTGCATTAGTCATTGCCGGAGGCCAAGGCTGTCAGGACAGAGCAGCGTTTCCCCAGAGACCCCAGCCTCTCTGCTGGAATGCTCAGGAGGAGATTCAATCCCCAGACAGGGAACGATGGGTGGACACTCTCTTCCTACACTTTGATACGTTCACCGCTCTTTACTGGATGTTAACAACATTTATTAAGGATTTAAGAGTAATTCCTAGAGTAACGCTTCATTGGTCCCCATTTGTTTTCTAAAGAGCATCTTGCTGTTTTGTATGTTAACCTTGTTTTGCTGTACACACTGTACCGGTATTGGTCATCTCTGATATAGTCTCTGATGTACTGTACTGTAAACACATCACATCCTTTTAAAATGAACCTACACACCACACTAAAGCTCATGATTTGATGATACACTATCAGTGGACCAACAGGTCAACAAATACATTACTGTCAAATTCATTTATTTATCATTTTGGAGGCACTTTTTGATTTTATTGGTCTCAGTCTCCAGCCAGGGAGGAACTGGTGAGTTTGCAGTTCAGCAGCAACTACCAAGTCACCTAATGCAAGCAAACATTTCCTGACATTTAAAGTTACTTTTTGGAGTTTCTGTACACTTACAGTCAAGTTCTACTGATCGAAAGTTGGTGGCACTATGGAGTTCAACAGGCTGCCTTCAAAGTCAGTAAAGAAGACTTCTAGATATAAAACCCAGAGCAAATAATGCAAGGTTCTTGAAAAAAGTCAGCTTTTTTACAAGGAAAGAAAAGCACTGAGTATATTTGTGAGATTTCAGGAGTACACCTAATACGTTTTGATGAAAAGCACAGAATGATAATATAACTTTTGTATGTTTTGATGAAGCTCCATTATTAATCAGCCGGTTAATCTATAGTGAAAATAATCAGGAGTTGCAGCCAGAAATCAGAATCGTTGCCTTGGAATGTATTTGAGAGTTTATAGTGGCCACAGATCAGCACCGATCCATCATCACTTTGTCAAATGTGGTCTAGAATCCTGTAACGGTATTCACATTGTAAAGGTAGGATGTGGATGTAAACTAGGCGATTTATCAAGGCTTGATTTTTAAAGAAATGAATGGGGGCACAGTTCGTTGGAAGAGGACTCAGAGACCCCACTTGTGACTTTAGCTGTGCTGTGAGCGCTGACAGACAATGAACGGTCACATTTACAGTATGTTGGGATTAGTTAGGGTTACCAACGCAACACGGTGACATTCTGCAGATTTATCTACTGGTAAAGTAGTCGTGTTCCCTCTTATGACCTCAGTCAAGCCAACGACCATAGATGGGATAAGATCACGTTGATTTAGACAAACACAAGGCACTTGTTGGAGCTCGTGGACCACAAATTATGTAATGAACATGATTATATCTGGAATCACTACACACCCATAAAGTGAATTGGAAATATGGCCTGCACTTTTGAAAACTTTATCCTAACATTTCCTTTACAGCGACCGAGAGAAGAGATTTCGACAGCAATGCAGTATACTGTATTCTATTTCCTAATGTTCGCGTATCAACAACAGTGTGAGGAATTAGTCGCCTGAAAGCAGGTTTCACATTGTCCTAAAAGCAAACACTGTGACAGAAAAGGCTAACGGCACGACACAAACAGGTTGCCAAAGCAGCAGCCAAATATTTGGCCTTTTTTAACAAGTTGCATTTGTCTCAGAGGGTTGGTTGCTTTAACTATTCAGCTGCTGCTCCCCGCTCTACCTGTTCCTCTTGACAGTACGCTTACATTTCTAACAGTCATAAATGCCTCACTTTTAGAGTCCCCTTTCAAAGCTTTTCCAAATAAGACTCTACCGAGGATCTCAAGGCGTCTGTGACCATAGAGCTTTTGCTTCACTCTTTGCTGCTCCCCATCTTATCTAACACATAACAAGCAGCAACAAAGACACTCTCACAGCAAAGATTTGGCAATGATATCTTGGATGTCAGCAAGCAAAGAAAGCATGAATCTTGAGATAATACTAAATCAAGGGCATAATCCACTGCAGACGGAGAGATTTTATCAACAAGTTGATAAAAGAGTTGTGTTATTTAACACTGCAAAACTGCTGCAAAGAGACATTCAACTGTTTATTTCAGTTATTTCAAACAAACTTAAAAACGATCACACTCTATGATAAAAGACACACTTGAGCTAATATGAAATTGCTTATGATGCATTTACTCCAATAGCCACTTGATGCTGAATAAATGTATAAAAAATGACAGACATCTACGAGAATTATTTCTTCTCTTCTGTAAATATAGCACGGATATTTCCAGCATGTGTTTGCTTGGTTGTTAAGGGCCTCAGCCTATCACAGTTAACCTAATGCAGTTTAACATGCATTTTCATGAGAAGCCTCTTCACTGTCAAGTTGGATGAATTGGATTTTTGGATAATTCAGTGTTTTGAAAGTGAAGCTGCTGATTACAGGGCAGCTGTACTACAACTGCTGACTGTTTAAACAACAGAGGAGAATACTTTATATAATCAGACATCACCACCTGCTGGCCAAAGTCTTCAGTTTGAGAAGAAACGTCTGAGTATGAGGAGAACTGACGAGCTTTCATCTGGTGGCATTAGCTGAGCTATAGTGCCACTTAGTGGTCAACACAGGAACAGGTTTAGTCACAAATCAACTCAAATAAAAACAATCCAGCTGATTGAATAGGAATCTTTTTTTGAAAATACTCAAGGGTAAATCCCGGCTCCAGTTTCACTGACAGTTTAGATTTGTGATCCCTGTATTTCCAATGTTACAAGTAGAGCCACAAACCACTGTTTGTGTTATGGGTAGTAAAATGTACTCATTTATTTTAGCACAGTCAGAAAGCAGCAGCATCACATACTTCCAATATGTCTTTTCTGCTTTTGTGTCACTTCACATTTAATACTGAGTAAAAATAGAAAATATACAGCATACTGTTAAAATTATGACTAAATAATAAATAGTTATTTCATGTACTATCCTCTTCTTCTTAAGTGAATCTTGGAGCAAGGCCAAACATCCAAGAGTTCAAGTCAAGACACTACCAAACCAACGTCATGGTATCTCATGGTATTTCAGTCACAATCATGGAAGAACCTGGAAGTTAAAAACTTTACAAAGGTGTTGCATTTGATTGCATCACATGGTGCAGGTGTATCTTGCGCTGCATGCGTACAATATTTCATTCACAAAATACTTCTTTTTTTTACGCCTCCTGTTCTAAAAAAGCACCCAACCGCCTCCAAAAGCTCCATTCTCTCTTTACATGAGTGAGTTTGTTTAAATCAGAAAACCCCTGCTGTTCTTACAAGAGGGGATGGTAACTCAGAGAGGCGGGATGAGCTTCTGACGACGCATTTCAGAAACACCAGCGTGTGAAGAGGAACAGGCCCTTTTGGGATTTCTGCGCTGCTGGATTTGAGGAAAAAGGCAGCTCAGCTTTTTAAAAAACTGAGAGCAATCTTAGTGCTTCTGACAGGGCTGTCAGCAGGGCGCTTTAATTCAATGATCATTTTTAGACCATGGCCTTATCTCCCCACGATGCCTCACATACAGATGCTATGGTACATAATGATCCCTGCTAATTCTGCAGATAAATTCAAAGGGCTGGAAGCAGCTAATAATGGCTTCACTAAGGTCGATTTACCAGCAAATGTCAGGAACAGAGTAACAACTCATGAAATGCCAGAGTGGTTTTATTGATTCAGGAGGACAAACATGATGAACTGACTGCTGCATGTCTTCACACTAACTCTGAAAATCAATTCAGAGTTCAGCTCATATCAGCCTCTAACATACATGTATGAAAGATGAATGGGTGTTTCTACATTGAAGCTCATATTTTTCTGTCATCTCTGGAGCAAAGCCCCTTCCAATTTTTATTCCAGAACGGAGCTTGGAAAAGCAGACGACTTAGAGGTCTGTTGTAAACATTAAGATGTCTCAGCCCAGTCTTTTCAGGTAGAACAGAGGTAAGCAAAAAGGAGTGTGAACCCTGAACTATTCACACCGGTTGATGGCGACATTTATGTCACTGACTCTATGAGCATCTAAAATCAAGGTTAAAAATATTCAAAAAACTAGTCACCATTGAAGAGCCCAGAAAAGAGACTGCAATCAAAGTTCTATAAATAGGGGTGGGTGATCCGATGATGTTAATGTCATAATGATCTGCTTTTCAGAGGAATCATACTATAATCATACTGTAATAAATAAATGACAGCGCTGTCCAAACGTCTCTACTCCACTAATATTTATTTTAAATGGGCCAATGTAACTATGGTACATCCCAGAGAGTGTTGCATCATGGGTTGTTTGTAGTATTAATGTTGTCGTATTAATCTTGTTTGGTTAGTCTGCTGTAACCTGCAGGAGTTCATATGATGGTTTTTTTCTGCTGCTGATGAAATAAAGTCATGACAACAAAAACAAGTTCCAGATCAGGTGCCTGCATCATGAAGCAGGATTAAAGGGTTAGCGAGCTAACTCCTGGTTAGTATCATGAAGGTGGGTTACTAGTTACCAGCTAAATCTCCATGGTAACCTACCTTGCAAACCTAACCTGCTCTGGAGAAGGTTATGCTTGAGAGAGCAGATCAAAATGTAGTACTGCCTACTGACCAATCAATTCTCCTGGAAGATCCTGTGGATGTCAGTGTGTGGATAAAAAAAGAAGACAGAGTAAAAGAAAAAAAAACTGTGTGGATAGTGAGAGGGTCTGTCAGGAAGTAGAGACAGACCGACAAAACCTTTCCTTTGAGATACAGCCTAATATATAACCTTAAAACAGGGAGTGATTAAAGCACTAAAGTGTTTGTTGATACTATAATATTTGACAGTGAATTGTAAGACAATTTGAGCCATATTAATTTATTTAATGGGGTAAACAATTGTAATTCTATTCAGATGTACTTGTGCTTTAATGACGTGATATTGATCAGAATACACATTCCTTATTATTCCTTATATATATTTGGCTGCAGCAGCTGTGCTGTTTTTGGACTGTATTATATTTTTAAATTCCTCGTCTCTATATAGAAATTAGAGTTTGTTCTTTTTATGATATATGAGGCTGATCTCGACCCGCCCATGTTTGTGATTGGTCACCTGGCGCAAGCTCCATCTTTTTTGTGGAACCATGCTCATAACCAGAGTCAGAAAGCCTGGGTTGACAGAGCCAGCTGATAACCACTTTGTGATTGCAGAGGCGTTTGGTTTTGTTGAGCCAGGTAACGGAAAGAGATCCTGGCTCTGGTGAACTTGCTTCGTGATACAAGCCCCAGGTTCAGCTGCTGGTGGCTGCAGTACAGACATCCAACTGTGCAGTAAACCTGGTTTTAGATAGATGCTTTGCGGACAACAATGCAAAACAGAGGGATCTTTTACGTTATTCTATTATTATTATAGTATTATATAAGTGTAAAATATTTTCAGTTATTTTTGAACTGTGGCAGGGCCCAAATCTAGGTAATTAAGGTGAAACCCTCTTTATCCAAAAGCCCAGGCAGTAATCACTATTTTAATATCAATAAGTGGTAATAATGCTAACATTGTGTTTTAATTATGCAAATCATGGTTCCTACACATTTTACATTTCAACATTACATACTTTTCTAGACTCAAATTTTCAGACCATATTTGACATCTGATCACAACTAAGCAGAGCTTCATTAAATCCAACTGTTAACATATACTATATGTTATGTTATTCGGACTATGTATGCCATTAAATTGTAGGAGTGGGTGGGGGATTATTCATTTGGCTGCAATTTCCAACTTCACCGCTAGATGTCACTAAATCAAGTTCAACATCAAGTTCACTCTTTCTCATGTTCTCTCACACAGTGGTCAACGTTTTGACTGCACTGGCTATTACTGTATTATATTATTTAAATGTATAATATTTCAGAAAAAAGAATCGGGATAATAGTCTGGAAACACAAATATTTTTACATATTCTTATCTTTTTTCCTTACTTATCTAGACTAGACTACTGAAATCATATTTCGTACTTACTTACCATACTGCATAGAAGCCGTTAACAGCTATCAGCTATCAGCTGTCTCTAGTCTGTACTCTAGAGTACATCTCAAAAGTGAGCAAAATCAAATTGTGGATTGTGATTCTGATATGAGTTTTTGGCCAGATCTCCCAACCCTATCCAGAAACAGTGAAATGTTAAAGTACACCACTGCTCAACCCATATTCCACTCACCAGTCTGTGTGCTGATCATCAATGACCAGCAGGATCTTGGGCTTGCGTATGACAGGCTTGGGAGGCTGACTGCTTCCTGTCGAGGTTCCTTCAGCAGCTGTTGCAGCAGACTTGGCGTGAGCGGCGGCGGCCACATTCTGGGCCATCTGAGCACTCTTCACTACGCTAGAGAAGGAGCTGAGGAAGCTCCCTGAGCCCGAAGCCGGGGCAGGTCCCTGGGCTTGAGTCTGGCTCGGTGCACTTGGGGGCTGCCGTCTCTCTGTGGCTGGAGAAGCCGGAGAGGAAGTGGATGAACCAGGAGGGGTCGGCCGCTGCAGATCCATCATGTAGCCGTTGGGGAGGTTGGCTACGAAGCTGCTGTCTGACAGGCGCCGGCGAAGGTAGTTCATGGTGACGGGCTGGTGGGTCTGTCAGGCCAGAGGAAGTGAGGGGGAAGAAAGCCTGAAATCCTGCAAAAACAGATCAGAGAGACAAAGAGTTTAGAGTACATATTAATAAATGCACTGTGAAACATGTTCTTCTTTTGCTAAACATCTGATTTAATGTGAAAAAGTCAGACTGTTGCTAAACAAAACAAAAGCTGAAATATTATTACATTGAAAGGCTGCACTAATGTAGTTTTATAACAGCTAAGAATCTGATCATCCTGATTTGCATACGATTAAAACAGGGTGGGACACAAAACCGCTGGCAAATAAATCAGTGACACAGCAGCAATGATGCAAAGTTGAAGCAGTGATTCACAGCTCATTTCTTTGTAAAGCAGATAGAGCCTGCTGGGAGAAGGAAAACAGTTATATAACACATGAAACCCAGCATGGCAGAGAAGAGACATTCAAACAGATTAGCTATCAAACTGCAACCAAGAAAACACACTAGTGGAGGGGAAAAGAAAGTCTTAAACCTGATTAAATCTAGGCCGCTCTCATAGTAAATGGAGCGGCGATGGAGATGAAAGTGCATTTTTTACTGAAGCGATGTGTCTCTGGCGGATGTGCGCAGTGTTTGCGGCTGTGTTTTTGCTGTTAAAAGGGGAAGGAGGGATTTAACAAGTTCACAACAGGAGGAAAAGGATGTAGGAAAATGTTATATCTTGACAAGTGAATGTAGTCAGACCCTCACCAGCAGGAAGTGTGGAGAACGGAGTGAATATTGTAGCTTCTGCCAGAGCATCTGGTGACAAGAACATGAACTTTGACAGATATGTAGCTGAACAAGGCCTCACAGTTTTTGGATCAGACTTTGGTTGTGCTAGAAGTGTTGATATTTCTCAATTCAAAGATACGTTACGATGTAGACATCATAACCACATCAAATTATGAAGCCAGTGAATATTCACACCTCTAAGCTATGCGGGGTCAATTCACTGCTATTTTTGATTCATTTTTTTTCTTTTGACAAGATACTGAAATACAGAATAACATCCCCTTACTACTCTTTCAAAACTCATGTTTGGGGATTCGGTCTTTAGCTCAGTTTCAGCCAGTGTAGATGCTTGTTATCTTGATGAATTACACAAAAATGGGAACATACAACGCCCTCAAGCCTCTGGGATTTCTAGCCAATATATGCCAACCACAACGTAGCTCCTACAGAGTACACCAAGAGGGCTTTCAGTAAGTGAAGTTATAGAAAATATAACAAAACAGACAGAATAAAGACATTCAACAAGTAGTGGCAATTACAGTCAGAGGGCCACTGAATGCCAGCTCAGCCCAGTCTGTAATGACTTCATCCCACTGGACAGATAAGTAGCTGTCTGCTGAAAGGCTGGAAATCACTATCTTTACACCATTGGCACATTCCCCACTTTCTCAACACCCAATAAGCTGCTTTCTCTGTGTGCCTGAGCGCATCTAAAGCTATTAAATCCTTAAAGGCTTTGCCTCTTAGTTCTCTCTGCTGTATATCCACACTGGGAGGAAACCACAGGAACTCCAACGCACTGTTACTGCTGGTGGTCAGCATTAGTGACAAGAGCTTGTTAGAGTTGTTAGAGCTTGAGAGTGGTAGTAAAATGGTTCCAAGAGAGTAGAGATTGGTGGATACACAGCAATAGGAGAGAGTTTTGTTTTATATTAATGCAACCTTTAAATAATACCAAATCCTGCTGGGGTTCACTATGAAAAGCAGTGGAAAAGACATGAATGTTTGCCAGCTTCACGTCATGTCTTACTTGCCTCAGTATTTCCACAATGTGCTCCACTCGACCCTGACAGAAACCTATAACTGAACATCGATGAACATTGATGAGTGGTGCAATAAGCAATGTATGAAGTAAATATTAGAAGCCCTTAAACCTTAGACTACAGCAGAGCAGGGTAATACTGAAACACGGCAAACTCCAGGACCCCTGCTGACGTTCAACGTGATTTTCTCATTCTATATTTAAAAAATCTTATAACTGATGAGAATACAGCATTAGACAGATGGCAGCTCTCTCAGTGGGACTCGATGAATTTCTTCACGTTTTTCGCTCCTCATTTTTTACATCCTGAATCTGTTGCATCTATCACATAGTCTGAAAGGCTGTTATATGACTTTACACATAGAATGATAAAACTAATTAGTTAAAGACACCCATCATCTTCGTGCCGTCCCATCTGACAATGAAGCATTCCTGTCCAAATTGTGCAATAGTGAGTAATGTGTTTATTCGGTGTTGCAGCACCAATACCACCACAATAGATGCTGTGTGATGCTTTTTAAAATGAAGTAGATTATACAAGGCACTGCTGAGGGTTATTTCTGACTGTGATTTGAAAGAACTGTTTGTTAATGATGTTTTCAAGGGAACGCTCAAGGATCTCATTATACCGTCTTCCTGCTTTAAAGGTCCTGTAGTGTAACACTTAAAGTTCTATCTATACCATGTATATGTGTATATTAAAGACTTCTGTAATGGTGTTCTGTAAAAAGAGTATAGATTTGATTTTTCTTCACTTTTATGATGCTTCTCTGTGTCTCTGCCACAAACGGCTCATATTACACTGAGG
>JAPQRN010000005.1:159739-170337 GCA_037367275.1 Coranthus polyacanthus
TCCAGGTTCCAAAATCTTCTTAAAAGCAAGAACCACAAATGATGGGACTTAAACAGCAGCAACAGCATTCCTGATGTTTGGGATGTTTTTTAAATTGGCCTCAAACTTTTGATCGTCTAGTGTTTAAGGTACATATTTATTTTTGGATTTGATTACCATAATCCCCATGAATCATAAACATATCCACACAACGGGGTGCATGTCTCCTGCTGTTCCTCTTAAATTTAAAAAACCTAAAAATCAAAGTTAGTGTAAGTTTAATTAAAGACTGAAGATTAAACATAAAACATGGAAAAGACCCAGAGGTTACACTTACACTTACTTACAAAAAGACGGCAGGACTGGTCAAGGGGGGTTCAAATACAATAGACAAGCAATGGTAAAATAAAGAAGAATCACAATAATAACAATAAAATAATAATAACTTCCATTCCTTTTGTAGCTCAAAATTTGTAGTAGATTTAATACTAAACTACACAAAAGCCCAGTGAGCTACATGTTATACTAGTTCACCATGTCCGTGTTGAAGATCAGCCTCTGTCTGCAGCATCATTATCTACTGTACATCTCTCAGCTTCTTGTATTGCTGGTTAATTTGCAGTACAGTACATTTCCCATCAGCCTTAATGCTTCCTGTCCCCACCCCTGAAAAATAGGAGACTAAACTCATTGGAAGTGTGTTTTTTCCATGACTTTTTTTCTCCTTCCATCTACTTCTACCGCCACCAGAAGCTCAGAAGCGTCAGCTCCGACTGCTCTGGTAGAACAGTTGGCGTGTCTTTCATCTTGTGCTGTAAAACTGTCCAGATGACCTGTTTAGTAAAAACGAGGCATCCTTGTGGTCGTAATCAAAGCTGCTTGCTGTTGTTCTTTGGAGGCCATCAGTTTGAGTTTGTCATGTGTAAGATTCATTGACATAGTCCATGAAGGGTGACCGAATGGTTTACCTGCATGTAAAATATACACGCAAACGTATGAACCTGTTATTTTTTAACTGTATCAGTATGTCTGCCAGAATAAACATATATGCATGAACTAAATAGATTGTCTTCCATGTCATACTTGCACAGAATCACAACCACATCTACCTTTTCTCTGAACTTTTACCCCTGCGGTGAACCTTTAAAGCTGATCAGTTTAATAAGAGCTGGATACAGTGGCATAAATATAGACGGTGTGGGCACTGGGGCCCGTGGGGGAGGGGGGCCCGCAGCGGACCCTGCTCAACAGGGACCGGACTATCTGAATTCCAGTACGGTATCAGTGTTGGAACACATCTGTGCGTCCAGTCGTCCTCACATCCTTTCTCATTGGAAACACCATTTAATATGCTAACACGTCTTTTTTTTCTTTGGTATTTTTGTCATATACAGATAAACACTGATGATTTCTGGTTAATAATCCTATGTGTACCTCCAGCATGGGTTGCGTATCCTGAACATTACGGGTATTATCGAGGATTTCGATGCTCAACGCAAGCTTCACTGAACGCCACTCAAATAAAAGTCATATGCGTTGAAGGTTATATAAGTTATATACCTCTGTGCCCGGATGACACACTGTTAGTCTCATTATGAATCATAACAGAATATTCAGGTGATTTCGGCTGAACTAACACTGAGTGACATTCTGGTATCTAGGACCCACATTATTTTCTATTAATAGATATCGTTAATGCGGAGTTGGTTTTATATGAACCATATATGGTAGAAATAAGCCTGTTTCTTGTGTAGTAAAATCCTAATATGACAGGGTTTGTGGAAATTACATGTAGCAGGTCATTTTTCAGGACATAGTGTGTGTTTTTTGTTAAATATTGCAGCTCTCTTCTGTCTCTTTGTGTGCTGTAAGCTTCATTTTACTGTCATCCCTTACCTTTATCAAATAGGAGCACACTCATATTGTATCTCTCTCTCTCTCTCTCTCTATATATATATATATATATATACTCTACAATAAATACTCATTCTATTCTATTCTTCTAAACAATCTATTGACTGGTACAACTGCAGACTTTATATTATTATTTTAATTAACTTGCTAAATAACTGCACATCTGTTGACTTATCATAAAATGTCAACACATAACCCTTTATTAATGAATTCAAATAACGTATTGCAGCCCACAGGTCATTAATAAAAGGGTTTGTTGTGGATGTTAACACTTGTATTTGTTATTTACGGCCGTCTAGAACGGCTTAGCAACCAAGCTATTACAAATGACTTATGGATGATCAGTGAAGTATATTTTAATCTTCAATAACAGCCATTAAAAACCCTTCAAAACGGCGCCTTATCACAGTGATTTCTTTTGTGGAGCTTTACGGGCCGCGTCTACTTTACAGCATTTAGTTTTTAATAACACGACCAGCAGCTTACAATTTAGTAAAACAGACCACATTTCACATTGACACATTTTTTTTTTTTTTTTTTTTTTACCCTTCACTGATTTACATAATTGCTTGTGCGGCTGCTATTTTTGCACTTCGTGATGTCCAAGTTAAAGCACAGTGGTTGAATGTATTGTGTAACCGCATTCGTTAAGCAAATACAGTAAGTAAAAAATAAATTAAAAAAAAAACAAAAACCCCACACTGTCTCAGCCTGTACAGTTGAGCGTCTGCAACGCGACCTGCTGCGATTTCCTGCTTCGGGTTTCCCTTTAAAAGGGGGCAAGGCTCAATGCTGGGAATTCACGTCATTTCGCCGTTTTACACACATCCAGATCAATGAGAGAGAGAGAGAGAGAGAGAGAGGTGTCCGTCCCTCTCTCTTCAGTCTCGCTCTTCCAGGAAGGGATTATTAACCAGCGCGCTGCCGACATGTGAAGGGAAAACACACGCAGACAAAAGAAGTTTTCGCACCGACAGCCGCGCTATGGAGCCGGCCAGCAGATAGAAACACACGGGCTACATGAAAAAAGAAAACCAACTTCTCCCACGACGTCGAGCCGAGCGGTCGGACCGCCGCTTCTCCTGCCGCTGCTGCCGCCGCGCGGGTTTGAATAGGAAAAGGAGATAAAGAAGAGAGGGAAAACGGGAAAGAAAAAAAAAAGTGGAAGGAGAAGGAGTGAAGTTGACGGGAGATAATGTCTGAATCCTCCTCCGCTGCGACCAAGGTAAACGCGCTCGGCTCAGTTTCCCCTCTTTGTTTTCCTTCGGCAGACACTTTCCGCTTAATCCCTCGTAGTATCGCGGAGATATTCCCCGCAGGGATTTGCCGTGTTGCGTATCACCTCCCACGGACGCGGAGCACGGCGCCGACTGTAGCGCCGCGTAGTCGAGGCGCGTTTGTTTTGCCAGTCATCTGTTGCTCGCGGCTCCACGCTTTCAGTTCGCCTCCACTCCGCGGCCGGTGGGGAGTCGTGACTGTTTGTCGATTCCCAAAAGTAACGAGAGGCGGCCGGCGGGCGAACACGTCGCAACCTGTAACGCATTTTAAACAGAAAGTATCGAGCGGAGCCCTGGATGCGCGGGAGGCGGAGGTTTTCTCGTCTCCACATCACAGGTTAGGGACACAGCGACGGAACGGCGGTCCAGCCGTGCGATGCGCTCGACTAAATCCACGGACCGCGTCGCAGTCACGCGTCTTATGTGAGTTTGTCGGACATAAACGCAGACCGCGTAAACAATCTGTGCGTGTGTCGTGGCGTCTGGCACGTTGTAATTTATCTAATCATTCATTAATGAGCGATGGGAGGTAATCCATACTTGAAGCCCAATAAGGAAAGAGGAGAGCTTCTGGGATTAAACGCATACGCTCGGATCAACGCTGACTTTCTCTGAGAAATTCAAGCTGGTTACATTTCAAACTTGGGTCTTAAGCGATCAGTCAGTTCAGTTTTCAGTTTGTGTATTTGATATTTGCTCTGGAGATAAACAAAACAGGGCATTTGAAAAGACGTCTGGTGATTTAAAAAAAACAAAAACAACAAAAGTATGAAGATGTTAAAAACGTTCTGTCTTTTTAAGGTCACGTTGAAATAGTGGAGAATAGTGCACGACAGAAAGTGTAATGTGGTGTTTTGTTCGTGAGGGACGTAGGTCGTTGCTGAGTCTGAGCTGCATTTTGAAGGATGATTTTGGTTCAGAGAAGTTTTCACCTGATAGACAGCAGCCCCCCCCCCCCTCACCTTTATACTGCAGCCCAGTTATGTCACAAACCACTTTCCGTCTTCTGCCGTGTCTTTATTAGAAGCTCTGTCCTGTCCATGGCCCTTCACTTTTAAACAAACACTCCCGGAACGTATTGAGAGACTCAACTGAAGCAGAATATTTTTGGATGCGAGTGGATGTGAAAGTTGCTCCTGATGTCAAGCGGAGGAGAAAAAGGGAGAAAGGGAGGAAATGGAGGACTGAAAGATTATTGCTTTGCTTCCACAGGAAATTCCTGGTACATACAGTTAGTGTGCAGGTCTCAGAGTGAGAGCAGGCAGCGATGGGGAGGGAAAAACAGAAAACTGGGCTTCATTTCCTCGAGAAACTGAGGTGGCTTCATTTCCCTGCCCTCATTTGCAAGAAAGGAAACCAGTCAATAGAGAAGGACCACAAACTGGAAAACCTCATACCTTAACCTAGATTCAATGTGTCGTACAATAGCGAAACACACTGTTTAACGTTTCAGACAACCCTGAAGTTTTCAAATGTTTTCATCGTTTCGTATTTTCAGATTTTTTTTTTTCCCTTTTTCCAAGAAAACTTGTCAGATCCCATATGTCGGCAAGCAGTTCGGCGCTCGGAGATATCACGATCACATTTCAGGTATCTTAGATGTTAATCAGCCTTTTAACATCAGGCCAGAGACAACAGATGGCTCATTTACAGCTTTTTGTGTTTCTGTTGATTAATGCGCACTGTCCCTGTCAAATAAAGCAATCAATGAAATGAATATTTAGGAAGCTGGCACAGAAAAAAATTGATGATATAAGAAAGACATGAACAGTGGAGAGACTTCTGAAATTCAGATGAACAAGGAAACCCTCTCAGTAGATAGTTGGTATGATTCTCCTCAGTTCAGGTGTAGACCGTTGGACACGTTGGTCTGTGTCTGCTGATTCAAGTGATGTTTAAGGTGTTTCAGTGGCGGATTTGTTCTTTTCATTTAAACCCCAATACAGACATTTATTTTATAAAAAGCTATGAGTTGCCCGGTGTGCGTGGTGGTCAAATGCTTTCACTGCAAAGATACCTCTTATTAGCGCTGAAATATCAGTCCATTAGTTTGTCGTATTGACCAAACGGTAACAATTTCGGCTATCAGCTAAGCATGTGTGAAGCGAACTAAGGAAAAAATTGCTCTCGGGCGAAGGGGTATTCTTTTTTTGTTTGTTGTTTACACTTATTAATCGAACAGTCCTGTATATCTGGCTGCTGACTGGATAAAACGGGTAGTGAGAAGATGTTACCCGATGATTAGCGGCTCCATTACACGATTCGGGTCAGTCAGATGTTAATAAAGCCTTTGACAGTACAGTGGTGTCTTACGCCGACTCGGTCCAGTTTAATAAACGGTGCATTAGTTTCTGGCTTTACTGCACTGCATAGCAACACATGTGCTTAAGCGCGTTTGGCGTGTCTCCAGAATGTGTCTTAACAACACGACAGGCCTGTGCATCAGTTTATTCGTAGAACATACTTGAGAGGAGACCCGGGCTAGCTGATGTTGTGGGTGCACGGCGAGGTGAGGCGAGTCGGCGTGGGGCTGTTTGGGTTCAGGGCCGGTGCATTCGGAGCTTTGTGAGCCATGCTTTGTGTCTCTGTGTCTATTCATAGCAGGAGAGGAGCTCTTTCAGTCCTTCCGCGAACCCGCTGCCAAACTCCACTTCCTCCCCCATCCATGCTCCCGCCGCGAGGCCAGCCAGTCGAATGGAGGACGAGCCTGCCAGGCTGCCTGCGCACCTGCGTGAGTCACACACACTCTCCCTCTCACACACACAGATGAGCACTGACTCCGACACACACTGATCAGTGGGTCATTTGAACAAGACAGATTGATTTTTGTCCCGAGTTTTCAGCCCCTACCACTAAACGTTATTAAATGTAAATGTTTTCTGTTCGGTGGAAGTGGTGGTCTGGGAAGTCGTATTTTTATCTGGTCCCATTCAATAACTGACCTGTCAATCATGTCGTGTGGGTGGGACCGCTATATCCAGCCTTTTCTGCAGTCAGATACAGTTTGAGTTTCAGCAGGTCGTGCTCTCGGTGCGTCACTTCTACCCAGTTCTTTATTCCAACTCATCACTTCCACCGTCGCAGGAAAGAGCAACCAACGTCGAGTGTGTAGAACAGGAAATGGACAATACAGTCGTCGTCATAAACATCAGAGCGAGGAGAGCAAACATGAATAAATAAAGATATTGCGGATTATCACTTTAATAGTTAAAATCCATCATATCCAATCATGACAACACACCATTATCACTGCATGAGTGCCAGCCCAGTCATGCTGTTCCTCTCGACTGGGAGGCGTTGAGGCAGATCTGGGGTTCAGGCACCTGAACACTACATGTTTGCAATGGACCAGAACTGACAGACCAACAGCACTGGAATAACACTTACACAGCAGTCAGACGTAACATGGAGAAGAGACCACATAGGGCTAGGAATGAACTAAGGGGTAGAAAAGGATCAGTTTAATGTCAACATGCTGGTGTTTCCTCTTTTAGCTTGGTTCATTTGTCCAGGTGAGAATGAGCCTGATCACTAATTAAGCACACCAAGACGCCAAGGCTTCTCATTACTTCTGATAATTAAATTAGAGGCAGCCTTGAGTCTCTGGGAATACATCTTGCAGCTGTGTATTATGTGTATGTATGAATGGAGGCAGAATAAAGGCAGGGAGGTATTTACTGCTCTGGGTTCTCAAATTTGAACAAACTGCAAACAGTTTTCACAGCACATGAAAATCCTCTAAATGCGCCGCTGCCGGCAATTTAGCAAATGTAAAAATTGTTGCGTACTTAAAAAAAAAAAAAAAAAGTAGCTTATCCCGGGTTAGACCTCTGAGCTGCCACCCACATCCCTCAGTTTTTTCAACATTCAAATACTGTAGGTGTGATTTTGTGCTCATGGACTGCTGTCTGTAAAAACAACTGAGCAAATCAGAGCTTTGGAGGAAAAAAAAAACTGAAACGTCACTTGTCCCAGTTTCAGCAAGGTAGCTCTTGATCCTACGTGGTCTGAATGCACGTATTGTAAGTCTCTTTTTGACAAAAGCCCCTGTTAAAAGAAGGTAATGTAATATAATGAAGGTGGGATTATAAATGGTGACAAACATTTCTGTACCAAAGACTAAAATAGTGACAGAACTGTAGCCACAGACGTGAATAAGGTGTAGACTGTGTGGAAAATGAGCCACAGAAATAACTCTCAAAGTAAGACGGTGTTCATTTTTTGGTCAGAAAACGGAAGGTGTTCTTCCTCTCAAGGTTAAAAAGTTAAGATATATAAGCAATCGACTCCCTTTGTCCGAAACGATTAACACACGATACACTTGTTTCTGATACGGCCTTTGTTGGTTCTTGACAAAACCAGCTCACGGTGGCTGCCATTGACTAAAGTTAAACTGCAGACAAGTACTAACTAACATTCATGGAGTCTTCATTACTTGGGCTGCTGTTGCAATAGAGATGTAATAAAGCTGCTGATATTAAGTCGGGCGCATTTGTTGTCCCAGAACACCAGTCTGGTCCTTAACCTGGTCTGAACAGCGGAGAACAGAACGTGTCAGAATTAGCTGAAACTGCAGTGCCAATAAATGAGTTATTACCTTTTTATAATTAGTTTTTTGTGCTGCACCAAAGAACATAGGCAAATACAAGGACAATGTTGATTTACCTGAATGGGCTCAGCAGACTTGACAGTACGTGCACTCGCCTCTATTCATTCTATTCACTCTATTGTTTGACCCTAGTATGAAGCAGTCAGTCTGAAGGTAAGTTTGTCAGAAATCTGTTGGAAATATGTTTTGAAAACGTGGAAATAAATTGAATGAAGCAACACAGCGGCATTCATGGCTCACAAGGGCTTTGGTTCGGTTGTGTTGGCTCATTATTGCTCAACCAATGAGAGAGCAGGTGGGGTTGGAGTTCTGCCAAGAGATAGGCTCGATGTTCAAAGAGTAACCCTCGGCCACTTTGTCCATGCGCCCGTCAATGTTTAACCAGTTTATTTTTATTTTTTTCTTGCAAGTGTGAAGTTCAGGGCTTTTGTGGGCGTGTGGGCTGGGCGGCTGCACAGCCCGAAGTTGGATGAGACGCACAGGAAACTCCCTCAGCCCACTTCCTCTTTTGCATTGTTGCAGAAAAAGGAAGAACGCTCAACAGGTCCGTGTTGAGTTTCCTGTCGAGTAAACCGATGGGTCAGTTCACATCCGCACACTTGTGGAAGTCCTACTTTATGGTATTCAGGTTTCAAACACTGATCCTCACGCAGTCTTGACTCTTGCACATCTGCAGGTCAGGAAAATGTCTTTTTAAAATTTTTTTATCCTCAGTGTTTAGTTTATTGCTGCTTCTGGTCGGGATCCACTTTTCACCCTCAGACAGACGGCAACATGTCTTTGTCAGTGTGTAGCAGTCCAAAAAACACCTCTGCTCGTCCTTTCTCCTCCCTCCTATCTAAACACACATGTGCTGGAAAACAAGCTGTCCATTAACCCCCACACTCAGAGGGAGTTTTGTCCTGAGGGGGGAGAGGGAAGGAAGAAAGCAGGAGGAGGAGGAGGAGAGGGGAAAAAAAGACAGAAAGAAAAAGAATGAGGGAGGAAATTGCAGTGTGGGCAGAAATCCGCCTTCTCCATTTCCTGGGGAGGAAGTGGATTAGATCGGGGAGAGTTGCAGCCTGCTCCTCACACTGAAGAATGCTACCAGGCTCGATCTTTAACCCTTTCAGTCACACATCACTGTAACGCACTATATATCTTATATTATTTTTTTAACATTCCTAAAGAGATGCTTGGATTAATTGGTAATTGATCAACTCTGATCAACTCAACTCAATCTCTGTGTTTTAGAGACATTTCTTCATCTTTTCTGGCTTCTGGTATCAGTTTTATTACTGCAGTAATCAGGATTGCTGGGTTTCTTTATGTTGTTGCTTCTTTTTCCTGTCCTGAATGGACCTTTTACATTCATTTCAATAGAAACATTGCTGATATTGTTCAGCCAAATGTCAACACAATATAGAATATATGGATATGCCATACATAAAATATTGTTTCCATTATTATGTATTAAAAACATACATAAACTGTAGGGGCTCATACAAAATTGTAAGTTGATAAGTTAACTATAGCTCCGTATCTTTACAATAGAATATTTCAGTACCAAAGACCAGTTTAGAACAAGTTGGCGGAGTGTGAGTTTTTTGTGTATAATGTGGTTATTGTGTTGGTTTATTTGGTATTGCAGGTTTTTGTGTAAACAGTTGAAACAAAGAGCATGGATATACATTAACTTCAGGAGGCGTATTCAATACACGCTGCTCCTTAGGTTGGTATCCTTTGTTCATAACACAGAAGTGTTTATTGAGCTGTGGCTGCAAACAAATTTACAATAAACGGGACATTAAAGGGACGCTGGACTACTCCTGTGTGTAGCGGAGTGTTTGTTTGACTGTTTGCGTCAAAGCGAAAAAAGTACTTTAAGGCCTGAGTGGGTTTTCACTGCCACACACTGAAACCGTGCAGACGTGAACCAATGGACTGGATTTGTCGGGATTTAAACCAAACCCAGTCCAGGCAGTGTTGCTCGACATGGCACCCACGTACGTGGAACCGGTCGGTGAACACTAAATTATTTAAGCATGTAAAACACACGGCCTTCCTGCATTGCTTTACCATAAACATACATGAAATACAAATGAGCTGTGGCTGCGAGAGTGGAGATATCTTACTGATGAGTTAAAAGAAATCTATGTCCATGGAAACAAGACTGGCTGGTTTCCTTGGTGTGTGTGTGTGTCTGTGTGTGTGTGTGTGTCTGTGTGTGTGTGCGTGCGTGCGCGTGTGTGCGTGCGCACAGCTGGGTTTGCACTATGCAGGCTTGTATGAGTGGGCGGATGAGTGTGAGTGAATCTTGTGTCTTTGTGCAAAGCTTGCCAGAGGTAGTGTAGGTGTATACTGTATAGTTATTCATCTGTGTGCGTTTGTGTGTGTGAGTAATTGTGTGTGACTGCAAACCCCCCCCACCATCTTTCTTTGCGCTCTCTTTCTCGGTATATTAACCATTTAACTGTGTGGGGGGAATTGGTGTTACAAAGAGTGTGTCTCACCATGTATTTCCTATGTTATGTAAATCTGTTCACACAATCACTTGGAGGCTCCCTGTAGCAGACAAAATGCAGGTCCCATGACATAAATCAATACATCTGAGAGTTAAGAGTTGTTTTAAGGCTAGTGTTTGGTTAGGGTTAATGTTAGGCATGTTGTGGTGAGGGTAAGTCTCCAGGAAATGAATGTAAGTCAATGTAATGTCCCCTAAACACATGGAAACATAGTGTGTGTGTGTGTGTGTGTGTGTGTGTGTGTGTGTGTGTGTGTGTGTTTGGTCTTTCTGAGGGGAAATTTCCTGCCCCTGGAAGCAGCTCTTGTCCTCAGGA
>JAPQRN010000005.1:228828-239751 GCA_037367275.1 Coranthus polyacanthus
ACACACAGAGACACACACAGAGACACACACAGAGACACACACAGAGACACACACAGAGACACACACACACACACACACACACACACACACTAACACACAGTAACACACACACAGTAACACACACAGACACACACACACACACACAGTACCAGTCTCTCTCTGAAGTGTCAGTGACAAACAGCACCATTTAACACCCGACACCAGCTCGGCTTCAGCCTCCTGAATCGCTTCGCTGCACTTAAAATATTCCCAGAATGCATTTCCAGAGAGCAGCGAGTGTCTGGGACAAAGAGGGTCATCAGAGTCCAGAATCCAGACTGTACATCAAACTGAGCCACATGCTGGGACTCGGTTCGACCTCACGCTGACGGACTTAATTTACCGACGATCCTGACAACGATCGGTTTCAGGAGATAAGAACGTTTCTGTAAAGATGCTGAGATGAAAAACAAGTGAAAGATTTCAATATGTATGTGTAATAAGATTAACTGATCAAAGGTTATTTCATACATTTGGCTAAATTAACAGTTTTAATGAATGTGATTTTAATTCACTGCGCATTTTGTTAAAACGTGCGATTTCTTATTTTCTAATACAGACGGACCTTCATCATTCGGGCCTAAAGTAAACTGTATATAAAGATGGACACGAGCTCCTAAAAGTGAAGCCGAAACGTGTCCATCGCCCCCTCGTGGCTGACTGCAGTATAGCTCATGAATCACACCTCCATGTCAGTCTATGGGATTTCAAACTAAAACTAAAAACTCAAAGTGCACGACCAATGTTCACATCATTAAGTTATTTGATGATATAGACGCGGATGGTTGATCGAGGCTGATGGTTTTTCCTGTTGGAAATTAAATTTCACTATTAATAGAAAGTAAATTTCACTATTAATCATGTGGTCTTATATGAATAACTAATCATGAATAAAATGAAATGCAGCTGGAAATCACCTCTTTCATGAAATGTAAGGAGTCAGAAAAAACACTACATTACTTAAAGACGACAGGGGGCGGGGTCTCTAGTGATTGACAGGTCTAATGTCTTGGTTCACAAACGTTGACATTATATTTTTCTATCATTTGCAGAAATGTAAGGTGGAAACATGTAACTGTGATGAACGTCTTGTACATTACTAGTTTCTTGTCGGTATCGTGTTGAAAACATCTCCAGAGTCTGATAAAACACTACTGTAAACTACCAGCATTGGGAGGAAATGTGTTCATTTGCATTTTGTTTTGCAGATTTTCTAAAGTTTTGCTCAAATTGTCAGAATATTTCAGCGTGAACCTGACAACCTGAAGACATTCACCGTGAAAAGTGACAGAAACCGTTTGCAACAAATGAAAACCAGCTGAGAAACGTGTCCACATTCTCAGATCTGTGGGTTTTAGTTGGTGACGTATTTTGTTTGGTTTGATTCACCAACGTCGGTCACAGTTTTCCTCAGTGGAATAAACTAGAAACATTCCGTCTCATCCGTCATTTTGCAGATTTCCAACTGAAGACTGAATGAGACGCTGCCTTCGTGTCTTCGCTCTGTTCTGCGTTGACTCTGCTGCTTTGAATCCGTTTCAGAACAATACTCGTTACAGCCGTTTAAAACAAATCAAAGCCCAAATTGAAGAGCGCCGACTCCTCCGTCATGTCCTTCATGAAGCCAGTGAACTAACTTGTTAAAGTTGTTCATTACTCTGCGGCTGTTTGTTGATGAGCGTTAATTATGTCCGACTTCATTTGATGAACTTGAACACGGCAAACAGCTCTTTCCCGTCGCCTCACATATGTCGCATTAATAATGACGAAAGCCTCTCCTTCCTCTCTCTGTCTCTGAGGAGATTGTATTTTGCTTAGAATAATTAACAAATGCTGCTCGTGCAGCTGATGAGTCGACTTGTTTGCATAAAGAGAAGAATACATTCCATTCATTAAAAATAAAACAGTCACTTTCTCTGCTCAGGGTTTTTTTCCTTTTTTGATAAATAATTAAACGAAGCTGAGACTTCACCCACTCCTTGTTCTTTTCCTGTCATTTCTTTCCTTTTTCTGCTTTTGGACATTGAGAAAAGTCAGATTAAAGTAGAAAATAACCCACGAATGTCAGCTCTCATTAGTTAATTAATGGTTAACATTAAACTAAGGCTGTGGTGCTGCTGTAGGCGAGTGGTTACGTAGCTCACGGCCTGGATTACAGCGTTTCCCTGCAGATGCTGAGGGTTGACTTCACCCTCGCTCAGCATCGCCAGGCTTTGCTCTGCTTTATTTTCATTCTCCACAGCAGCTGTTTAGAGCAGTGGAAACCGGAAGGATTATTATAAGGATTATTCTTCTCACAAATGAACTGAGGGACTAAACACTTCCAAAAATTCACAAAACTTTGCACATGTGTCAGAAGTGGTGAAAAGTTTAGGATCTGTGAAATGTATTTCTGATACAAAAACTCAAAAATTCAGCCCCTGGATGAGGTTCGACCAAGATGAACCAGGTTTGGTAGAAACACGTATCAGGTCCAGACGTATAAAAAAGCCTCTTGGAGCCGAACCCTGAACCCAACAGGAAGTCCACCATGTTGGTTTGAATATGACATGATATAGATGGCTCTGTTTTTGCCATTTCCAGCCCTTGTACTTTAACAAACTCCTCTTAGAGACGTAACCCAATAAACTTCAAATTCAGTCAGTTTCATCTAAAGACCTTCGTGATGAAAACGTATCAATACGGTGGCTTTATATTTAACACTGTTGTTGTGGTGATGCAGCAAATTTATTTTTCTCAGTGAAAGGAAGTATAAATCGATGTTCTCTAACATGACACGGACACAGGAAGGGATATTTAAATCCTTAAACCTGAATTCATCTACATACCCGCATTAAACCGCCGACACTCGGAGAACCGGGGTTACGTCTCATACCTTTATTTATCTCTACACTCACTGTGTTTGATGTTTATTCATTAAAACTTCCAGCTCAGCCCAAACAAATATCTGTACAAGAGGAATCTTTTAACCTCAAAAGTATTCATGAAACGTCCACGAACGACGTCAGGAGTTGCTACTGATGAAATAGTCCTAGTGATGAAATTCTAAAAACATTCTACCATCCTAGATCCTGATGGAGATAAAGGTTATTCAGAAAGCATCTGAGTCCTTCAGAGAACTGAAACTATTCAGAAGGTGAAAAGATTCTGAAGCAGACGAGGAAATGACATGAAATATTCTCCACTGAGTTAATGGGAAGCTACAGATTAGATGGTGAATAAATGGAACCAAATCAATAGAACAGCTATCAGTGAGTGAATATGATGAAGTATCACATATTCACATGTTTCAGAGACACTTTAAAGTATTTATAATATTTACACAATCAGCAGCTCAGGCCGTGTGTTATCGTATGAAGGTAAACAGGTGAACATCATACCTTGATCGTTGGCCATCTTGTCTGGATGTTCGACTGAAAGAGAAAGAGACGGTCGGTAAATTCTTCTCAACTGTAAAACAAAGACGTGTACAGATCAAATACTGACAGACCTTTGGCGGTCCTGAAGTGGACCGGTTCCGAGAGCGGGCCGACTCCTTTGGCGTTCTTGGCCTGGATCCTGAAGTAGTAAACGGTGTCGAGGTTCAGATCGACGACCTGGTGAGTCAGCCGGTCGCCGCTGATCGTCTCCATCACCCAGTCATCGATCGGCATGTTCTTATCCAAGGTGTAGTAGAGGATGTAACCTGGACGAGTCGACACGCAACAGAGACACACAAAGACATCGGCAATAAACGACACAGGAGTCTGGGGTAGAACCTGTGTTTCCACTTCGTCAGGACACAAAACTCTGATTTGTAAAATAAAATGTTCAAATGACTACAGAGTGTAGATATCACTGGTTCCCCAATGTTTTCAGCTCAAGTTCAAAGGAGAAATCTGTCCCAAATTTACAAAACGACAACATGAATTCCTCACATCGACGTTTTTTACCGGCTCTTCGCCATCAAAAGGAAATGAGCACGTTGCTGCTTAATCCACGTTTTAGAGACAAGTTGGGGAAGACGTCAAAACAACAATACACACCAACACAATACACAACAACACACACAACACACACCAACACAACAATACACACAAAGACTCAATGTGTGCTGCTTCAAACATCTGCACATACTCTGAGTAAATCTGTCTTTTTTCACACATTCATGGTTAAGTCATTTATTAGGATGAAGTCTTTGAGATTTAGTTTTCGAAGGATCCCGACATCGAACCCGGTTTTCAGAGGCTGAGGAGGGTGTGGGTTCTAGTTGTTTCCTAAGTTTATGGAAGACTTAGGTACATGTTTGTGGAGTCTGCCAGTCCTTCTGCAAGAACACTTTATATTTTTCAATAAACTATATGTAATTTGACATCCTTTTGGACCATTTTTAGTATCACACATATGTACAAAATCATCCTAAAAGTCATTTCAGGTAGTTTTGATGCTCTTCACATTAGTTTTACATGAAGCTGGCTTAGGTGGAGCTGGAAAAACCCAATATCACAAACGTTACGTAACAACAAACAAACTAAAAAATACATTAACATTGAATCATTACAACCACAAAGTGAATGAAGTGGATGGAAAAGATAAATAAATAAACAGTAAAGTGTGAAATGATCACAATGTACAGTCAGTCTACGTACACATGACGACAAACTGATAAATAACAAGAGTCCATCTCAAAGGAAGAAGACGAGGCTTAAACAGACCAAACGATGACGTGGAGCCAATATCAGCAAGTAAATGATTCCAGTTTGATGAGACGTTAAACTGAAAAGCTCTTTGTCAATAGTTTTTTCTACGAAGGACAGACAAACATCTGAGCAGAACCTGATAATGTGACGTAAAAGGTACAAGACTGTTGTAAATAAGGGGAATCTGTGATTGGCTCTGGTGTCATTAAATATGTGCCTGAGATTCGTGTTTGCACTGTAAACATTTTTGAACAGTTTTATGTCCAGTATCCTTTCATTCTTATCTGTTCACAATTAGTGACTGACTTTTAATTAGAGATCGACCGATAGTGAACGTTCAAAGGCTGGTAAAACAAAGATCATTTGTAGCAGGAAGTGAAGTCTCTGATTAGAAACTGTGTGACTGTTGAACTTCAGTTATAAAAATCTAATGAAATAAATCTGAAGCAAAGCAAAAAAGACAATTGTTAAATTAAAATTAAATAAAAAGTTCTGCTGTATTTGTCTACTGTTTAGTCTGAGATACCTGTAGAATTCAGGGACATTTTAACATCACTTCTTGCAAAGTTTTATGAAAAATATTATCCTGCACAGAAGAAGAATATAAATAAGAATAATGAATAAATCATCATTTCATCCTGTTACACAGTGTTACAGTTTGTCAGAATTACAGGATGAATTCTTGAGTTATAACTAAAAACCTGTTTTGTGAGGATCTTGACCTTTGACCTTTGACCACCAAAATGTTCCAGTTCATCCTTGAGTCTAAGTGAACATTTGTGCCAAATTTGAAAAAAATCTCTCAAGCTGTTCCTGAGATATCACGTTTTAAACATAACTGCAACCGAAAAAGCCTTCTTCTATGTGTGGACTAGAGGTTTACGAAAAAAGTCAACCATGGTAGTCGTTTCTATTCTCTGCACAAATGCAACAATATAGAACATGATCCGTTTATCAAACTGACAGTTTTCAGTTACAGTATTAAAACTCTGTTGACTGTTAGTAAAGGTGTAAAGTATATACATCACTGACTCTTTAAAGCACGTTGAGGTGAAATCGAGCCAAAAGTCAGGTCTTTTGTGAAACTCAAGACATCAGAACATCATGACGTCACCAACTAACGAATGAAAAACAGGAACAGGATGGTATGACATGTGGTGGTGATGAGGACAGATTTCTATGTACGCTGATGACATGACTGTTTATTTGAGTGGAGGTTGGCGGGTGTTGTGTGTTCTCACCTGTGATTCGTCCGTTGGCCTCCATCGGCGGTTGCCAGCTGATCAAAATGGCGCGCGGTCGTCCCTCTCGACTGATCACGGTCAGGTCCTTGGGGGCGGAGCTCGGAGCTGTCAATCAGCGACAGACAAAATTCTGACACGTTAGAAATACAGTTTGTTATTTTACTATTGTTATGTCAAAGTACAGTTATTTTTGTTGTTCTTTTTCATTGTTAAGTTACTTTTTCACATTATTACAGACTGTCATGGTTTGTTTTTCTTCTTGACATGTTACGTGATCTTTAATGAGCTCTTCGATTACATTACATTCATTACCGTTTTACGTGTTACGTTGCTTGCTTTAGGTGTCACTTTACATGTAAGCAAAGCATTTGTTTTGTTGCATTTTTTACATGGTTTTCTTGTTGCATTATTCATCTTTTACGTCTTTTCGTTTCCATTTTGTTTTATCTTTTCTGCTGTTTTCTTAACGAGACGTCATGCTGTAGTTTACGTTGTTTTCGTTTTACATTACGAAGCCTCGTATTGTCTCGTGTCATGAAATGTATTACTTACTTTTTGTCCTTACTGTTTGTATTCTTATATTGTTGTTAATTGTCTGTTAATATGGCGTAACATTTTTCCTTTGGGGTTAATTAACCTCTATCATATCTTAAAATACGGTTAATTTTAAAGAGGAACAAAATGAACTTTTGTCCCATATATTTATTTACATATTCAATCTTCATTTATGATTGTCCTCACTGAGTCTTTAATGCTGTGAGTGAACATTTACTTAATTCGTGTTTATTTAAATCCATGTATTTCACTCATGTTAATACTTTTATTTACTCTGTTGAAACCTGGTTCTTGTGTCTTCATGTGAAAACGTCAAACGTCTGTGTCAGCCTTTATTCTCCTCAGCCGTTGCCATGGAGACTAAGTGGCTCCCAATCGGAGTCTGAGTGTGACGGCTCGACGGTATAGACGTGATTAAAGTTTTTAAGTTTCTCACCAGGACGGGCCTCACAGCGGCGGATAATGAAACCGCTTGTTAAAAGTGTCAAGACATTCGGCAGGAAATTACAGTCTCCAGCTGAGTCTGTTAGTGACGCTGACAACCTGCACTTCACGTCTAAACACAGAGAGAACCTGGAGAAACACCTGCTGAGAAACACCCGCTGAGGCTCAAACTACAGCCCACTCTCAAATAAACTCCATTAACCACATTTACTTTGTAGTCAGAGAGCAGAGAGGCGGCGGACGGAGCTTTTATTGTCCTGAACTGTGGAATCTGCTCGTGTTCTGTCACTTTTCTCAGCTGGTTTTTCTACTTTTTAATCCTGTTTGTAATAAACATCTCTGTTGGATGAAAAGATGAAAAGAGTTCCTTTGAAAAGTCAGCTTTCTCTTTGTTTCTGTACTGTTTACTTTCAGTGTAAACTGTAAAAGTAGACGACGTCACACGAAGATGCAACATGACGGAACAGGCAGAAAAGGGAGATATTGAACGTAAACCACCTTTATGCCTCTGAGAAAAGGAAGTAAATCGACATTTGAAAGCCTGAAATGCGTTGGTCCTCCACCTCCTCCCAGAGGTCAAATCAGAAACGCCTCAACATAACGTCTGAAAATAAAGTCCATGGTTTATGGAAACCTGGGAGAAAGTTTCATGCTTCAGTCGTGAAATGTGCAAACTCTTCCACATACGAGCTGACGCTGCTGTAAGGTATTCTGCTCAGATTTCAGACTCTGGATGGAAAAACAAACTGCTGCTCCTCAGCTGGAGGTGTTTCTTTGTGTTTGGGTGTTAATGTGTCCACAGACCGAGGCCTCTGTCCCTCTGAATGTTAATGTATTCCATCGGCCACACGGGAAACAACAACCGGCCCGTTTAATTGGCTGACAAATCCCACAAACATGAGAGTAAACAGCCTGAAAGAGACGCTGGCATTTAGCCTGAGAGCGTACGAGTGTCACGGCTGCAGAGAGAAGACGCCTCATTATCTGAACTCGTCTGTGTGAATGTGCAGAGGTGGAAACTACGAATACTTCACTACTGTAGCAGAGGACTGTCCTCACCTGTCTGGACTTTCAACTCCTTACATTTTCAAAACAGTCTTTAGTTTTAATGCATTTGAGGTGAATTATCCATTGTTTTTATTTTTTTGCATCATTGTGCGACTGATTTCAACCTAAATGGATGAAACAATAGAAAATCTCACACGACAAACGTAACGAGACAAAAGCGATGTAAAAGAAGACTCAAGCCAGTTTGATGGTGTGTTGATTTGGTACCTGCTTCGTACGTGGTGGCGTGCGCTGTCATGCTCCAGGTGCTGGATTTGCGTCCTTTGGTCACCATGACGGCGAACTCGTACATGGTGTTCGGTTTGAGTCCGGTGACGGTGTGGCTGAGCGCCGTCGTGTCTGCCGACTGAAAACACAAGCATCACAAATGCGTGTTTCATGTGTGTTTTTCTGTGTCGACTGGATCATCGCTTCGTTTGTCCTTCACTGATGTTCAGAAAAGATAAACATAGACGTCTCTCTTTCCGAGTTTTACGGAGGCGACACTCTGAACCTCTATAGATTTCCAGTCTCGTGCTTTTAAACCGGCTTATTGAAGGTTGGCTGGACCAGGTCAAGTGGAGCTAAGCACTACCAGAGTGCTGCTTTACTGCTGCACTGCCTCATAATGTAACTGCTGAGAGGACGTTATCGACCAACAACAGCTTATAAATAAACATACAGCTCATCTGATTGGTCGGTGACGTATGAATCCCACCACGGCTACAGAAAATCTACATAAAATCACATTACAGATGCTCCAAGCATCTATAAAAAGCTTATGCTTTACTTGACAGATGAGTGAAAGAACTGATTTAAAAAAAATAAGCAACTATTTGATCTATTTTCAGCTGAAAAGTTAACATTAAAGTCACCTTCACTACATTGGAATCGTTGAGTTTTCTAGTTTTGGATTTTTTCAATCATCAGATTTGACAATAACTAAATTACAGAAAATCACCGACTGCTCCTTTAACCCTGTTGCAGCGTTATCATTCAGTTTATGAAGTAAAAATACAACACGTCCTCCACATTCATCAACTCAACCTTGTGTACAAATTATATTCATATATAAATAAACTGGAACTGCAGAAACATTCGGTACATTTGTTCTGTTTGTACATTTGTTTAAAAGCTTTTTAAATCGACGTATTTGTCCTTCCTCTCCTCTTCCTTATTCCCATAAAACCGAATCTAAATTACAACAAATTACTCTGTAAAAACAGTCCAACGAGAAAGAAAAATACAACCAAACTGTCTTGTATTAAGCAAAAACATCTGCCAATGAGGTAAACACATGTAGGCTAGATTTCGAAAACAAAAAAACAAGAATAACTGTCATAATTTAAGCCAGTTGTTCTTATTACAAGTGGTGTCAGTTTTAAAAGCGTTTTATTTTATACAAACCACTGTTTTACTTTGTTACTGGTTAAATTTAACTCATTATTAGCCACAAAATCTGACTGAGACAAAGATTTTCTTCAGATGAAATGACATCTCTAACGAAAAACATAATTATTTTTCTTTTTAGAAAAACAAAATAAATATAGTAATATTTTCCAGAAAAAAGGCAGTTTGACTTTGTTGAAATTCCTTTTTTGTGTTTCATGTTGTAAAGTTTCCACAAACGACCAGACACAGATTCTTCTTCTGCTGTTTGTTCACGGAGCCAGAGGAAGAACGGGGCGGGGCTTACAGGAGCTGTTACTAGGCAGACTGAGAGAAAACTGACCAATCAGAACAGAGGGGGATGTTTGGATCTATTGACTGAAAAGATCATTTTCATCAACTAGAAAAATACCAACATTTAAGCAAGTTGTGCTTTTTACAACCAGTGAAAACAGTTATTTAGGCTGTAAAGTCTGTAACCAGAAAAAGAGGAGCTGCTGGAAAAATGACATTAGTTTAATAACAAAAACATGTTTGAGAAGATGATTTATCTGTCTAGAAAGAAAACTTCAGACTCACTTCACAGAAACAAGGCCTTTAGAGTTTCTGGAAATTCTGGAATTTCAATAAAATTTCATGAGAAAAATAACCTTTAAGGTCATTATGGTCTTTCAGGGTCGAGACTTAATGTTCTTATACCAATGTCAGATTTCTTGAATGCGAATATTTTGCTTCTTTCTAGTTTTTTTCTATTTTTACAGGATAAATGATAAGGACAGAGACTGGAAACTGTCTTGATCCGGTAGGTTTCTAAAGAGGTTCAGATTGAGATTAGAGACGTCTTTAATCAGTAGGTGTCTGTGTCTTTACCTTGTATTTGCCACTGGTGGAGTAGCTGGTCTTCCATTTGACCGAGTAGTACCGGACCTCGGATGCCTTCTGGTTCTTGGTCATGGAGTTGTCGGCCCAGGAGACGCGGACCGAGTCGGAGGACAGAGCCACGGCTTGCACCCCCACGGGGGGGATCATGGGAGTGCTGGTGTCTGGCATGGGAGTGGGGTATTTATCAAAGAGGTGGAAGAGGTCGTCCTCAGACGGGTCTATGGGGTCTGAGGTGTTAATGTGACGTGGAATGAATGTGTGGATATAATGAACATATTCAGATTATTATCGGGTCCAAACGTGTTCACGTACACACAAAGAAATATGGCCATCAAATAAAACCAATCAGATGAGGTGAGTTTCAGGTGACGGTTTGAGAGGACGGTGAGGTGAGGAGGTGAAAAACAGGAGAGAAAAGAGGAAAACCAGTGAGAAGAAACAGACTGAAAATACAGCAAGCATCTACAGAGAGAACATGCACACAAGTAGTCAGAAAATATCTAGAAATACTGAGAAAATATCCACAAATACTGAGAAAATATAAATAAATACTGAGAAAATATCTAGAAATACTGAGAAAATATCCACAAATACTGAGAAAATATGAATAAATACTGAGAAAATATCTAGAAATACTGAGAAAA
>JAPQRN010000005.1:282641-294937 GCA_037367275.1 Coranthus polyacanthus
TGTGTGTGTGTGTAAGTGCTCTTGTTTCATATCTACTCATATCCTGAACTCACCTGCAGATGTGAAACTAAATGCCTACTCCTTTTTTTTTCTTCATGGCGTATAGTGTATGTGTGTAAAGCCTGTTTAGATAGTAGAGTCGTAAGATCTTAAAATGACGCATCTCAGTATTACTCAGTGTGTTTACTGGCTGACCACATATCTAAATATAGCAGTCTTACACACACACACACACACACACACACACGTTCATGCGCACCGACACACCCTGGGATGAATGTTTGGCATGGTGGTAGAAACCATTACGGCACCTCTGGCTGAATAACATGCCACCTTCCTGTCCACATGGGTGGGTGGGGTGGATGGGTTCACGAGCAAACACACACAGACACACAAACGAGGGGTACAGAGCAGAAAGGCAAAACCCATCTGTGTGAGCAAACATCACATCATCGCCACCTGACAGTAGCACCGCACACAGGGACTCCGGTTTAAAGATGTCAGCACAGTAAAGCACACATACACACAGAGGAGGAGAAAAAAAAAAAAGAAAAACTTCTCAGTCCACGCTGGAAGAATGCTAATACCCATTAATCATAATCCAGCTACCGAAGACCTGAACATGAATTAAACATGAAGTCATTTGTTATGAATAAACTGCTGCATAATTATTACACCCAACCACAACTATCTCATGCATCTATATTAGAAGAGCCACCAACAAATACTCAACATGTATTTCATGTGACATTTGTGAGTAAAATGCACCATTCTCACTGTGATTTATGACCCGTATTTATTAATATTGTCACACCTAAAGTAAGATATAGAGGGCGGTGCTGCATTTACATTATTACATCTCATATTAATAGACACTAAAGAAATACAAGTGGAAAACATCGCATATTGAAAAAGAACACAGTGTGTTTAGCTTAAACAATCTAACATGCATTTAGTAGCTGTCCTGGAGCTTTTGATCGCGTTACACAATAGATGGATTTGTCAGCGGATTGCAGATATTTAAACATTGTCTCAGTGCATAAAGTGATGATGCATGTGTTGGTTTAAAAGCTTAGGCTCATATTGCTTGCACATGGCAAAGCTGGGAAAAGAAACTCTCGAAAAGCCTTTGACTTCTGTTGTGATTTGACACTGAAGAAATGGTGTAAATCTATTATGCAGGAGAGAAATCTGTAGATGCCGTAGTTTCACTTAAGTTCAAAAATAGTGCCGGGTCTCATAAGGTATAATTATGTGACTCTTAAATGAAAACCCAGAAGGCCGGCTCACAGATATTTAATTTGACTCTAAATTGCATGAAATTCCTTCCTACCTTTTCAGCTCAGCCATGCGTAAATTTCCTGCTACCCTCGCAGGGTTCAACTAGAGAACTCGCTAGGCTTAACGCTGAATGACACTCCACCATTCAACACACAAGAGCACTTACAGTACATGGAGTGATCTAAAGGAGCTGATTGAATGTAGGGAGGTCCCCCCCCGTCAAATGTATTGTAGTCGACCTATAGGCAATATATCTGCTGTTATCAGATACACACTCAAACTCAAGGTCTTATGTTGGTGCTCATCTCCTGGAGGTCTTCCCACAGTCATCTCCATATCTGAAGCTGATCTCCATCTCCAGCAGTGGCTTCAGGAGCACAGAGGCATTGATGAATATGAGAAAAAAGAAAACCCCGTCAGCCAGCCTCATGTTCTGAGTCAGTACATTAAAACACAGATGTCGTTCCTTTAAAGACCCTGCCCTCTAATTTGATGCTGAAATGCTTTTACTGGCATATAAAAATGTAGCTCTTTCCAATCTGTTTTGCTTGATAATTGAGATCCGCTGAGAGGGGACAAGGTTGATTCCTGTAGCAGCATTAAGAGAGCAAGCAGCAGTATCACGGCTCATCAGTTCTGGTCATAAAGCGGCAGCGCTGGTATTTTTAGCCGGAGGATTCACTCTGTGGATGCTCAGAGATAGGAGCCGGGGTGGTGATTATTGACCATATCCTCCTTAGCCTCATTGCCGCCTAGAAAAACGTCTTTGACTACCATTTGCTATCTCTTCCTATTCCCCCGTACCTTATCCCTTTGCATCGTTCTTTGTTTCAGTTCCTATTTAAACCTCATTTTCTCCCACTGATTCTGTCTTTTGATTTGTTTCCATCCAGCTGTCTAAGAAATGAAATACAGTTCTTATTTACTCATTTTCTATTCTACTGGATTAAGCAGCAGGTCCCTGGGTGTCAGAAAACAACATCCCCGCTGCTAATGATGCCCATATTTATTTAATGGTTTCTTTCAAAGGTAATAGAGAACATTTCCAATGCACCAACTAATGGCTAAACAGACCACAGACAATGAAAATACGATTCCTGACGGGGTGTATTGGTATATTTGGCATATCAGTATCAGTACAGGTCTAAAACTCATCTAAGTCCAGTCCACAGAGAAATTATCCCGATTAATGGACTCTAATGCCTGAGTAAATACAAAGCACCTACAGTTGTGCAAATGCATTTTTATTGAGAGCAAATGAGAGCATCCAAAGGGCTCACACATCACCAATCAATGTGTTCACTGAGCAAAGTAGACGACGATATATTATCTGAGCTCTTCAGAGATTACTCCACAGTTGAACTGAAAGTGGAAACTCTTAGCTCACACACCCTGTCTGAGAAGTCATTATTGATTTCTGGAGCAACTTGATCATCTGGCTTGTATATAACAGGAAGATGAGTATCATTTGATTCCCGTAAAGTGTTAATGTTCAATAGGTATTTAAACTGAGAGTGGGGTGAGGAAGGTAGTTTTAACAAATATTAAGACTTCAGTCATTTATTGATTCCATTTTAGCCAGATCAAACCATCTAATAACGTAAAAACTGAACACGTAAGAATTGACTTATTTTGCTCAGTTTAAAGTAGTTGCTTTCAACGATTGTGGATTAATTATACAGAATATTTTCATTGCGTTACACTTGACTTTGATCACTACACAGTTCTAAGATGATTGAAGTAAATGTAACTAAATGTTAGCTAGAGCTTTAGAAAACATAGAAATATCCAGGGACTTGGAAAATCGAAATACATTTTTGTGTTTTTTGGGAGCACATTTGATTGACTGGGATCCCATTTTTAACAGCGCATGTTGTCGTCTTCTCTATTTTTGATGGTTCTCGTTTCTTTTACCCACTCAGAGCAAATAGAAAACAGGCTCCATGTTCAATACAAGGTCAGGCCAGCGTCGATGCTGGGCTTCCCTAGAGCGTCACTAAAAACAACAAAATAATCAGTATCAGCTGAGAGAAATAAACAGCGAGTTATATTAAGTCAAAAGTTTAACAAAAAAATGTATTGTGGGGGCGTGTTAAATCATCTGACAGCGCTCAGATGAGTAAAAGTTCAACACAGCGCACATAAGCAGCAGTGAGTCAACGCTCTGCTCCTGAGAGGCAAATTAACACTCTGCTGCTCTCAGTACTGATGAACATTAAATATTGATCTTTCCATCATTGCTCACATTAATTTGTGTCTTTGGGGGGAGTTTCTTACTCTGGTTCTCCTCATTCCCTCTCCGTCCATGTCTCCTGCTCTGGAGTAAATTACAGGACATAATATTACTGCCTGCAGTTATAATTAAAGGGCTGAAACAAATTGAGAAAGAAGTGAGGTGAGAGCAAAGGGGATCGAACGATGGCGTACGTTAACATACAGGGTAATGTATGTGAAGTTCGGCTGCAGTACCATGTGAGGACGCTCCCATTTCAGTAAGAAGAATTTGCATTAAACTCACAAATAAACACTGAGCCCCAAACGCAAATGACAATTACAACAGAATATTCCTACTCATTTATATGAAAATATAAAACTGATTGCCAAGAGCTGTTTCATTAACCGTCCTTTTGGATTTTTGTCAGCTGATTATTCTAAAATGAGGTGAAGCGGAGTAAGACGCCTCCCTGAAGAACAATGTCTGTCTTAAAACGCGGAATTTGAATATCAACCAAATGTTTACACACGTATGCTTGAGTAAACGCATGTAGCAGACTACGACTTTGTTGATATGAAACTAAATGTCAAAGTCTCCCGTGGGTACAAACTTTATTTTTAAATCTTACTGCAACATGAATTCACAGGCAGAAGTAATTAATGTTTGATTTTAGAACGGTTTGGATATTGCCAATGAACTTCAAAATGTTGTAGTAGTCTAGTACAAATCACAAGACACTTGGAGACACTTGTTTAAGAAAATGCATCATATGTTGCATTTTAGCATGTATGTACATATACCTAAACCAGGTGACCAGAATGAGGTCTGATCCACTACGTCATTATACTACCACCATGTGGTGAAGAGGCCTTAATACCAGGTCAAAAGTAAAACAGAGAAACATAATACTTGCAAAACAGTTTTTATTTTAAAATGTATTATCACACTGCATCAGATTTCGAAATCACTTGTGCAGAAGATTACCAGCAGGAAGAAAAACAAACTGTATTTACACAAGAGCAGATTTACAGTAGAATTCAATTAAGTACAACTAACACCATGATGATGAGGGTTTCGTCTGATTTATCATGAACAAAGAATACTCCGAGCCAACAAACACTTTTTGGATCATTCATTTAGCATTTCAAGTGCGAGTCAACGGGACCAAGAACCAGCTTCTGTAACAAATATTTCAGTTCTGTGTCCTTAAATATGTTGAGTCAGATGACAAACTTTAAAGTTGCAAAAATTTGATTTTTCAGTGCAATTATTTTAGTCCCGTTGACTCTAGCGTTGCTAATGTCTATGTCCAGTATCTAAACCACAGCAGCTGAAGTGTGTTCCTATAACTTTAAAGAATATTTGGTTCATGATAAATGAGTTACCCGATCTTTGTAATGGGCACTAGCCCACATTTATCAGGTAGTGATTCTACATTCACTACCTTCGTTTAGGATTTATCTCAGGCACTGATCATGCGCCTCTGATTATGGAGAAACACATCCCATAATTTCTGTGCAGTCCATCGTCTACGGTGCTTAAATATCAGAGGCCTCCGATAAAATTAAGTTAGAAATGTCTGATGCTGATTGAAAAGGAAGACGTGACAGCAAAATCAAATATCTAAGAAAAATATAAATAAATATTACACTTTTTAACAAACAAATTTAAAAGACTGAATCAAATGCTCCTGTGTGCAGTTCAAAGACGCTACGACAGCAGAGGCGAACAGGACTGTATATGGTCACTGGATTTGAGAAAAACACACACATTCACACACAACTTTGAAGACAAAAAACGGTTTCAAAAATGCTTTTCAAATTCGGGAATTTCAAGGTGCTTCATTCCATCAAGATGAACAATTTACATTCACATTATTTTGGATTAGAAACTGCGTTGTTTCAAAAATGTCTTATCCCTATAGTATTGGTTAATAATCACATTGAATGAGCGGCCGTCATCATGTAAGCTCTCATGCTTAAACATGTTTTCCAAAAGCACGTACCAAAGATTAGAGAAAGTACATACTCAGTGGGTGAACTTTTCATGGGAGGTGAGAAAATGTAAACCTCAAACCAAAGAGATGCAGGTCTGAAAAGCCACCACTTAAAGCTACAGATGAAGAAACTGTCAGACAATACTGATACCAGCACGTGTCTATCTGCTGACAGGTCAACACTTTTTACTCTGAGACAAGAGTCTACTAGCATAGAGGAAACCAGCCAGCCTGCTTTGCTCCACAGAGACTTCCTGACATCTCAGTAAATTGCTCGTAGGCACATTTTTTTTTACTTTAAACGGAGCCACGCCAGCAGCTTCCTCCTGCTTCACGGTGTCATTTTCCTTCTGATCTAACTCTTGGCGTGGAGGCAAAAAAGTGGATTTCCCAAAAATGTCAAGTCAATTTACAGACAAAAGCAGGATTTTTGCATGAATCTCAGATGCAAATATGTAACTGAATGTAAAAGCTTGAACCTGTATATTCATGTATTATTGTTGAATCATGATAGACATTATTTTTAGGGTCACAAGAGAACAGTTGTTTTAAAGAACGCTTTCTTAACACTGACTTAAACATTGGACTAAATATCATACGTATCATGTGAAGGAGCACATTTATTCAGAGGCCTCTAAATGTTTTACTGGATAGTTTGGCAGTAACGGCTGAAGAATAAGACAATACGCAGATTCAGTAGTTATTTGGTCCTGGTTACACATACAGTAAGAACACAAACACCTGAAAATGAACTCGACAGCATGATAAGAAGAGACAATGAACACTGACATGTCACCCATCAGGTGAACACACAGGACAGACTCACAGTTACTGCTGGTAGAAGACAGATATCTGTAAGCAGGACATGGAAATGGTTGTCATGAGACTCCTTTGAAGATTCGATGAAGAATATCTGGTGCGAGGAAGCAAAAGACGGGGTCGCACCACAACCTGTTTTTTTTTTTTTCTCTGCAGCTCAAACAAAATTCAGTCTATGCATAGAAGGTATCCATGTTGTCATGTGCTGAACCCAGGAGGGGAATGTTGAATGCACGCACAGGAGGAACACCTGGATCGATTTACACGAATCCATAAATTCATATGGTCACTTTCATGTTGATATTCTCTGTTGCAGTTGTCAAAGGTGAAAGCTCTGCGCTCCTCTGTCTGACACTTATCTATCTATCAATCTATCTTTACCGTAAATATCTGAAACTGCAATCATCCTGCAAGACTGAGCACAGTTATTTCTAATTATTCCTCATCAAAAACATCCACGTTGAGCTTCTTGGGTGACGTAATCATTTAAAAACGGTTTAATTTCGATTGGGTGAAGGCGAGTCGGCAATCCTTCATCATCAGAAATCAGCTGTCAGTGGAGGCCGTCCTCCAGAGATCCTTTGGCTTCCCAAATCTTTACAGTGCGGTCACTGTCAAAAACACACAGGGAAAGAGATAATTATCACTGCCTGCCTCAAAATGATCTTTCCATTCAGTATGTGTGATAGCGGCTCGATAAAAATGAGAAAATGCTTAAAGTTGTAATGTAACATGTTTTGTGACTTACTCAGAGGCTGTGAACAGTTGGCTGCTGTTTGTGGCCAGGCCGTTGATGGGACTGTCGTGTCCCCGGACCTCGCCGAGTGGTGCTAGTGAGTCGGCATGAAACAGGCGCAGCAGCCCTCCTCTGCATCCGCTGAGCAGCACCCGGGACCCTGGCACCACGCCCAGAGCGCTAACCCAGTCCGACTGGGCACTGGCCGACTGCTGGAGCAAACGACAGCCAACAGTTAGTGAAGAAAACAAGCAAAGTTCATTCTGTATCTAACATAGATTTCATTTCTATTAGGGGGGAAACTGAATGAAAGAGTTGGCTGTAGTTTCATACATGTAGTAACCGTTTACTGGCCAAGTCCCACTTTTTGATGTAAAAGTCTCTGGAGCCACTGTAGAAAACGTCTCCATGCACAGTCAGGGACTCCACCCCGTCCTGATGGGTGGGGTCGAATGTATGGATGGAGGTGATGCTGCCCTGAGCACCTTCTGCCACCTCAAACATCTGGATGCACAAACACGTGTTAAATGAAATCTTATTGCATACACACAATAATAGGAGCATATGTCACATGTACGTGTGTGTGAAGTCTCCTACTTTAATATGATGGTCTTTGGATCCAGTAAGCACAACGTCCTGTCCGTTACCCAACTTATCGACAGTCAGACACATGACGGGTCCCAAATGGCCAGTCAGCTTCCCAGTGGACACAAATCTAGTGACGGAGAGGACCACATTATTTTTCATCTGGCTGTCTTTAGTTAACCAAGGAGAATGATTCTGCGCATCCTCTGAGAAATGGTTTGTGCAACTAAAACTTACTTGCGGAGGTCCCACATGCGCACAGCATTACCAGCAGCAGCATAAAGGAAGGTGCCTGAAGGATTGAGAGCGATTTGGTTGATCTGACTCTCTCCTGGTGGGATGGATAAACTCCTGGCAGAGGAACAGGTGTCCCCTGAACCCACCTGTCCTGATGACCTGCCATACACAGTAAGGTATTACATACAGCTTTTTTAGGGCTGATATACTTAAAACAATGCTTCGCTGCATAAATGATACCTAACAGAGCTGTACACTTACGTGAGGGTGCGAATACACTTGGCTGAATCTCGTATGTCCCAGACTTTGATGTAAGCGGTTGAAACACTAAAGACAAGGCTGGAAGTGTACCTGAGTATACCAACAGAAAGAGGGGAACAGTGACACATAATTCATTAAAAGCAAATGCTATTGTTACTTCTAAATATCTCTACTCTTACATTACTAGTTTATTATTACCTGACTGATACGACGCTGCTGGGATGTTCTGCTAGAGACATGATCTCCTGACCCGTCACCAAGTTCCAGACTTTACATGTCCGATCTGAAAACACACACACGTCACAACACAAGTACAAGTTAGGGAATAGGGGAAAAAAACAGTGCACGTCTGCTGATTTCAAACAGTTTTTGTGTTGTACCTTTCGATCCCGTGAAGAGGAGATCATCTGTGGCATCTACACAAAGAACAGGTTTGGTGTGGCCCTCTGCGACACTGACACACTGAAGTTTGGCCCCGCGGCTGTTCTTAGGGGTCGACACAGGGTTGATCACACCTCTATGACACAGAAGACACAATACCAGCATTATACCACTATTTGTCTGTGCTAAACTGCAGAGGGTACTACTATAACTATTGCTATACACATAGACAAAGTGACAAAATTGAAAACAAATCAGATCTATTATATTTAAAAGACTTTTGAAAAAGTGACAGTTACCTATGGCCTTCAAACACAGGTGACTCATCCAACCTGAGAAAAGTAGGACAGTAACAGATGTAGACGTGTCATGTCGTCGCTGAACTCTTTCAATCTTTAAAGAAAAGGTAAATGTACGTTTAACTTACAGTGATTTGTAGTCACTGGTTTTAGTTTTGGTTTCTGCTGTGCTGACTGGAAGTGTGTGTGTGGGGGCTGGGATGTGCGTGGCTGTGGATCCTTTCTCCTGCATCTTCCTGCGTCCCAGAGGCGAGCGTTCTGGTTGCTTCCTCTCAGTCCCTGTAGGTGATCTGGATCCACCACTGCAGACAGGAAAAGTGTCAGGAGTTGTTATGAATATTAACAAAAAAAAGAGGATGGATTTGTGATGAAATGAATACACGTTTGAGAACAGAAACGTTGCCTTTAACACTTACAGGCCAGCTGGCCGTGCAGACAGTGCAGATGGGGAAACAGTTGGCTCGCGGTCAGGAGTTTGACCAGCCACGTGACCCTGCATGTCTGCTGCTGTCCCTTCCAGGCGCTCCGTGAGCGGCAGCAGAGGGGCAGGGAAGTCTCCTGTGGGGGACTCACAGGACAGATCCCCGCTGCTGGCGTAGAGCAGCTCCATCTGGGTGGTGGTCCGCCTGCGAGCCTGAGGAACCACAATTGTTTTCTCACAAATCTGCTGACTCGCAAGTCAGTGCACCAGTCAGTAGTTCATCCAATTTCTAAAATTAAACTACTGAGGAACCAAAATATCGGAGATACAGAAAACTATAATATATATTAAAGAACTGCGTAAGTAGAGACTTTAACAGAATGTTATTATTCTGTGATTATCAAGCACTGCACTTTACTTACCTTACTTCTTGGTCTGGATTCACCACATAACTTCATTAGATCTGAGGCAAGTGTGCTAAAAATAACAGAAAATACAGACAGAAGATATTCTTATGATATTAACTGTGAAGGAACATAACCTTTTGGCAAGTTATGAACTTTAATACAGACATGACTTCATCTAGTGACTGTTTGTGTATTAATTTACATTACACTGAGTACTTTACAAAACTGATGAACTGATGTTTCTGACATGTTTCATGTTTATACCTGTACATTATATTCCTCATATATTATTTTATTTTTGTATTTTATCTACATAAAGCTTGCTACAGTAGAACAGTCATCTATCTGCTCTCACTGTGTAGTTCATGTAGTTTCTGCTTAACTTCAGCCAGAATAAGTTCAACACCCTTTTCACTGCAGACACTGAACTGTCACAGGTTGAACTAATGACACAACTCAGATACACAAGAGCAGTAAACGCCTTCTGTTAATAGAAGCATACATCCTTGTATGTCAAGACTTCACAGTGAAAATGTATTACAGAAGTTTTTGATGCAAAATGTAAACTGGAGCCAAGCGTTCATATTTACCTTCCCTCTGCGGCTGGACTTGGGGTGGATTCATCACTGCTGCTCTCATCTCCATTCTCTGCACCAGGGAAATTCACACAAACACAACCATCACGTCAATCACTATTTCTTTTAAACAGAATTTGCAAAGCATCTGTGTAGAACGCCCAAGTAAACCCTTTTAATTTTTGTAGCGCTCGTAAAAGTTAAAAGCTTAAATGTTTGTGTTTGGCACAATAATGACAAAGCTTCAACAGTTCAGAACAACATCGAGGGTCACTTTAGTTCCAGGTGAAGGGAGGCAACCAGGGGTCATTGGTTTATTGCAGCTGAAAGCTATGGTGTCTGAGTATTTGTCCGGTGTAAACGAAGAGTGGTTGGAGCAAGAAAGGCAAACACACGGGGAAGGACAGAGACACAAACGTGTACACAAAACCTGCTTTCCTGAAGCAGCTCAGACTTTTACTGCTGTTAACGTTTAGTGACGATGACCTGAAGTGGGATGACTAGCAGGGAAATGCAACACAAGACATCATGCAGGTCATGGCAGAGTTACTTCAGCTGGATTAGTTTTTAAAAGGACTGTGGTTGATGCACACTACACCATCGCTTTAAATCAAGAACAGATTTTATTGCGTCAGCTTTAAGATGCAAAGCGCCGCTATCCACGCATCACGTCATCAGTATTGGGACATCAACTGGGACAACAATTTATTGAGAGTCAAACATTCTTCCTGATCTTTGAGTTTACTTCCAAATGGGGGTTTTGTGAAAGTGTAGTGTGCATTGTCCACACTGTCTGAAACACAGTTACATGGCTCTACATCTCTTACTCACCTGGTGACAGGTAACCTAACTCTGAGTTCACACCAACACAACAGAAAGAACAAACAGAAACCAAATCAAAGTCAAACCCCAAGATGAGAAAAGAGCTTACTCTTTATTTTACAGGCTTCGATTATATTTTCTAAGAAATCCAATGAAAATTCTAATTATTAGATTTCTTTTGAAGGACAGTGTCTGCAATATTCACAATCCAGCAGCAGCAGGAGCAGCACATCTCCTGATCTGTCTGCACTGCTAATAAGGAAACCGAAGCCTGCAAAATAAAATGTAACCTTATGGTGAAAAGAAAAGATGATTTAAATGGTGGCGACATGCTCAGACTGCTTTTACGATCCCGCTGGCGGTCCGTACCTTGCAGAGCGCTGCCCAGCAGGGCGTCCAGCTCCGGGTTGATCTCAGCTTTCTCCTTCAACATGTGGAAGAGCAGCTGGTTCTGTGTGGCGCTGTTGATCTCCGTCTGCTTCAACCTGCCCTCCATCACCTTCAGCTGGGACTCCTTCTGAGCTGCCTGCAGACCCTGACATAGTCCACACAGACAAGTTCAGGAAGAGCAAGCGCGGCTCCTCGCTGGACCAATAAGGTTTAATCTAATCTAATCTAATCTAATCTCATCTAATCTAATCTAATAGGAATGTAATTCAATCAAATTGTTTCATTTAAGGCCTCATTAACTGTAGTGCTGCGGCTGACAACGCAAGACCTAGATGAACACAGACACTGTAAACAAGCTGTGTACCGAAAACCAAAACTGTACATTCACACGAATAATACAATTTGTAGAGTACGTTGACTAGCACTGTTACTGAAAGAACAAGGGAAAAAAGGAAATGTTTCATGTGAAGGAAGCCACTTTGTTAAATAATTTCCATTCAGTCTAACACAGACTTGATCAAAGTGCAATGCAAACAAGCACTCACTAACAACATTAAAACTGAACTGAATGAAGTCATAGTCGTCAGGCACCTTACTGATGGCCATCGTCATGAAATGGTCCAGAAGGAAGCGGGCCTCGGACAGATTACAGGAGCTGATCACGGCGGTAACATCCCCTGTGTCTCCTTCCTCCTGTGGCCCACAATAACAACACATTCATTAATATGGACCTGTAAGTCAGCTGAGGACAACAACTGTTTACGAGAATGCAATATAAGCCTTTAAATAATCTACTACTATAACAACACAATATATGTCAAATCAATAATTATGCCAGAAATGTTAAATAAAAAAGAAGAACATAAATGTG
>JAPQRN010000005.1:295037-309000 GCA_037367275.1 Coranthus polyacanthus
CACACACACACACACACACACACACACACACACACACACACACACACACACACACACACACACACACACACACTTCTGACCTCAGGATCTGATACCAGCTTCATGGAAACATTCCTTTTTCACAAGGACAGTCCAGCTACTGATGGCACTCATGGGACGTTAGTGGAAAAATAAAGGTAAAAACATGTTTTGCATTAATTCAAATGTGAGGACTCACAAAAATAACTAAACCTTTGTTCTATAAGGGAAATCAGTGGGTTTTGAAGCAGAGCTACCCCAAAACTAAATTTCCTACAAAAAGATCCACACAGAATCGCTCTGCTGTCGAAGCTAGTTAGACATTATTGAATACTTTATGAACTCATATGTCAGCAGCTGGCAGATGGCTTTCAGCTTGTTTTGCTTTGTGTCTCAGTTCACTTGAGTTGGTTCATGAATATTTATCATGAATATGCCTGAACACACACAGGTTTATGCATGCACGCACACTCACACACATATATGTGAACACATGCACAATGCTGTCGTATCATAGCAGCCGGCACACAGCCCTACACCCTCAAACTTAATCCATGGAGGTCAAGGGGGAGGGGCTGAAGTCAGACTGACGACCACAGAGCACAGAGGGAATATGCATATGAGTAAGTGAGTGAAGTCGGTCAGGGTCTGCCTGAATCTAGTTTGCGTTTTCCGTATCGCGTTGCAGCGCATTTTGTTTTTGTCGACTGTTTATGAACTGTTCAAGGCTAAAAAAGAGATAAATATGAAGACTAGAGCTGTACAAATAATCAAAACGTGACAGCGGAGTCAGCCTGTGCACCTATATCATCACAAAAGGCTGAAATGTAAACGTCCAGTGTGTGTCTGGTGATATTTTGGATACAATGACACTGAGCAGAGACATGTACTGTGTAAAACCTGCAAAATGCAAGCTATTTTTGTACATTTTTTTAAAAAAAAGGCTTGTGTATTTTTTGTACTAGTTTAAGTTTGTACGTTTGAGGTGGAAAAAAATACAAATTTCAAAATGATCAGTAATCTGTGAATTTTCCTTGATAAACAAGCAAATAGACTCGAAAAGCAAACTCAATATTGTCCACAAACACAACATGACTTTTTTCACCCGGTCGTGCAGCCCCTTTGAATAAAATAATTTAACCAAGTGTTATTCCATCTAGTTTTGGCAGTATAGGAACATTTTAAATGAGGCAACACATTTAAATAAATGAATAAATAAATACGTTTTGCCAAAATATTTATCCTGTCACATACTTAAAATCTAACTGGTCGTATTAGACGATTGTTGGCGAAGTGAGGTACTACCTTAATATCCCTGAATATTTAAACTTCAATATTCAACAGTCCGAAATGTGAACCCTCACTGCTGGTTAATTGTGTCTGTAAGCTCTAAATTATTAAAGCTGCACTTCAAGGACACTGACAAACTACTAAGTCACTTGACTGGCTCCTTCAGGCAGTCTCTGTAACATGACTTGCTTCTTGGATAAATCGTTAACTTCTTGTCTTGCTTTTTCATGGAATATGGAACAAGATAACACACACACACACACACACACACAGATGGGCTGTTACATAAGAGAAGAGATTTGCACCTCAGAGGTTGAGATGCACAAACACTTTCAAACAGGACAAAACAGAGTAAATACCGAGTGTGTCAGTCAGTGTGTGTTTGTCAAGTCGTCCAGCAATGTGCTACTGAAGTGCCCCATCTGTTCGCAGTCGAGCATGGAAAAAAACCTTCAAAAGATAACAGCACAGCACATAGTGTTGTATATCTGCTGTTTAAATAACCTTAATGAAGATCCGTCAAGGCCCCAACTATATCTCTCCAGCAATAAATCAAAATGACTAAAAGAAACAACTTTTCTCTGTTTAGGTTCCAGCTCCTTTTTTCTCATTCCGCCAGTTACTTCAAAAAAAGAGATAGAAAGAGGATGATGAAGAAGCATTTCATCACCCTGGACGTGCTGGGATGAGGGATTAGGAACTTGCTAACAGACGGCATTAGCGTCGCAGGCTGAGGCAGGTACGTGATGGCGACCTGCTAGGTGCTTACCGAAAAAACAGACACAGCTAACTAAACTGTTACAGGCTGGAAAAGCCGCTGAATCAAAGCCTTTCAGACGCTTTAAGGTTGAGCTTCACCACAACTCTGCAGCTCCAAAATAATTAGAATGTTGCCACGGCGATTAACGGTGCCAAAAAAAAAAAAACACACACACACAACACGAAGCTGCGGTTTGATGTTTAAAGGGATGAAGTCAGTGATTTAGTGGCAGATGAAAAGGTGGATCAGAGCTGACTTCCAGTAATTATTAAGTGAAAATCGCAATTACACTTCAATTAAAAGATGAAACGGATTTTTCTTCGGGGGCCAGTCCTTTGTTGGATCGTCTTAACGCAACATGCCATGAGGTTAAAACAAACCAAAAAAAAAAAAACCTGTGCACCTTCCATTTCCACTTTCACCCGCATCTCTTTTGCTGTTGAACTAAATTCAGGTTGTCAATACATAGTTTTCCTCTGTGGGAGTGTGTTTTTTAGCTCCTCTTCATGTTGTTTTTACTGTGAATATTAGGCGTGGGACTCCTCGACAGACTGGGAGGAAGACAGAAGACAAATGATGGGCCTGTCAACGAGCCAACAGTGTTGATGCATATAAAACTAATATTAACTCTTCTTTAACCTGTGCGTTCCATCATCTCCTAAGGAAACATGTGGCTAAATGCTGCAAAACAAACACACAGCAGGTCGGCCTCTTTTGACATATTACACTATATGTATATGTCTAAGTAATAACATTAATACTCAGTACTTCCTGTTCAGTTTTCCCACGCGGCGCCGTAGTCCATGACAATACGGCTTCTTAAAAGGAACCGCTTCATTGTTTGTGTAACTGGTTCTACTTTGCTTTTCTTTGCTATAATGACAAGTCCAAATGCCCATTCAGGCTTTTTAAAGATACATCTGAGACAGAGACAGCGCTCGGTGAGACAAAGCAAGATTAAGGACATGCGAGGTCGCAACTGACGTGAGGAGAGTCATGAGTAAAAGAAAGAGAGGTAAGTGACGGAGCATCTTCAGAGCCCACAGCTGACCTCGGCGCCGGCTCTCATCTGTCGCTGACTCTTCCTACAATGAGATACCGATTCAATAAATCAATTCCACAGAAAGACAAATGGACGAATTAGCGAATGAACCAGTAAACAGACGCCTGATCATAAATAGGATTAAATTAGGAAGCCACGGCGGCAAACAAAAAGTCTAAAGAACTAATGAAGCCCGTGCTTTCTAAGAAGATACAATACCAGCATAGTTTCCTTTCAGCTCTCTGTAATCCGATATATCATTATTAGTAACCTTCTTGTGTGTGTGTGTGTGTGTGTGTGTGTGTGTGTGTGTGTGTGTGCGTGTGTGTTTACGCCTGCGTGTTGTAAAGCTTAAAAACTTGTCAAACATAAAACAAAGGTGGTAACTCTATACCCTTAATGCATAATTGAGGACGTCAGACACATAACCTGACAGTTTGACTGGACTCTTAATAAGGAGACCGTACGGCACAACCAGGGTGCACGATGGGATACACTGACAGATTATTTATTATCTATGAAGGAGAGACAGGCTAGTAAAGCCCGGTTAGCTTAGCAAACAAGAGTTCTGGGTCAAAGTCTGAACGCACAGTGACGAGGACGGCAGGGAGAGAGAAGAGAAACACGAGAGGAACGAGCTTTTGTCCTCTGACTTCCACTGATCCGTTCACATGACGTATCAGATTGTCTTTCCAAAACACGCACACAGACAAAACCACCTGCCCTGGTTTTTTGCTGCCGGCCTATCATGCTGTTCTATTGATGTCTTTATTGATTTGTATTTTATTGTTTGGGGTGAGGTCTGCGTTTCCTCTTTTTGTCTAGTCTCCACACACACACACACACACACAGTGCCCTATAATCTCACTACAAACACATCCAAGAAACTGATAAAACCTGTGACGACACGCTCTGTTGCATCACATTTGCCATTCAAGTGACAGCATGGATTGGATTAAGGGACAAAGGTCAGATCAGCATGGCCGCTACAGCACAAAATACACTAAATACCAAACACCTCAGAAACACATGCATTAAATGCTGCTGAACTTTAGCATTTTGCTGTGCCCCGTTAGTGCCAAAATCATTATATCGTCTGTAAACAGTGTCAGATGAGTGAAAACTTTGTAAAACACACTGTGAGGGAAGACTACCAGGCTCCTCCTTGGCCTAATTCTTCAGCACATAGATCTTCATTCATAAATCCACTACACAAAGCATGTACTGACACTGCAGGTATTAACAAAAGAAGCTCATGTAACCATAAGCCACTGGGTTGTTAGCTGTTCTGTAGATCATGCAATGCGCACGAAACAACGGCATTTACACGGGAAAAGAACACGTTTATGTCTAAAATGGCTTCAAAGGCGCGTTTACAGCAAATGGGTTGTTTTTTTTTTTTTTTGGAGGGATTTGGAGACGAGCAGAAACCAAGCACTTGTAAACACACACACAAGCAAGTAAGGCTACAAAAAAAAAAAAAAAAGGCAGTGCATGTGTGTAGATGCAGGTGTGTTACAGGAGCATCTTTGGAGAGGAGGGTCCGCCGCTGCATCCTTACCTCAGGGCGACGCGCACCGAGCTCTCATCCGGCGCGCTCGTCATGGTGTCATCAGACGCAGGCAGGCCAGCAGTCCGCTTAAAAATAGCTTGATTTCCCTTTTCTTTATCCTCTTACAAGACAACGGATCGAGCCCCCCTCCCTCCCTCCTTCCCTCCCAGAAAAGCGCTTCTATCTTGAGCCACCGCCGCTTTCACCTCCTCCTCCTCCTCCTCCGCGCCGGCTCGCAAAGACAAATAAGAGCAGTAGCCATGTTTTGGTTGTTTTTTTTTTTTGGTTTTTTTTGTTATCAGAAGGAGCGGCTAATTATGAGCTGGTTTATTTATTTAATTTTTTTTTTCCATTGTCGGGGGGGAACTGTGCTTTGCTTCCGGCGGCGGTCACCTCTCCAGAGGCATCGTCTCGTCCTCCTGCCGCGGCACGGAGCGCTGTGCGTGGACGAGCCACGATCCACTCGGCGTGTGATTCCCAAGACGGAGGACGTAACCAGACTCCTCCTCCTGAGCTGTACCAAACACGGACAGGGGGACGACGGGAGTCACAGCCGAGGCAAGACGAGGAGACCGTGTGGACTGTGATAACACTAATACTAATAACACGATAATAATGATCATGATAATAACATGGGATAAGAATAACTCGCAGAGCAATTGTTTATATGTTCGTAATTGTTATTTGATCATAAGAATAAAAAGTTACCACTGATCTCCACAGGCTTACATTTACACAATTAACATTATGCCATTTAAAATGTTTTATGTTGGCTACGTGGGTTGCAATTCAAGTGTCCACGTCATGAAATAAATTTACTCCACTTTCTTTTATATTTCTCTTCTTTTTTTTTTTTTTTTTTTAATGAACAACTGCACAAAGCATCGTTTCACTGGCATTGCATTGGGGTGAACAGTATGCAGTCTATTTCAAATATTGCAAATAAAACAATCAAATATAAACCAACAACAAAAAGCACACACACGTCTCTCCACACTTGTGATATCGATGGGTTTAACGTCACTGTAATGCATACTTGGGCGTGCTGCCATCTTGCGGCCATTTCGTGTTATTGCAAGTTAAGCAGGTGATTTGACCAGCAGATGGCTGCTTATGCACGAGCTTGTACAAAACTGAAGAGTGATGTCCTTTCAGTGTAGTTCCTCTTGACTTATGCGTATGGAATGATGCATTCGTTTAGTTACTGTGCTCGCACGCTAAGCCTCAACATCCACACACTGCGGAGTGACCTTTAGCTGCGACAGTTTTACTCTTATGTCGGCTGCAACAAGGACCAACAGCCTAAATAACACCACGTTTCATTTGAACACATAACCTGCAGGGCACAGGTATTTCTCGATGTAAAAGAAACAAAAAACAGATATACATCGCATCGCGCATGAGGGACGACAAGACAGAAAAACACATTACGCCAATCTCTGAGGTTGCACTTTTTATTTACATGAAAATACATCTTCATCTTTCAAAGTAAAGTGACCTCAGCACATGGTTTTTGAACAGACAACCTTTATGTCGATGTACCTCTTGATTCTAAGGTTAAAGAATACCGTTTCTACACATGCACAATGGGGATACAAGTAGGTCAAAATAGAAAATATATGCATGGGAGTTTTGATTGTAAATGAAGTCTGTAATAAATCTAAAGTGTAGTAATCTCTTGGACAGTAATTGAGACCTGTCAAATGAAACACTGTGTAGGAAACCAGGGATAGTCTAAGCGTTAAAGTCCACACAGATATTTCCCTTTCCCATAATTCCAGTTGTTACACAACATGTAAATCCCACCACCAGTGTCAATCTTAAAATAATTTCACATGCACTGTTACACAATTATAAAATCATTCAAGACAAAAAAGGAAACTTGCATGAACCGACCACATGTAATCATTGTCATCGTAACCTTAAAAGATGCTTTATCATACATAATGGATACATTCAATCTCTTACTTACAAAAGGGATGACAGAATGAGAAAGTTTCAGTATCAAAGTTTTGTTAGTAAGGATTTCATTATATAGCACGGTCATACAGTGTAACAGGCCACAACTGGCCTGTCTTCAGTGGAAAGCTATTCTAACTTGCTGGTAAAAATGATGAGGTGCCAAGAGACATTTTTTCTTGCGATTAGCCTCACTACCTTTAGTAGCAAAAACAGCCCCTAAGCGAACTTCAGATTAAATTTGAATGTCCACTAAATGACTAGCAAAGATACAAAAATATGTGTTTGTTTGTACGTGTGTAGTCCTTAACCATGTCATCTATGGATACTTATTTCCACTCCGTGAAGCACCTGAGAAAGACATTGCAGGGTTACAGTAGAGCCGTTAGCCCTGACATATATATGAGTTTAGCCTCAGTTAGTATTTTAGTGCGATTACAGCTCAAATAAACCCAGTGAAAACAATACGCAATCCTTGGAAAGAACGTGCAGCGTGTAAAGCACTCGATCAACTTGAACCAGAGGAGGAAAAAAAAAAAAAAAAAAAAAAGATCTTCGCACAAGCTGTACTCTGACGAACAGGGCACCTCATCATTTATTATCCCACTCATTCTAAGATGCATTAAAAGCACCTCTGACCTCTTCATTACTGACGTGTTGTCATGTGCCGACGTCATGTCCTGGTGTCATTTTGCAGACTCTGTGTCATTCAGTGGCTCATGTGTCCTCCTGTCAGCAGAGTCTGACAACACAACTAATAATGACGGATTTCCGGTCATAAGCTCCTGCACAGAACGCTGTTAAAAAGACTTGCCATGCCATTTCAAGACTTGCATTAATGCCCATGATGCTTTATTGCGTACCAAATAAAAGGTTAATTATTTTTCTGTAGTCTTGCTATTATATTACACAACCATCATGGAGCGTACCGGTTATTAATCCTTTACAGGAATTGAGTGACATTTCAATTACAATTTCCGCCGTTATTTCTCTTCTTAAATCACATTAAGGGGAAAAAAAAATCTAAATTTGTCCTTCAGTGACCTAGCAACCATCATCCTGAACAGACCGGGGCTGCATCCAACGTGCTTTTAAAGTGCTTTTCTTGAAAACGAAAAAAAGAAGGAAGTTACACGGGATTAAAGTCTGAACTGCACTTTTAGACATCCTGGATGCAGCCCCAGCTTAGGGTAGCAAAAGGCCTGAGGGAGTTGACATGTATGTGCAACACTACACACCGTAAACTCCATACCAGATTGGATTATGCAGGTGTAGCTGTGTAGTATGCATGTACGTATGTAGTCAGTATGCAACTGATTGTCCATTCTTTACAGCAGGAGGCCACATAAACACAGTGGTATGTAAAACAAGTGGGTTGTTAGCAAAATAGTGGCATATTCACCAGTGGGATGACTTGATATTAGACTGTGCTACTGACAGAGGCAGTACTACTGTGTTACATACAGTCCTGTGTTCCTCCTGCTAGTGGAAGCATCAGGACCACTTTCAGATGGACATCCTTATGACACAGTTCCTCCACACACAGTGAGATAAAAGTCAGCCCTGATCACCATTCCTCAGACTATTTACAGGACGCAGTATGCGCACACTGGTCTAAACCACAAAAGAATGTACCATACTGTATATAAAATGCCATATAAGCAGCTGCAACAACATCCAACACCTGTAACGATGGTTAGAACAAAAAAAAAAAATCTGCTAATGTAACAATTACTCGTTTCACAGTATCACAACTCCAGGTAAGCTGCTGGTATCAAACATGGAGGCCAAACTGATTTGACAACAGCTGTAAAACAACCAGAATCTCGCATCTGTGAGCCAGCAATTTATGAAGGGGCAAACCATCCTGCTGGAGGTAAAAAAAATAGCCCCAAAGAAAAGCCTTTCTACTACTTAAGTCAAATTATGATATACACAACATAATAAGACCTCATATTGTAAATCTCAACACAATAAACTGGACTATAACATAATCAGATTCCACCGCAGAAAGCACAGGAATGAAGACTTTCTAAGGTCATCTGTTGAGCTGGCATAATGTATTATCTGACTGCCCAGTGCCGTGATGTGGTGACGTGCATCTCAACAGGCTCAGAGGGACTCGCAGAGCATGAGCTGCACTGCTGACAAAGCAAGAGGCCCAGCAGGCATCTGACACACAGCAGACGCACAAGCATGTTGTGTGTCAACACAGGTCTGACAGGTGGCAGGTGTGCGTAACAGACAGTTAATGTATGTTGTCTGAATGGCTACCTGTTCATCCATGGAAAGTATATATATATTTATACGCGTGTGCGTATGACTGATCACATAGAGACTACTGGAGTCTGATAGCTAGCTCCTCTGCAGAGGGGCTCTTTATCTCATTGTATTTGTTCAATAAACCAGAAACCTATGGTTGTGGGGTCAGACCTGCGTCACTAATCGCTCCAATAATAGACACATATCTGTGGTCAAAGTGTCTGCAAAGACCTAAAAAAAAATGTCTCAGGGCTATAGAGAGGTATGTGAGCAGGGCCTGTACTGCTGCTATGTACACAAAACCAAACAAAGGCCTTCTGTGACAGTTTTAAAATAGTCTCCGTTGACCTCTCTGAACAAAGAGGCCACGCGTATTTTAAAAAAAACTAAGATCTATGGGTAAATTAAGGAGGTAAATTGAAATCTTGATCCTGCACAATCCATTAGGAATACTACCGTGGACATAATTTAGTGGTTTATATTAAAAAAAAACAAAAAAAAAACATTCCCATCTAAAATACAACTATCACCTTTTATACTGTGTGCTACCACAATAAAGTCAATGAGTAAAGTGCTAAGAAACAAACTCCTCTAGGAAGAAATGAATCATCCTCCTCTAGATCTTCAAAGTGTGGAAAATTCATCGTGAAAGTGATGCACCCTAAAAACAAACATTTAAAATCTACAGCTGAGTAGTCGGTGTGCGTTACGTGAGGGAATAACACTTGTGAATCCGTCTTAAACTCCCTCTGCCACGTTACTCATATCACGGGAGGGCAAAGGAAAACATAAACAGAGGTTGGGAAGAAAAGAGAACTGAATGACTGGTTGGCATTAAGAGTTCTAACGGGAGAGGCTTAGAGCAAAAAAAAAGAGAAAAAAACACTAAAAAGCTCTCTCCCATAGACTTCTTTTTCTTTCATTGCCTCTGTGTCTCCCACTCTCTTCTTCTCAGCCTTTGTTTCTCTCCCTCCCCCCGGCCTCCGATTCCCCCGCCCCTCCGTCTCACTCCTCAGCTGTTTTGAGGACAGAGTCGTCTCCCAGGATCTTGCAGAGCTCATTGAGGCGATGCTGCATCTCAGGGATGCCGGCCAGCTGGGCCTCCAGCCGCTGTTTCTCCTCGGTGAGGGTGAGGCGAGTTGCCGTGTCCAGCTGCTCGAAGCGCCAGCCTCCCTCCCCGTCGAACTGCAGCAGGTGGGTGTGGTACTTCCTGGGGGCGGAGAGCAAGGATTTAAAGAGGAAGAAGAAGAAGAAAAAAAAAAAGACAGTCCGGCAGCTATTCTTTCCTGGTGCTTCATTTCGCAAAGCAATCTGACTGATTTTTGTTCTCCACTGCATCTCCAAAGCACGTCATACGTTACAAGCTAACCTCTCTTTCAAAGAATCAAAAATAGAGATCGTTGCGTGATGTGTCTTACCACAGGGACGGTCTGTGTGTGATGGAGAGCAGGGAGATATCAGCATCTTTAGCAGCTTGGAAAATCTTTCCCTCGACATCAATGCTCACAGCACTGGTACACTCATCCAGCAACGCATATTTAGGCCTGAAATAGACAGAAGAAATCATTTAAATACTTACTAATAGTTTCCCTTCTGGCAAGTCTGATCATTTGACAATCTGACCATCTTGCAAATAAGGCAACAGGCTGTGATATTATTATTGGAGGTTGGGAGTTGAACTGGTTGTGGTGTAACGGCATACAGCGATGAAGCTGCTCCTCCTTACTTGTGGTAGAACATTCGGGCCATGCCCATCCTCTGCTTCTCGCCTCCTGACAGCACATCCTTCCAGTCCAGCTCCGTATTCCAGCCTGGGAAAATGAAGACCGCACACTAACTTAAAAACTCTCACTGTCATGGTATATATATGGTATGTTATATATGTAATACGTTAGAACTGTTGCGATAAGAGCAGTAAGAAATATTTTCTAGTGGAGATATTTCAAATGACATTAAGAGAATGTGTCTATGCTATGGTGGTGAAAACATTTTTAAAAATCAACCCTCAACTCAAAAAACAAGTTTTCAGGTTCCTTCACTTTGATGTTTGAGTTTCACTGTGCAGAATGATGTCCGTGCAGAGTCAGATAACATCGGTTCACATCGCATTTGTCTACGGAAGGAAAAAAGATTTCCATGCTCATTAAACTCTGGCACATTTTATTACGTCTGGTAATATTGGAGTAATCATCTAAATCCTGTTAGGACCTGTACAACAGGTTTTACAGGCTGACTGTTATTACTAACAGCAGGTGACATATAGCTGATGTTTGACTACAGGTTTTAATTAGTTTTTAGTGTTCACTGTAAAAGCCAGACCCAACAGAAAATCCTTGGCAGTGACATTATCTTGCATGTGTGTGACTGGTGATCTGCGACTGTATATGCGTGACTTCATTTGCAAACAAGTCCTTTCGCAACATTTCCACAGAGCAGCCATTCAAACATTCAAAACCTGTTGCACCCTAAGCTTTGTACAGAAGTTTGTTTGCTACAATAGGCTTGTTTGTTTGGTAATGAGAGGAGAGTTGTTGCCAATTAGGTACACACTCCAATTTGGGCATTGCAAGTACAACCCAAGTGCATAACGCCAAGCTTTTAGTTGTTGATCTAAAAAAAATTTTTTTTAAAAAGACCGAACCTCTACACCTGCACTTAATGTATTTAAGGGGCATTTGTTGGTTGTTGTATCTGGTGGCTCGCCTGGTTCACTTTGTCTTGGTGTTCACTGCTTTGTTTTTATAGTTATTTGTTTGTTGTCTAGTTAAAGCTTATTTTACCTGATGGTTTTATTTTTCTAGCTGATTGTTATTTTGCCTAATTACTGTTTTGTCTAGTATCGTCTAATTATTTGGACTACTGGGTATCTTGTTTAGTTTTAGTTGGTGATGGCTACTTTCTCCGATGTGCACTTCATTACGATTTTGATGTTCAATACCTTTCAAAAAGTGCTGCCCGAGATATTTTGACTTGCACGAGTGACTTTTTTAATCCTCCATCTGCTGTTTTATAGTGATAAATACAAGATAAATAATACACAGCTCCATATGTCTGAATATTATCGCACCTCCTTCTCTGGTGACAATGTGGTTGAGGTTGACTATGTCCAAGATGGCCTCCAGGTCCTTGTCACTAAGGCCTCGAGCAGCCATGTCCTCCAGTGAGTCTGGATAGATGACCTGGTCCCGCAGTGAGCCCATGGACATGTACGGCCTGGAGAAACACACACACATACACACACACACCGTGTCAACCTCTCATTTCATTAAGTGGTTCAGACACCGAAGAAAAGAACGAGCTGAGAAAGGAAGCGTGTTTACAAAGGGACACGTATTGGAGACAATCAGAGGACAAATGTTAGAAGAGAAAGACACCCATTGTGCTTGTGTTGTTTCTATTGTAGATGTAATGTATTGGATTCTGTTACGGCTGCCAGGTGCCTGTCCCATCCTATGTATAAAATATTTACTGCTCTGTAGGAGAGAGTCAGCTGAGTCTGCAGCTCTGAACAGCCCTGGGTAAGATTTCGTTTGAAGGGCTGTTTTAGTTTGATCGGTTCACTTCAGCTCCGTCGAATGGCTACGCTCATCTACAATCGTTCTGGAGAATGAACTGGCCATATAAGTTATGTTTCTTTCCCAGTAAAAATAGGTGAAATGGGCATAAACACACCTTATAAACTGTTAGTTAAATCTTTTTTATTTTATTTTATCAGTTTACAGGACACCATGGTCTTTGTATATGAGGAGCTTTTAATTCTTAAAGGTCAGTAGTTACAATATGGCTAATTCTAGTTTCTAGAGAGCAATTACGTATCATTTTCCAGACGAGTATCCACGCTATAGCACACTTTACACAATCCCTGTTGAGGAAATACACAGTAATTTATATTTTTACTGAATCTTCCAAGATGTGGAGGGATCTTCAGGAAGTATAATAAAGAAATTATGCTAATTGATTTTATTTCATTGGATGGTAAATATTTCACTGTGGTCAGAGCTCTGGTTTCACACACACAGGTCCTGTTACAATGGATTAGGTTACTGGTAGGGTTCACCAGTGTAATGATCAAACCCTACAGTTGTTTTGTATACTTCACTGCTATAGGATATTGACAAGAGAGGTGTGGCAGTTTGTGTTGTTCTTGTGTACCTCTGAGGGATATAAAACATATGTTGAGGAGAGGGTTTGTGCAGCCGTCCGCCATAGACAGGCCACAAGCCGCTGAGGATCCTGAACAGAGAACTTTTGCCACAGCCGTTTGGCCCTGTGATCAATAGATGCATGCCTTCCTCCACCTGAAATGTAGAGAGAGTTTATCAATCCCCCTGGAGTGCAGTCAGCCCTCAGTAAAGTTATATCCCTCCCTAAAATCACAATCCTTCATTAGGACATAAAACCTTGGGCAGAGAGGAAGGGTCAGTGCTGCTTCTGAAAGACAAGAGGGCTGGTAGAAATTTGCAGACATACTTGTTCTTCCAAAAACCCCTGTTTAATCTCTTTTATGTTCACTGTCTCTGAAATGAATCCATGAAATTTATGATCTGGCTTTGAGCTGTAGCTGCAGCTCAAAGCCAGATCAATCAGTGCGGAAGTATCACTTAATGTATCTAGTTCAGCCAGAGGCGAGAGAGCAACTGAAGTAGCATGGGAGCACCTAATGCTTTTCCTTTTTTCTCCCAGGAGTCTGGGCTGTGGTTTGTTAACATGAGCTGCTAGCTGCGCTGCTATCTCCATGGAGACCTGATAACATAGAGCCAAAGCACACCAGCAGCCATTCTTTTTAAAAAATCTTTTTACAAGTCAATTTATTGTGACAATGTATTGGGTAATATGGGGGTTAGACAGGTTTGGCTCTGATCCAGCTACATGTCTTTTGGGAGATTTGGGAGAAACCCGAGGAAGGTGAAAATAAATGGATACAAATGCAACACTTGCATTAATTATTACAGCTTCAAAAACTCCATCCATCTAAAATAAATCTACATATATATAAGCCAACAGACACCGCGATACCCACAGGAGGTACATGGTTCCTAATGAGACCACCACTGAGACTGTAAAATACGGGTCAATGCTA
>JAPQRN010000005.1:309100-334624 GCA_037367275.1 Coranthus polyacanthus
CACACCAGCAGCCATTCTTTTTAAAAAATCTTTTTACAAGTCAATTTATTGTGACAATGTATTGGGTAATATGGGGGGACACCGCGATACCCACAGGAGGTACATGGTTCCTAATGAGACCACCACTGAGACTGTAAAATACGGGTCAATGCTAAATATAAGCCTCATAGACCTGAACCCTCAGGGAGTCTATTAGAGATGTAGCTTTAAGAGGACAAATAAACTGTGGAGTCATCAGTTAAATGCTAATGTGGAAGTAAATCAGATTTTAGTGTTACAATAGAGCTTAAAGGGTCATTCTGGTGCTTTGACACACGCTTAACATGCCTCAGTGCGGCATAAAGGAATCGTATTTATAGATTTAGCTAAATACAGTACATAAGAGAGAAAAGAAATCACGAGGAAATAATGGCCAATGGTTAACTCTCACCTTAAAGTTCAGACAAGACACCACTATGTCCCCGTTTGGTGTGATAATAGGGACATTCTCACACACTATGCCTTTGTCAACATCTATCACTTCACCTGGAGAAATAAAGAAGACAGACAAACAGAGAGACAAAGAGAGAGAGAGGAAGGCACAGAGAGATGAAGCGACATTATAGCAGAAGTGAAGGATTACGTTCTCTGTCTTCTATAGATGGGATAATGTCCACATAGCAGGAATTATAGGGGTTAAAAAATCCCTCTTTACCACTTCACTTATATCCAGGCTTAACACTACTCAGAGTAGGGGAAGGCCATATGGATTTTACTCTGAGATATTTATTCAGTGGGTCTGGACTTGATTGCTTGTAATGTCATCCTGGTGATCTAGGAACTGAAGCTCATTGTGCTTTTGAAAGTTGCATCAAATAAGCTAAATGCATTAGATGATAAAATCTAAGAATAGATATAGGACAGTTGAAATAAACAATGAATATAAATCTGATTACTGTTTGAACTGAGCCAAAAATATACTGTTTACAGTGGGGCGGCACCAAGGCATCAGGCCTGCTCCGTGCTCAAAACACCAGTGGAAAAGTGGTAAAAGTTAGCCCAGCATAGCAACAGTAACTAACTGAGTGCAGAGGCTGCGACTGGCCAATCAGGCTCCTAACTACCAGTTTCTATTCATGTACAAACACAGCAGGACAGGCCTACCCCTGATCTCTAGCGGTCCGTCTATGTGCATCTCAGGCTTGCTCTTCTTCTCCCCTCCTGATGTCGCCGACAGCGAGGAGCGCTTGTAAACACCCCTCTGGACGTCCTCAAACACCACAAACATGTTGTGGACACGGGAGGTGTAGCCTGCCAGCTCTGTGACCTGCCCAAACACACAACAAGGTCAAAGGTCATTCAGTGTTGCAAAAGTAAGGGACATGTTGGTGCAATCGCAAACTGTGGCACAGGTCAATATCATGGCCATGTGCTGATAACACTGAGCTAAAGTGTTTATAGTGTAAAATATGCAGCTTAAACCAAATCGCAAAGAAGTTGGTGATGTGCGTATCATGTTAGAAACACATTTCTTTATGTACTTTTTGCAAGTGTCTCAGATTCTCATAGTTGTGTGTTCTTCTTTGTTTGCTGTATATGTGTGAATGGACGCACATACACAGAGTCACAGATCAGAAAATCCGCTGTGTGTACAAAAAGTGGAAAAAAAAATATTTTTAAGTTTTAGAAAAATTTAGAAAAATTACAAGAGCTGTTGTACTTATTTTATCAGACAAATATTATGTTAAACTTTTAGGTCGACACATGGAGGAAAAGCAGCATTAAACTAAACTCAAACTCATAAAGACAAGGAAGGGAAAAGTAGAGAAAAATCCTCCTCTCGCTTTGGCTTTAGTGCTGTACCCTGCAGTGAGACAATGCAGGCTGTTGATACAGCTTGATTATATTAAACAACAAACACCACTTCTGGGAATTCATGAACACCATGTGGGGCTGCAGAGATGTGACTGGCCCAAGGAAGAAAGAAACCAAACCAAAACATCTGAAGCCTGAAGGAAATCTAATTAGGAAACATAATCCCACAAAATTGTAGTTAAAATTATGAGCCATAACTTTAAAAAATGAGTCAACGAACCAAATAACAACGAAACAGCCTCAAAAATTAACACGAAATATGAAAATTCTGCAAAATAATGATTAAACATGACTCTACAGTTATACACAACTATTATCTACTGTGTAAGTGAGACAATCCTTCCCATTTACCTTGAAGGAGTTTAAAGTGTATTAATGGTTGCATATAAAGAGAAAGTTAGGAAGAGATGCAGGAGTGTTGGCTGAAAGATTAACAGATGGACGATTATTCACAGCAAAGCTAAGCCCTGAGACAAGGAGCTCAGGATAGTCAACACACACATACACATAAGCACATACACAACACAGGGTTTCACTTCTGACTGACCTAAAGTGACATGGCCGTGGCAGTCATTGATTATCAAAGGTTTCTGTGTTTGTTCTTGTTATTTTATCTATTGCAGACGAGATCAACTTGACCCACTTATCCTTAAGTGATTAAAAAAAAAAAAAAAAAGAACAGGAAGTTCAACAAACAAAGATAACTGCCCAAAACATCAAGATAAATGTGACATTTCGATCGAAAATTGCAATTGTTTGGTCAACCATTTGTGTATTATGTTTACATTGTCGGATGTTTCATTTTTTTTCAATAGATGGGAAGGAGGCAGAAATATGACGGCTCGTCAAATGTTTGAGTTTTACGTTTTTGTTTTTTTCGGACTGACATAGAAGGTAGCGATAAATGACTGAACCTGAATTTTGATATAAACAATTATAGCTGAGATGCACGAGGACAAGGCTGCCGTTCAGGCAGGGCGTTTGAGGAACAAAAGCAAACGAGATGAGCAGCACACCAACACGAGCTGGGACATGCCATAGGGACATCTGACCAGTCACACGCACATGTACCCAGTGTTTGGAGTGTCTGGAGGCGTGAGCAGGGCACGCAGTATCAGGAATGTGCTCTGCTGCCTGTTAAATCACACACTCATACACGTCTCGCTCCTTGCAAGCAGAGGCATGCCTGAGTACAGACTAAAACACCTATCCTCAAGGGAACCGTTTTTGTACAATGACAATCGGACACGTTCAAATTCTGGTGCAAGAGAAACGGCAGGATAATGCTGACAGAGGACTGAGACAATACGATGCCTTTGACAAGAGGTGACTCACACTTAAGGAAGTCGTCAACAACCCACCCACACAAGTGTTTCAATTCCTTCTCTTCACCACAAATGCAGACTGCCAACACTATTTTGAGCACAGGGGTCCTGTTCACACCAGGCATTAACATGCATCCTGAGTGATCAGATCACAAGTGGACACCACAAACGCACTCAGGAGGCACTGAGGTCCGAACGCATTATGTCCACATTGTCTGAGCAGCGAAACTATATATTACGAAACTATGTTAGGAGTGTTTCATACGTGTTGTAATGTGCGGTGCTGCCTGAGCATAGGGAAGTGAGATCCAAGCACAAGCTGTCACTCGAGACACATGCGGAGATGCATTTTAAAGCCAGGTGTGAACAGATGCACGCAGAGCTTTCCACTTGTGCTCCGATCACACAGGAGGCATATTAACGCCAGATCCACGTAGACAGGTCACACTGAGACAAACGTGCTATGCAAGCTTCCATGACCCTTGCTTAACAGGTATTATATGTATTTTACAAAGGGAATTACTGGGAAGCTTGAAAGAATACATGCTAAAACACAGAGTGGGCATATGATCAAAAGTAGACACCAGTACAAAGTACAAACCAGCTGCTCTGCAATACAGTCTCACAACAAATGTGCTGCAGCCAAATCCTCTTATAAACCTCAAAATGCAGCCTGAGAGAGAGCGAGAGTGTGCATGAATGGGTCTTGCTATTTTTTTGGATTAAAATGCAACAAGAGATCAGGGATTTGGCCCCCAATGAACAAGGCCTTTCATTCAGCCTATTTTCTTTTTCAGTCTGGACTCAGTCAATTCCCGTGCATGCATGGGGAGACTTGCATGGGAAAAAGACGGAACAAGAGGGATGTACATACAGTATGCATCTGTCATTCAGTCCGGGCATTCCCACCCATCTGGCCATCCAAACATTAGTGCCAGCTGACCTCACCACATCCTGTAATAGCACTGCGCTAAATTCTCTATAGCAGTGTTAAACTTTCTAAACAAGATACAATCTAAAAACAAAAAAACTTGATTGTGATTTTTTTAAAACTCAGAAAACAGGTCATCCATAATTGCAAAAATGAATCTAATTTTAAAAAAAAGCTACTTTGACAATGGATTTATTGTTTCAGCAATTTACCAGTCGTTTAGGCAGTCAATTATCTTTCTGCTTTGGTCAATTTGAGTTCCAGGAAATTACAGATGGGTGGCTTTTTATGACTGTATAAGACCTTTTATTATGTTTACGTGTCATGTTTAGAAAATATACTGGTTTGGCAGTAAACAGACATACCGGAAAGATGACAGAAGCACAGTATAACTACTCATAGACATGTTTGTTCTACTGACTTGGTCAGTTAAAGATATACAGTTTGGGGTTTGGTTAAAGTTCACGTTGAAACAGATGTCTGTTTATATATGTATGTAAGTTATGTAAACATTGTGTAATCTCTAAAATAAATATGTCTCACAGAGAGAAGTCTAAATGTTTGGTCCTCTTGTCAAGAAATGCCTGAAATGGGAAACCAAGTGCTTTTCTTTTTCATTATACTTCATCTGAACTAAAAACAGGGCCTACCTTTAACTAAGGATTTTTCACAGTTTTTTTTTTACATTTTATAAAGTATTCAGTTAATTATGTATTATGATTTAGAATAACAATCAGTAGCTATAATCCTAATGTATTTTTAATTTTTAGATGTCTCAGGTCTCAGATGTCTCAGATACTTCCAACAACGTGTATTTGTTGTAAATTATTGAAAATAAATGCACAAAAATATTGTCAGATCTTCACATGAATATAGATACCTACATATAAACCAAGAGGGTTCTTTGGATTTAATAGTAACTGTTAGTAATGAGGTAAATCCATGGAATAAATTCATTAATAAACTGTGTGACTATTGTACACAGTGTTGCACAGTAACAAATGTGAAATGTATCCGGGCACATGGGAGTGCCAGTTTATATAATTGAAACAGCTGCATTAAAAGGTGTTGAAAAAATGACATGTCACAACAATGTAAGAGATGTAGATGAAAGAGATCAGTAGGAAGGGGTGACGCAGCACTTCTTTGCTTCAAAACGACCACAGACAAACAAGCAGTACCATGTTATAGCACAGCTACATTAGCTTTAGGACGCGGCGTCCTACCTCTTTATAGGAGGACATGATCCTCTCGATGGCATCGGCTCCCGAGGCCAGAAGGTTACGAGCGGTGGTGAAAGCCTCCGTCCTCTCACTCACCATCACCTGCGTCTGCCCGTCTGCTGTTTCTAGAGAGAAAAACAGAGACTCAAATGAAATTCAGGGGAGAGAAGGAGACAGCTGGCTTGAGACACTGCTGAGATCTTCTCTTAAGCAATAAAAGAAACTCTTTTCAGAGGTCCAATCAGGGCGTGTGGCTGAAGGAACAGAGGAGTCTGGGAGCAGTAGAATACCATGAATGCCATTACAGTATGTAACTATGAGGGGTGGCATTAGGACAGTAGTCAGGCTGATTAGAAAACAAAGCAGACTCATCTATAGCTTTATTTTTATGTAACTGAAATGCCATCGGGGAGGTGTGGGAGGCAGCTCCTGTTTTCACACATGCTAATCGGCTACTTTGTAGAGGAAGCAGTAGCGGTTGGTTACAAGTGAAACTCCTGTGCACTCTGAAATGTGCGTACACTGCAAATACGACTACTGTAGTGGCACCAGTTTACTGCACACCAGATGTCAATAGAAGTGCTAGTCGGATTTAAATACAATAGCTTACCTTGTTTTTTGTTCTTTACTATTATAGTGCTGCAAAAGGAGCTCATGAATAGTAATGGTATGCTTGTTTAAATGCTGTCAGACTGCAGATTTTGCCTGTCCCGTATGGGTTTAATTGGAGCTCTATTCAAAGAGAATGTTTGAGGAAGCTGAAGGCCAGCCTACCGCTGTCTGCAAAGCCGGTGGCTGTGATGATGGGCACGGCCACCATAACTAGTCCGCTGCCACTCCACACATACTTCATGAGAAACTGCTCGATCATGATGTACCAGAGACGCTTGGACAGGATCAGGTTCATCTGCTCTGCCAGGGCTCTGTAGCACTTCTGTAGCTGACGCATCTCCACCTGCAAGACAGCAAACAGCGTATGACATAAAATTCACCTCAGTTCATCTAGGCTTGTGGGTGTCCAGGTCACTGTCATCGTGAACTGGCCTGTTTGTACTGTAATTAAGGAAACGGCATGAATGTATGCATGCAATGCGGTGTATTAACTGTCATTTATGTCTAATAGATTGCATAGGGTTCATTGTCTAGTAATGCTTTAAGAGAGAAAATTAATGTACACACTGTGTGCTCATCATGCCTGAAACCATAAGCCTGTGTGATGTATTAACCACACTGACTGCTTTTATTACACTGTTACTATAGACCTGCCGATGAAACAATGCAAACTCTATATCCTCCTCCAACATACCTTGTGCCCCCGGTAGAAAGCTATTTCTTCAGCATTGGCAATAATCCTGGAGTGCACATAGCGCAGGTAGCCCTTCCTGTGAGCCTCCTCGGCCACCAGTTTACCGAATCTGGGCGAGCAGGCACGGAGGACCTTTGCTGTAGCAAAGACCACCAGCCCGGCCAGGAGGGTCGGCCCGGTGGCGTTAGCCCCCCTTGATCGGGCGGTCTGGATCAGCGTGTAGGAAGTCAGCATCACGTCCAGTATGGGTTTGGTGAGGTTAGAATAGAGGTGGGCCACAGACTGGGAGAACATCATCACGTCCTCCGTGAGCGACTGGTCCGGGTTGGCCAGCCTCCCGTCCATGTTGCTGACTTTGTAGTACGTCTGATCGGTGAAGTAGGTCCGGTAGGCATGGTTCACCAGCCGGGTGCGGAAGGCCAGAGCCAGTTTGCACTCTAGGTACCGGATGGCGCTGTTGACGAACGTGGCCGGGATGGCAATGAGGAGCCATTTGATCAGCTGGATGATGAAGCTCCTGGGTTCCTTCTCCACGATCGTTTTGACAATCTTGCCATCCAAGCTGGCTACGTAAATAGACAGAAACGTTCTGGATATCAGCGCCACCGAGTGCAACGATAGCAAACCGAGCTCTTTGGACACAAGCTTGGGAAAGAGGATTTTGCCAAGTTCAAGGATCTGCCTGAAGAATTCTGCGTTAACCCCTGGGGATGCCTTTTTAAATCCGGCAACATCTTTCGAACAAGTCGAGCCATTCTCCGCCTTTGCAACCCGCCGATTATTCCTGGGATCTCTGTTTTTGCTCAGCTGCTTGCAGATGATGGGGTACAGCGTTTTGACACCGTAGGCAGCAGCCGCAAGAAACACGGCTCGCTTCGCCGCAGACGTGCGGTCCCACTTCACTTTGGACGCCGCATCAAGGATGTTGGACATTTTCACCCGTTAGTCGTTTCTGCTGACAATCCTTACAACACCCATTCCCCAAACAGGACTCACCGCGGCACCATAAAAACAGAGAAAGACTTCTGACGCTGGATTGATGTAAAGCGAGCCTGTTACATGGACCGCTACATCCTGCTCCTTTTTCAATCACACAGTATGGCCGTCTAAACCGCAACCGCACTTCCGGCTCTACTTGTCAAAATAAAACACCCGCTTCTAATTATAGAAAACAACGCACATTTCACGTTGATGCAATGAAGTTTGCATTAGATTGTATAAGATAATGTATTTCTGTCTATTCGTTTCTGCGGTTATTTAATGTTTTGTTCAAAGCCTGTTTCTAAGCTTTGGCAGCGCAAATGTCGATATCGGTCATACCATTAAAGCAGCCTTTGAATTTGAATTTATATTCGACTTCCTCCAGCTTCGAGGTTTGTTTCTGTCAACTTTACGACAGTGACTTCCTTCTAACGGCTTTTTCATTGGTCGCGCCCCCGGCGAAACACGATTGGTTGCGTGGTGGACGTACACAAATTAGCGTCTACTGTATCTACAGTATTTTTGTGATGTCGTTGTAGCTGTAATTTCTATTTATTAGGCACATTTAAAATTGCAATGTTATATATCGGTAATGTAATAAAGCAACACGTGACCGCTTTTATTTTATTTTATTATTTATATTTTTTTTAACGCTCCACGCGCACTTTTACATTTTTTGAGCTAAACACAAAAATTAAGCTAGCGGTTTAACTACTCTGTACATGTCACAGTCGGACTCGTAGCGTTAATGGTTAGCGTTAATTTTCGCCAAATGCACGAACGTTTCATTAATTCAATTAAGGTTCATAAAAGTAAAAAATGAATTGGGTCGGTGGTTCCAGGTAAGTTTCCGTCGCTCACGTTAACGTTAGCCTATAACCGTTAGTTCAACTAGTTGGACGACATTAACGACTCTCGTTTTGCAGAAACCGCTTATTGGTGAAGGATGACACGAAAAAGCAAAGGGTGAGATGTCAGAAACCTTACCACACACAAGAAAGTACTAGCTGTCATCTCGTTTGTATCCTCTTATATAAATGTCGTAGGTTGACCTTCCCTCCCCCCAGGAGTTCTTTGAAAAAAGAAAAATGCAGCAGAAGTTGAAAAAGTTGGGATTTGCTCTGCCAGCCTCCCCTCACGATTCTAGTTCTGGTAGCATGGACCTGGTGACTTTGTTTATCGTGAACCAGATAGCCGCTAAGAAAGACAGTAAAGGTGAGAGATCCATCTGACCCGGGAGATGCGTTTAGACATTATATATCAACGTGAGGGCCACTTACACGGTTGACTTCAAAGAACTGTTTGGTTTAGCGTTAGGTTTTTAAGCCTCAGCACGGCATTTGATCTGAGAAAAATGTGTTTGTGTTTTTCAGATGCGCCCAAAGTAGCAGTTCTCGGCGGCAGTAAAGGAGCATCCAAGCACAGGAGAAATGAGCCTCTTGCGCTGCCGATGAGTCCCTGTGCTCCGTCACAGCTGAGTCTGGCCGAGGGCCAGTACAGGTAGAACCGCAGCATGGGTTGTGTAACAGCTCCAGAAGTCCGGATGCGGCACATATTGTATCTGTTTAGGATTTACGGAGACATTTTGATTGTGTCATAATCACCCCGCCACTACTTGGTGACATGAGATATCAGAGTGATGGATTCCTGACACATGACCACTTGATACCTTATTCATAGGGGGTGATCCTCTAACAAATTCTATTATATGGCAATATCTAGTGATCAAGGAGCAAGTAAGAGAATGCGTGTTATTCCACAGGGATTCAAGTGTCGCCAGGTTAGTCACTAGTTAATCGCCAGTTGTTTATGTTGCACATTTTGGTATTTTTCTTATTTTGTATTTCCTCTAAGTTGTCGCCAGTGTTGGAGTCAGCTTTCTCAGACAACAGCGCATCTGATTATGTTCCACGCACAGCAGACCCCCTCAGCCCCTTCTCCTCCACCTCATCAACCTCCTCAGGCCAAGGAGGTCGTGACATATTTCTGGATCACACTTTAATTAATGTTAGTTTTGTATCATTAGTGAAATGAGGCTAAAACATGTCTGATTCTGTAGGTATATTCCCCATACACCTGAATCAACAGCAAAGAAGCCAGATGAAGACGCAGCCACCTTCCAGCTGCTCCTCTCAACCTGGGGACAGCTCATGGCTGGAGCAGACCACGGTAGTGAAAAGAGACTGTCCTTAATTTTATATCATTTTAATTTAAAATTGGACACAACAGTGGCCCTGTGAATGGCTGTGAATATTCTCCAAGTTACCTCAGTTCAGGCTCAAAAGATGGAGGTGAAGTTACATTCAGACATTTGGTCTCTTTTACTTATGTTTGATATGCCCAGATTTCATTTTTAAAACTCAGACACTTTGTTATCTTTTTGATTGTCTCACATAGATGTTGTAATGTGTATTTACTGACTATATTAGGAGGAAGAATGCTGGCAGTCACATCTCCAGGCTGCTTTTTCTTACACGGACCAAGCCTGTTGTGCAAATACTCTAATCCCAAACCAGGGCTCACAAGGGAATCCAAAACACAGGCCTCTCACTCCACACATAAAAACCACACTGAACTCAAGAGATGGCCAAAAAGCAGATTACCCAGACAAAGCTTGTGGAGGTAACGGCCAACAGACAGGAGGCAGCTCGGCTCACTTTCCTTCTCCTCAACCTGTGGCTCAAACTCAGTGCAAATGCAAGAAACCCACAAGTGAAATGCATGACATGGGAACTCAAACAGTCCACATCCCCACAGCTGAGATGCGTGATGCTTCCACTCAGTGCGGTTCGGTGACCAAAGTCCCTGGGCTCAGCTTATACCTACCACCTGTTGACGCTTCAGTACAGCATCCGGCCACAGGGAGGCAGACTGGCTGCACGGATGCTGCTGCAGAGCCAAGAAGAGACACAGCTTCAGCAGGGAACTCGAGAAGTGAAGTGAAGCACACAAACTGGAGCAAGAAGTACCAAAACAAACTCATTGGCAACAACTGTGATGGCAAAGTGATTCTTCAGGGACCGCGAAACCCCTATGTAGACGCTGTAATGTGTGAAAGCAGAGATGTGAGGTTCGGTTTTTACGTGTTAACTACACAAAATTAAAGATACATTTTTCTAGCTTGAAATGCTACAGACATTAATGTATTATCTCGATATTTTCTTGTTTTTGATTAAAGTAAGCAGGGTAGAGACGGCAGAGATGAGAGAGGGCGACAAGGAAAAGGACCTCTGATGAAAGATCTCTCAGATGAAGTGAAGGAGGTCACATCTGCCACCAGCATAAACAAACACTCAGAAGATGCAGAAGCTCTTCAGGAAATAGCTGACATATTGCTCCTGCTGAAGCAGAAAAAGGAGGAGGGTTGATAAGGACCTGAGGAAGGCAAATAGACGTAAGCCAGATAGAAATGCACGATATTCCAGTTCCTCTGCATGTTTGAATTCAAAGGTTATTTACTGTAGTTACGATCTAAATTATTCATTGTGATTGTTCTGAATGTTACGATAGCGATACATTGAAATAAAGCCCCAAAGCGTTTCTTTGATTCATAAGTTTATTTCTTTCCCCATATACATATTCAAGTGTTAAGATTTCATGAAGATATTTACTTTTATAGAATATAAACTCTAGCAAAACTTTTACAGCTTGAACAATAATCAAATATACTATACAGCACGTTTTTATTCGTATTTTTGTAGTTCCTCGCAAACTGTAGAAACACATGGAATTGGTTCACATAGAAAAACAATGCATAACCATTTCACCATAAAGAACACATGAATTGTCCCCAGTTGACAGTAAAGGACACACAACTGGATGTTGAGGGCTGAACACATTACCTGTGACACCGTGCAGCCGGAAACAACCACATTGAATATTTGATCGGCACAAATTTTTAGTACACAATCTGTGTCATGGAATAATAACTTATCTGCAATACCTTCAGTACAAAACTAGTTAGTGTGGTTTAAAAGCAACTCATACCGGACCAAATGAAAATCGAACGGTTATAACAATACCTTCACATTTTGAACTGTAGTTTGTTATTTTCCCTGTAAATGGCCAAAACAGTGCACAAGCTCACTTCTACATGCTGATACTTTACACAGGTATATTATGAGGCTTTTAGCTGATTAGTTGTGCTGTAAAGTTTCAAAAATTATTCAAGTCTGTGCAAGTTCTCTTTCATTGTTGAAATACACCAAAACAAATGACTGGCGTGGCTTCCAAGTTAATCTAAACACTCACAGGATGATTTGCGAAATGATCAGCAATCAAATAAAACAAGTTGTAACTAATGGGCTGAATATGGTCCTTCAGAGTTGGGTTTGGGTGATGTTTCAGTAGCTTATTTAAAGGACACAAGGTTTCCACATTATTACAGTTGCCTTGCCATATATGGCAGAAATATCATGTCATCTACAGTTTTCATGAGCATCCATGTGTGACAGCTTGAAAATACCAAAAAATATCACAATACATGATGCAAATACTATTCAGCGTTGACAGGTCACATAAAATGGCACTGCATTGTGCCATGGCATTAAATGAGCATCTTATGTTCAAATGTTATTTAAAAAGAGCTAATTGTGTCATGATAATGTGCCAGATATTACAGAATGTGCTTTAAAGGACACGATCTGGCATGAGGAACCTGTCTGTCGAAGTGCAGTGATGGAGTAGCCCCCTTGTGTTTAGTTACACAAATTTCTACTACACTTAGTCTGTTGTCTACTGTCAAACAGATTTTTGCTACATAGAACCTATGTGTATCTTAATAACAAGGCGTAAACTCACATGGTTTTACAGTTTTACAAAACGACGTCGCCAAATTACACTAAAGCCTACTCCAAGACTTTTGACACTACATAACCACGTAAATCATATGCTCTGCTTTTTTGGACATAGGGCTATGGAGGAAGACACAAATCAAAATGCATTAAATTTTAGTAAAAAAAATAAATAAAATAATATCACGGGTGGACTGCAAATATGTACAGGTAAAAATGAAAAGCTATGGACCTTATTTCGATAATATAATACACATCCATTTCTGGAATGGAAAAAAATGGCCATTAGGCACCTTCACAATACACAGGCACTAATATTATCATGTTCAAGATAGACTGAAATACTTAAAATACAAGTGAAGGCTCAATCATAAAACCATGGATTTAGTCTAAATACAGAGAGAACAAGCTGGATGTTTTATATCAGGCAATCACAACCGGCAATCATATGCAAGTTTGAACCTTGTTTCATAGTGTGAGTTTCGGAGAAACCGGGTGGTACAGCGACATTTAAATACGGTCTCCATAGTATTGTTTTAAAACTGGCCTTTTTGAAGGCAAGCAACACATCTGAAGGCTTGACACTGAAATCATGTGGCTCGGCGGTAGCATATAGTAACTAGCTGCAAAGTTGTTTAGGTCAGAAGATATAACAATAAATAAACAGAAATAAATAACAGCCAACAGAACTCATATTCCTTCCAGTGCTACGACGTTGGTGAGTGGTTTTGTTTAGGCACCCACTGAAAATATTAAGTTTGCTAATGTTAACAATACTCTGGTGCATACGTCTCTGGTGTTTGCTTTTCATAAAAAAATATCCACAAAGTACGTAAGGAATTGACATTAGTGTACTGTGCTACAAGCTCAAACGACATTGGACTGAGACGTGTTTCAGAGAAAGGTAGAAAGGCAAAATGGTACTACAGATCAACAATAAGTTACAACTGAGTCTTGTGGACGCACAGACCTGATTTTCCAACACCACATTTACGTTTTTAATGGAAACATATTCAACTGTAAGAACGATATCATATTTAAACAATAAATCGTATATACTGACTGCACGTGTGAAATACAAGGGTCATTATTCCTGACACTGAGCCGTATCCTCGTACATAACGTTTCTCTGTTTTCTGCTCGTCTTTATCTGAATATCATTTCTGTAAAAAAAAAAAAAAGACATCAGCATATTTAAGTAGCTGTTTCATAATCGGTGTCAGGAATGAGAAAGGAAGCGTCCCGTACACTTCACACATTCAGCGTTTGTTCAACAGTCGAATCTCCTGTCCAAGCGTCCTCAGTAAAGACACTGAACCTTTATGTATTTATGTTACGTGTATTGTGTGTGGAAAAAGGCGCTGTCACAGCCTGTTTTAAGTGAGATACTTGTGGTGCGTTGTTGACTTGACTTCAGTGTGTAAAAGTAGCAGGTTCCACTTGTTTAAGGTGTCGGTTCACCCTCAATTCAGAGAATAAGCTAAACGCAACACATTCAAACCTCTTCCGCTAAAGCACTGACACTGATTTTGGATTCCTGAATGGGCTGAATTGAAAATGAACCAAATCACACTGCAGTTACAAGCAGAAGGCTTTTTAAACTTTAATCTTAAACTTCATTGAGAGGGTAATCAGTGGATCCTCTGGTTACAAAAAAGAAAAAGAAAAAAAACGTAGCATTTACAGAACCTACCAAAGCATCCAGAGGGAGGCTGCTGACACTGAAATATTCACTAGTCCACATCAGACGCGTCGTTGTCTGATAGATGGTAGTTGGACCCTTTGACCCGGATGTACTCGACCTGCCGGCCCTCGTCTGAATCGGAAACACCGCAGGAACAGAGCTGGTTTTCAAACAGTGCCTCGATCTCTTCCAGACGCCGGCCTTTTGTTTCTGGCAGGCAACCATAGACGAAAACGAAACCCAGCAAGGCCAGGCTGGAGTAGAGGAAGAACGCGCCTGGGAATATGAAACAGAAAAGAAGTTCCGATCATTTAATGCATCTTGACACGTTCTTATTTATGGACAGAAAAAGAAATGATCGTGCTGACGGAAGATCCATATAAAAGTCTTATTAGATGGTGACTACTAACCTCTACAGAGACGTGTTTGTACTGGAAAATACATTTACTACACAAATATTGCTGTTAGGCTGATAACTTTGAAGTAGAAGTAAAATGTCGCCGTCAAGTCGCATTATAGTAGGGTTAACAGAGGGCGAGAACAACAGAAACACACGTTTAGACCTGACAGATATTTAATGAGATTTCTTCGCAACCGTGAGCTCTATTTTAAACATGTCAGAATGGCATTTGTTTTTCGAGTTGCATTACACATGTTGTGTCGCAACAGCTACTGTGTTGTTTCTTTCTTCTCTACTTCATTCTCAGAAAAGGTTTCCCCCTGCAAACAAGATGAATAGGTCGACAGATTGATCATCAACCCGCAGCTTCTCAGGATGCCTCCATAGTTACCCCAGATAGATCGATCACGAGCTCCACGAAACACCAGCTCCTTCTCTCTCTGGGGGAAAACCTGCTGTTAAACCGCACTGACTGGGGACGTATGGGGATATGACGTCTCCGGGTATCAGTCAGCTGTTACTTCCATGCTGCTCACGACGTAAGGTACGAACGATTACATGTTACACAACATTTGCTTTGGGGTGGAGTTGGCAAAATAACTGGTAAGACTGTGAAGCATGGATGGCTGGTTGTAACATGTAACATGTTCCTGACATGCTGATTAAAATGACATGAGTTCAGAAACTCGCTTCAGTTCATTCCTCATCCATTTTTTCCCCCATAATTGTACTCTGAACAATGACTGGCAGCCAATTTAATAAAAGGAAAGCTCTTAGGATAATTGGTTTGCTCAAATCCTGCAGCCTACAAAACTGACCATAATAGGTGAAGTACTGTGCCAGGTGGAGGAAGGTCAGAGACACCAGGATGTTGAAGGTCCAGTTGACTCCAGCGGCGCAGGCGTTCCCCGTGCTCCTCGCCCACAGGGGGTAGATCTCCGAGTTTATGGTCCACGGCATTGGACCCATCCCTTAGAGACAGGTAAAAAGACAAGTGTTGAGGTAAGGTATGTTTGAACAGAACTGAAGATGGAGAAGTCTACTGTCTCTGGGATACTTCCTAGCATCCCAATGCTTAAAAGCCTCTCTTACCGGGAGCAAAGGCAGCCAAATAGAGTACGAGGCCCAGTAAAACCAGCCAGGAGAAGGAGGTGGGACAGTAGTTGTAAGCCCAGTATGTCTGTTCTCTCATCTGGCTGGAGTTGGAGCATCTGAGAAGAGAGGCACGTCATACAAATGTAGCTCAGATTTAGCACGTATCATAGGGGTAGACGATCATCGGTTACAGCTAATTACTGGATCTGATATTCATCATTTTTACATTATCTACTCCTTTTTAAATCCCGTGTCTGATAAAATAAATGAAGTTAAAAATCTGCTTCATTGGCTCCGAAGCAGCAGTCTCCATGTGTGTGTAGTCACCACTCTGTAGCAACATATCACCGGTAACATGTCATCAGTAATAGTCTATCAACACTGAAACGAGGAAAGAACAATTATTTATTTACTGATATAATACCTCCACTTCAATGTGAAAACTGACAGCGAAAAGTGTACTTTCTTCATTTGGTTTGACAGTCAGCATTTCAACAAGTTTTGTGTTGGATTATTTTATTATATTATTGTAAAATGTGACACTAATATTTTTCATTTTCCAAAAACTGGCTGTTGTTCGATCACTAAGAACCTTAAAAAAAACGTATCAATCATCCCTAATTTACTCTGTACTGTACCAACCTTTATTCTAATCCTCTGCAATTAAAAATCTCTTCCCCACGGTAAGACCTCCCTCTGCTCCATCTAGACTCATGCACAGCCTCCCGCTGCTTCCTGGGACTCACCTGCCCCACGCCGCCTGCTCAGTGGAGGCCTTATTGACCGGCACACAGGATGAGGTGAGGAGCGCCGAGCCATTCTCACGGTAGCAGAAACCACAACCAGGGTCTAACATGCACAGCTCGCACAGCCTGCGAGACGACAGAACAATAATTAACAATAATTTCCCAATACACAGTCGATCGCGCTGTAGGGCAGCTCTTCAAGTCACAGTCCTTTTCTTTTTTCTTCTCGTTCTTTTTTTTTTTTTTACATCATCTCAAACCATATGTAATGACTCATATGGTTTTATTAACTGGAGATTCACTCTGAATATGCACCTGTTACACAGCATCTTTCTCCTGTCTTGTCCTCTGTTATGTGCTGTTTAATAAAAGCACATCTACAGTCGGGTGGCGGACGAGTCATAACAGTACATGTGAGACGATCGGAAATGTTGGCAAACCATCTTTTCACCGGGGCAAAGAGCAGCAGCACGCGATTTGTTTCTGTTGCCGGTGTGATACTGATGGAAATGATGAGATGCGTGTTTGTTTCACAGGTCTATTTTTGCAGCATGCATCTTCACCATTTGCAGGGCACCTTGCTCTAATTACGCACCGAAGTCAACTAGACTAAAATAAAACCAGAGGACTGGAAAATAAATACTCTAGGAAGGTGAGAAGAGACACAAGAATTTATATTACACTTTAATTCTCATTAGAGCTATTATACGTGTAATAATCTAAAAGATTTCTCTGTGATCCCACCAACATAAAACAGTATAAGCTGCAATTACATCTTATATTTGAATTACTTCACTAACAGTATTTTTAAGTGATTTTCTCACCATCTACTCCAGCTCCTGTTGTGTGTGCCAGTAAAAGGCAAATAAAGTGGTCAAATCCCTGTGGGAGGCCTCGGGTGATGCTGCTGTGGTCAGCGAGGGGATGTGTGGGCTCACATGAAGTAAAGTGAACTCAATGAAGCCACTACAGTGTGGTAAAAGCAGTCATCTGCTCAAATTACCTCAGTATTTGTGGGGTTGTGTGTGTACACAGTGGCGTGTGTTATTGTGCGTGGGTGCTGGACAGCGACTCCATTAGCCGTTGTTTGTTGTTATGATGACAGGTCGCCGTTACACCAGGAGTTTCATCTTGTGTCTGTGTGAGTGAGAGTAAATTGGGACATAGAGGCACCTGATCTCTGCCTCTGGCTCAGTGTTTGTGTGTTTTGTTGCTAATATGGGGGCAATGAAGTAAATTGGAGTAGATTTAGTCTTGTTTCTGAAAGGATAAAAGTCATACAGAGATGAACCAGTTTTAGATAGGATGGAACGCTGTTTGTTCCATGGTCTTTTCTTTCAGTTCATCACATTTATTTCTGTTTTTTTGTGCTTTTTTTTTTTTAAATTAGACCTTGATTGACTTTGATATAGCGTTACCCCTTTCCGCACTCATGCTGTACCACCTTTTTAGAATTATGTGACTGTTCCTGTTCATGAGTGAGGTTAAGTCTTAATGTCTTTTTTTCGTACACTTTTAAAAGATCTACTGAGAAATGTGCAAGTCAGTATTAATCGATGTCTGAAACCCTGCTGTAACTCCTGCGCAGATGTGTTCTTTAGGAGGATTTTTCCTCTGAAGCTCTCTGCTTCTGCATCCTGAAGTGACATTCTGACATGCATTTACAAAGAAGAGGAATGCTGTGAGGTGAACAGGCTCTTCTTTTGGATGCTAATACCACTGAAAGTCATGGAATCTGCTTCTAGTTTGCATTGTAAGGCCTTTTTTGTGAACAAACGTTGCTCTTTGTTCTTACTGTCGCATACAGTGATATAAATAGGTTATTTTATATTAGATGAGATGTGTGGAAATGTGAATAAGACAACAGCATGACCTTTGAATTTTGATTATTTTGTGTATATTATATTTAAACAGTGTAAAGCTCCGGTACATCTCTTTTTTCCTTCTATATCTCTGAGGACAGTTTTCTGGGCTGAATCTCTTTGGTCTAAATCCCATATTACCTATTTCAATTTCAGTTCCTTTTGGGCACTTTTGAGTCAGGTAATAAAATGATATGATAAGAGGTCATTGTTTTTCAGCAGCAGTGGGTCCATTCCTGTTCCACGAATGCTGGAAAAATAATCATTCATTCATTCATTCATGACTTCATTTATTTTCTGTAAGCGCTTAATCGTCTGGGGGCGCGGGGGGCTGGAGCCGATCCCAGCTGACATCAGGTAAAGGGTGTATCGGGATACACCCTGGACATGTCGGCAGTTCATTGCAGGGCTGACATTTAGGGGATGAACAACCATTCACTCTCACATTCACACTTACGGGCAATTTAGAGTGATCGATTAACCTGTTATGGTCAAGGTGCACGTTTTTGAACTGTGGGAGAAAGCCGCAGTACCCGGAGAGAACCCCACGCAGACACGGGGGAACATGCAAACTCTACACAGACCAGCCTTTCTGTGTGGAGGCTGCATGCTCTGTGAGGCGACAGCGCTAACCACTGCACCACCGTGCCCCCCACTGGAAAAATATGTGCGACAAAACAGTGTTTACTCACTGATACTTGGAGCAGGTGGAGTTGGCCATAGATGGTTCCAGTGGGTGGAAGGTGACAGGAGGACTGTGCTGGGCAGACAGCAGGAAACCAATGGCCAACAAACTCAAGCTCAAGCATGTACCTGTCAAAAGGGGGGAAAAAAACACATGTTGTTGTTGCAGCTTAAATGAAAACAACTGCAGTAATCTTAAACATTTGTCCCATGCGTTACCTATGATACTGCCCAAGGTGAGCTTCCTGCGGCCCACTCTCTCCACCAGCCATACGCCCAGCAGCGTAAACAGGAAGTTGGTAAGAGTGGTCAGTCCAGCCAGCCAGATTGCCAGCCTGTCGTCACGCACTCCTGACATCTGTAGGATGGTGGCACTGTAGTACCTACAGGACACACACAAAGGGAAATGAACGAGACCTGCTGTAAAATGAAAAGAAATGGTTGATATTTTAAGAATTTTTTTTTTTCTTTCTTGCCCAAAGTAAGTTGAGAAGATCAATACAACCAACCAGCAACCTGCAGGGCTCAACAATAAGGGTTGCCGTGCCCGGGTCAGGTAACATGCCATGTCAGGCTAGCACATCTACAAACTCACTTTTCATCTCTGTTGAGAGTTGCACATGTGCAGTACTGATCGGGCATTTGTGATAAAAAGGGCAGTGAGTAAAGACACACTACAAGCGAGTGTTTCATTAATCCTGGAAGAGGGGTTTAGGTGGGTGGTGTTGGAGGATGTGGACGAAACTCCACCTATGTATGATAGCTAAGTAAAAAAAGGGTTGTTTTTCAAAGGCATATCGAGTTTCCAAAAAATGTGGCTGGAGTCTTATAAGAGCCAACAGCATTTTGCTTCCATGGCAGCAAAGTGGGCTGCCAACAACCCCTCCAAAACATGACAGTTAATCTTCAACTTTTTGTTTGTTTGTTATTAGATGTCTTCTAATACCAAAAAACTATTTTGTATAGGGGCAAAAATGACTTTGGGCAAGTAGCTTTCTGACCCACTTGCTTGACTGGGCAAGTACAAAAAACATTAACATTGATTGAAGAACGAAAACAGGAAAAAGAGTGATGTTCATGCTCGCTGTGACTTCTTCAGTGTCTCTATTCCTCAGTGTGCAACACTCGCCAGAAATGGCGTCCGTCAACAAATGAGCGGCTCCAACAAAAACTTCACATAAGCACACGAGCATGGGCAAATGTCATATATTGTACTTCTAATTCAGTAATATGTCAAATCTTTTTGTCAAGTTTAAATGCGGATAGGATGCATTCTCCATATATAAATGAATGCAGCCATTAGTCAAGCCCAGTCAATAAACCAACCGCAACCTCTTTTCTTATGAGAACATCACTCATCCACCTATCAAACCCTCTATTCTTGAGCACCAGTCATTTATAGAGACAGTTAGACGATCAGCTATAAATACCAGTCACTTTCAATGGCTCCTCTTTCTCTGTCTGTTCTCATATAATTATACTGGCACCACGGTGCTCTGTGTGGGCAGATTACCTCCAATCATCATCAACAAGGCTCTAAACACGGTACGGTCAACAATACATACACCTGCATGGGCTCCATTTGCCACTTCAATTATGGCATGATGCAACCAAGATAGAGGAAAACATTAAAAGCGTATTAAAAAGCGTGCAGGAGATGGTTACATTGCAAAAGATGCATCTAGGGTTAGGGTATTTTGGGGAATCATGTGCTTGGTATTGGGACCAGTTCCATCCGTCTTATGTGCACTAGATCCTTTTGTGCAAATATGCAAGTATATGAGCTGTGTATTTGCAAGTAAAGAATACATTCACTAGAAAAAACCCTTAGAGAATGCAACACAATTCAACCAGAAAGGAGAAGAAAGGAGATAAAACTCATTAAAAGAAAAAGCCAAAATAAAGAGTCTCCAGCATTGTCTAGGTCTGTGCGTCTCTACAGGCAACTCTGAATTAGCATTGTGCTTTTCATCTCTTCAAAAGCGCTGTTATCGCTCTGCTTTCTCTCTCTTCCTTGCTCTCTTCATTCCCAAAACAAAGATGCTCCACGGAAGGATTTGCATAACACTTTACTTTCCTGCCGTTACAGAAAACAATGAGAGGACTTGATGGTGTTTTAAAAAATATTAACATACATTAGCAGACATTTTGGCAGGTGATGAAGGTGACAGAGAGACTTGTTTTTCTTCAGACTTATTTAAAAAAAAAAAGGTAGGCCAGTATGGATGGACACATCTCAGCGCACACTCTTGGACCCATTAAAACGCACTGACAAAAGAAATGAGTTGGTTATGAAGCAGCAGCAGGAATAAAAGCACCATTTGTGTTCTCAGCAGTGCAGCCGCTGTGCTCCATCTCTGGCCCTGCATCTTACTGATTATAGGACACACAAACACACACAGATACACACACAAAAACTACATTCTGAGTAAAAACCATTCTGAATAACAGCTCGTGCAACCATTTAACCATTGTGCCAAAAAGTATATTTTGTGTGTTAAAAGCTTCTGAAGCCTTCATGGGGTGAGCTTGAGCATGTCTACTTTTTTTTTTTTTTCTTTTGGTAACGGTAATGATCCACCCACTACGCCCCTGTAATATAAAAGTACCACTGAGGATTGTGGGTCACCTGTTGAACTGTTCCTAGCAGGAGAAGCGAAGAAACACCTGGAGAAAAGCGCTGCGTGCTGCTGTGTCAGATCTATGGCTTGTTCTTGATTCCAGATATGTGACGGAAAAGCAGCTTTATTATGAGCATGGTTGGTGCTCAGTATGATAATAATTTGAGACAAGAGGACAAATGGTTGGGAAAAAGTTGAAATATTGGTGCAAAAGATGAATGCTAGAAGTGCAGCTCAGTAGTCTCAGGGATGTTCCTCCCTAGATGAGAATATCTCATTTTAATGGGCACGCACAGAACATTCTGGGACTGAGTTATTTACATTGCCGTGCCTGGCGTCGTTAATTTCTGGAAGTCAGTTTTGCTTGTGTGTTAATGCTGAAAAATTGTGGATGTGCATGATGCTGGTTGCACTTTAATGAGCCAGGGTATTTATCTGTGAATAGCATCAATCTGACTGACAGTGGAGTTTGTTTTATTATTGGAAATGCAAAAGCAACTTTTCATTTGCCGTGACACAAACTGGCAATAAGTGCAATCTCTTGCCTCATTTCTATAGTCGCCATTTCTCCGTTACTTTTCAGTTAAAACGTGAGCAACATAAAATACTGGACTTCCTACCTCTGACCAGGATATTCAAGATTTATTACCGCTTCTATTCTCTGCAATGCTGCAAGCTTAAACAAGACAGATTTCAGCATTCCCCCTTGATAAAAGGTGACATCTCAGTGCTTGTCAACTATTACCACACACTGTAGAGTGACAAGAAATACTCCCCAGCAGTCAAACAGGAATTCAGCGAAACAGACCACAGGTGTCTGATAAATATATCGAGTAATATACGTATTTTAAATATCGGGGAAAAGAAAGCATTTCATTTAAGACTTAAAAAACTAATTAAAGCCTTCTCTTCACAGTAGGAATAGGTATTAATAACAGGGTGTCAGAGGTGAGTGAGGAATGGATTCGGTCCAATTATATGCACCTCGGGGAGCTGCCGTGAATATGTGAGAACTGCTGCTGTATTGTGGTGATTTCATAACTCCCCTGAGAGGATTTTTCTGAAATTAGGCAGCCATTCTCTGCCTGTATATGTATCCTTTTTTAAGGGATGCGGTGCTATATTTCGTGATGTTTTATTTTGAAAAAGGATGTAGTTGAAGGTAGAGACGGAGATTAATCGATTTGGGCAATTAATCAGCCCAGATACACTGTTTTACAAACGATCAGTATCAGCTGAACGTGGCCCCGATAGTGGTGGATGGCTGATATCAGGCTTCCCCACAGGAATTTTACGACATTGATGGAAAATAAGAGGAATAGGGATTGATATGGAACGAATCTGCTTTGTCCTGTTAGAAACTATTGTTATTTAAATCTTCAGAAAACCCTCTCGGTCGACCTCTAGTTGAGGACATATTAATCACTTTTTCATTTACTCCAAATGAGAGCCTTTTATATCAGAGACCCTGCAGGGCACTGGTGCGAAGCCAAACCAGGGAATATGTCATGCAGCCCTGACCCTTGTCTGAAACTGGAAACACAGATCAACACTGCCGTCACGCTTCGATTTGAAAACCTCTCATTCCACACATTAAAGCAGTGTGATGACAGAGACACGAGGGTGAGAGACAGATAAAATGAGACATAAAAGACGAAGGGAGGAGGTTGGAGACTTGCAAACAGAGGGACTGGGGAAGGAATTGGGGTTGGCTGTGGGGAGCAAATGAATGATCACAGAGGGGGACAATAAAATATGCACACACACAAGCTCATCACGCTGGTACCTTAATGCATCTATTTTAGCTCTTGTATCACATGTTGCCAGCCTGTCTGGAAGTCATTTGCACCTTGGAAAGTGGGAAAAATCGTACACCTTCAAGCAGACTTCAGAGTGACTGTTTTGGAGAGGCTTCGAAAATATCAGCCAATTTACTTGAGTCAACTGCTACTTCCACAGACACAGCAGTGACTAGTCCTGCATACATAAATGTCAATACAGTAGAAAACAGATAATAGGCACCTTTCCACTTAACTCCTCCTCCATTTTGCCTTCAAACTCTCCCTGCTGTCTTGAGCCCATTTCACGCAGGTGGTGGTGAGAGGACGTGGCTGACTCATGGTTGACATTTACTGACACATCCCTGGATTGTCTCAAAGGCTGCTGACTCTTGGGAGTACACAACACACGGTCTTAAAGGACCACGCGATAGCTTTGCATGTTTCAGTTCCATTTTAATGACACGCATCAACGATACCAAACAATAATACGCGTTTCCAGTACGATTCCTCACTTGAACGAACAATGTGATCCATGTCAGGGAGATTGCTGGCAAACACTGGGCTAATATCTTAGCATCTGATCAAACCAGAAATTCACACGGCATTCATTTAAACTTCTGAAAATAATTCTGCTCTGTTGGTGCTGTTTTTATTATTATAACTATGTGCAACGTAAACTGCTGGCCGTATAAGAAAATGACAAAACATCGTGGTCATTTTGAAATACTTTGTTGTGGGAATAATCAGGCACAATGCAAACATCTTTCATATATAAGCCTACTGTCACTCTCTACTCTGAGCTTAGCAGTTCGAACACATAATAATCATTGAAAATCAACCCGAGAAAAGGGTGTTAATGAGCAAATAGGACAACTCCTTTTAGTGCTGGAAATGTGCAAGTTAAATTTCACTAAACTGGAACTCTGATTGTATTCATAGAAGCTATTTGGAACTGTTTTTATTAATGTGAGCGATCCCCTTAGATTGAAGGCTGTGTTGTGTTCCTTACTTTTACCTTCCCTTCCATCTTCTCTGAACAACAAGTGAGTCCTTTTAGTTGCTTAATTGTAATTCTTCCCTATGTATAGAGGATTTTAGACATTTTTGTTTTACAATGATCAGATTGAAAGGCCTGTAAAAGTGAAGTGGAAAGTAGTGAGATAAAAATGCTAAATCAGTTGCAAAGGTTAAAAGTCACAGATTTGTCCGTCCCCGAAGTCAGAAAGCCTCGCTGACAGAAAAGGTCAAGAACGGTTAATAATGACAAAAACGTATGTGTCGGAAGTCCTGAAAGAGGGGAGGTGTCGCTCTGCTACAGAACCAAATGCTCAAAGAGAGTGGTATTTATTGACAGTGCACTGATCTAATTATGTAACCTAATAGTATGGATTTAGACGGAGCCAGATACACAGGGAAAAAAATCAAATGTAAGGGAATAGAGAGAGGGATATAGGGCGGTTAACAAGTGTAAATGCCTATGAGTGGGTAGTGAACGAGTGAGTGCTTGCGTGCATGAGTGACCGACTCACTGAGTAAGAGAGTAAGTGACGAGGTGTGAGAAGGAGGCAGGAGAGAGAGGTGAGGAAAGGATGGAAAGGCGAGAAGAAAAATGAATGGCTGGAGAAAATAGAAAAGGAAGGATGTACTGTAGGTGTGAAAACAAGAACAAATGGACAGACATAGATGTAGGGAGAAAGAAAGAAAGAAAGATAGAGAGTGTGTCAGAGAGAAGAGGAGATTCTCTTGGGAACTGGCCTATTTTTCAAATGAACGCATACAAACACAGAGCTGCATCACATTTACGCTCAGGAACAAAAAAAAAAAACAACAAAAAAAAACGCTCAGCCCAAATAGGTACAATGCAGATTGGCTGTTCTGATTCAGACCTGCACAACACAAACACAGCACCGAGTGTAACAACTGCAGATGAACACAGAACGGAAAACCCACTCTCTGTCTCTCTATCTGCTTGATCCCTCAAGAAGAATGATGGCCTCGCCGATAAAACGCACGACAACAATTATGCAGGGAATCAAACACTACTGTTAGTGTACGACCAACCAAATCTAGCCCTGTGTTTCTACTTCTTGTTCGCACAGTATAGAACTGTACGTCTCTCGTCTTCTCTGGAAGCTTTGTCGCACGTCTTTATCATTCTTACTGATCCATGGAATTTGTTGACATTTTATTCCCATTCACCCTGAGCAGGTCTGATCAGCGCTACTTCTCGTATAATGT
>JAPQRN010000005.1:334724-348128 GCA_037367275.1 Coranthus polyacanthus
CGCCTCCCCTCCTCTCCTCTCCTCTCCTCTCCTCTCCTCTCCTCTCCTCTCCTCTCCTCTCGAATGCAATACAATACAATGCATACCTCACCTTTCTCAAATTATCAGGGCAACCATGTCCTCACTCTAAGTTGACAATCATCTAACAGATTCAGACCCTTTAGTAGAATTACTCCTACAGAGGGCTCGGGCTCACAGCAGGAAAGGAAAAGCAGCATAAAAGAGGGGGTGGTGCGAGCCATGGACAACTGGTGTTTAACCCCCAGGATCTAACTTAATCGCACACAGAAATTCAAAACACTGCCACACGCCGTAATTCCAAATTAGCATCATTTTACCAGCTCCTTCAAGTGGTGGACAATTCTGGCGTTTTCTTTCAAGCTATGTTTTTCCATATTTAGACATATTTTATCAAGTCATAACCCGATTCTTTAAATAAAAAATGTGATTTTAATTCATTTACATGATCTCATTGTTTTACGTTTGTTGTCTCTTTCTCACACATCAGAAAACAGAAGGGAGACAGTATATGATAAAATAGGAAGAAGTTCCAGTTTGTTTACTTTGGTTTTTGTCTTTGCATAAGTACCATCTTGTGCTTCTTTGAGCAAGGATTGAAAGAGATTAGAGCCAATATCTGAAGGGTACAGCCTTTTAAAATGAACTATTTCATGACTGTCAAAAGCCTTGCGATGAAGAAACAGTATCAGTTAATAAAGCTCAATCAACCTCGTTCAATACTGTCTGCTGATAATGGCAAAGCTTCATATCAAACGGCAGCATCCAAAGGTCAGCTCACACCATAACTGAGCACAGAGAAGAAAATATTTTTCTAGCTTTTTCATTCTATTAACCTCCTCCACATTCGGTTCATTTGATTTTCGAGTAGAAATCTCTATTTACAGCACGGGGTTGCCTTGTTGAATGCTGAAATTCTGATGCTGCTGGGTCGAAATATTAAAATTGTTTAGACATTGACAGAGGACCAAGAAAGTCTGAACAATAGTCACCATGGCTGAATTGACAGACAAAAGGGCTCCACCTACAATAACTCAAACCACATCAACAGAGACTCCAGAGAGAAAGACGCCACGAAGCTGCTCACACTGTTTGATTGACACGTCACCATTGTCGGCCTGGGAGTCCAGGGACTGTAACAGAGAGCAACAACGCCTATGTGCATCAACCGAATGACTTTTATTGTCACGACAATAGACAAGACAGATCACACAGCAGGAGGAAGGCATGTCTAATCAACCTCACTGAGGAGGACATAAAAGTGACTGAAAAGGAGCCTTGTGCCTTTGAGGTTCACGGTCGTGACTCTCTGCTGTGAGTTGTTAAATGTAAATAAGAGCCCATGATTTGAACAGATCTTTTGAAAATATGTTCCCAATCTTCATCTGATTGAGAGTTAAATTTATGTTTCCAAAGAAAACGAAAAAGAAAAGCAAGTATATGTTCATGAATGCACATAAAGGAAAAATACTAACAAGTATTAGTCGGTGGTTATTTGTACTGAAGGTGCCCTCCTCTCCACTCAACAAATGAGGGCGAGAGCAGCGGTGATCGAGCGGCAGTTACGGCCTGAAGCACAAATAAACCCGATCACAACATCACACAACCACACAGACCAACAACAGGCCGAGAGCAGAGCAGAGAGAGGTGACAGCAATGTGCAAATAAGAAAATACACATAGAGGGCTGTGTCTCTGTTGGTAAATACACCCATTTGTACTGGACATAGGTGATGGCTGAGAGGGACTGCTATTGTATGAGTCTACACATTGTTTTGTCGTAAAGTCTTACATATTATGCCTTTAAAGACAATGCACAAGCAATTACATCTAGAGGGACGAAGATGCCACAGCAGTCCACCCTGAACATGTGCTTATTAACACTGAATATGCATTTCTCCTTCCAGCTGTGGAATTCCTTTTGTAATGAAGGTACAGCCTCACTACATCCATCTCAATATACGGTTGTTACTGAGCCCTTCACTCACCTCCTCCACTGTCCTTCTCTTCCTCCTCGATGCTGTTCTTAATGCTGTCGTACTCCTCGTCGATGTTCTGGTTGCCTCGGATTTGACTGAGAACGCGGCGGGCCTTCTGGGTCAGACCGCGTTGGATTAACCAGCGAGGGCTCTCCGGCAGGAACAGGAATCCCAAGAACTGGAGCACAGCGGGAAGAACAGACAGACCCAACATGTACCTGAGGAGAGACGGAAGCAAACACAAAGAAATGACAAATCTGGTCATGAACACAGAATGATCGGCATAACAATGTCAGTACTTCCAAAAGTTGCATCTGTACTCTGGTTTAGACGCACGCCAGTACACCAGACAGCTTAAGACCTATTTCGTCTTTTATTCTTCTGACAGCAAACCTGACTTTCAAGATTTAATATCATGGAAGAATAACTTTAACCATACAAGAGCACTGACACACTGGACTGTTATGTCAAGAAGAAAATTGCCTCTTTTAAGCTCTTAACATTCACTCAGAGTTCAACACATTCTATGAAAGGTGTGACTGTGAATATGGGAAAAACACAAGGTACAAGGGAGGTAGAAAAAGAAGCAATTACCCTAATTCTACTGAAGTGAAAACCCAGCTCTATAAGTTGTTGTACAAAAAGTGCAAAATCTAATAGGTGTCTCAAAAAGCCTATGAATGAGCCAACCTAAAGCTTTTAACAATCTCGACCGCCTCTATCAGAACTGCGGTTGTACAAAATCCACGCAAAAGGGATGGCTTTTATCTATAAAATCTCACTCAGCATTTAAGTAACCTCCACAGAGGTAAACTCTAATCCTGCATTCGACGTGACAGCAGAAAAGGACACGCACACACCAGATAAAATAATGAAGATGGAGCAAAGATGGATGAGGGAAAAGTAGACTATAAGGTTCTTACTGTAACTTTCCAATGTACAATGAAATGTTAGAGGCTGACCTGTGTATATGTTGACATTTGGAACGAAGCCCGACTTTTTCTGGCATTTGATACAATAAGAACCAAAAGAAAAGATGCTAATGTCAGACCCGACTATATGGCCAAGATGAAGGGAGACGGGAAATCTTCTCAAGTGACTGCATTAACATGGACACATTATTATCACTATTATAGTCTGTTCTTAGTGTAGTTTGAAAGACGTAGGTTTTGTGACGCGATGTAGTTTTTATTTCATCTTAAGTCACAATATTTTAGACAAATAAATGCAAATAGTAATAGTATTTAATGTACCAGATTGCAGAAATAAAGAGCACATACAGATGCCGTGTTGAAGGTTCATAATATGTACCTATTTTTGGTCTAAATTTTCTGTTCTTGTGTGTGTGAGTGGGTGTAAGGCTTCACGTCTGACCTCCATCCATCGTGCTGAAGGTAGCTGAAGGCACCATCAATGAGGCTGGCAGTGAACTGTCCACCGGTGATGAAGAGGGTGTTAACCGTCACCAGCTGACCCCTGAGGTGGGGCGGAGAGGCCTCAGCGATGTACACTGGCACCGTCATAGAGGCGATACCTGCAGGACAAAGGAGAGACGGGGAGGGAGAGGCGTGGGTTAGTGGGAGGTACAATCCACAAACTGGTACAGCTGGTCTTAACGGTTCTGTTTTGATATATACAGATTGGAGAGTACATTTTATAGTTACATTTACATTTACAGCTACTGTACTGTATCTGGGGTGTAAGGGTTATCACAGTTAACGAAAACTATGATGAAAACATAAAACTAAACAAAAACTATAGTAAACAATGCAACACAAACTAAAGAGAAATAGAACAACAGGTAAAATCAGCTTCTTTTTCACCCAATGTTAATGATTTATGGTGTAAAAGAATAAAAATTACTGTGCACAATCAGTGGCCTTTAATAAGAAATGGTTTTGTAAATCATTTCTATATATGCTTATGACCCAGAGTAGGAACTGTGTCACGTTCAGAGAAAATAACACACACATGTATAACAAATGTACAGAATTTGAATCCCTTAAGGTTTTTTCGTAACTAAACCATAACAAGAAAACTTAACACAACATTAACTTTATAAAGGTGCCCTGAAGCTGCATAATCAATATTATTTATACCGGTAATATGAATACTTGCAATAGAACTTGCTTGTAGAGACTAAATGACATCTTATCATCCATTTCTGCTGTTCCTCTCAGCTCCACAGAGAGTTTCAGTCTCTTTAAGCCCAATGTTTTGGTTTTACAACCTACACGTTGTAGGAAAGTAGTTGTAGGCTACAACTATTTTTTTTTTTGTTCCAGTCTCTCAGGTTCCATAAATAAATTTCTAGCAGCAGGTATCAGCTGCTTTCAGCAAAAAAGTTGCTGTTACACTTGCCCAGCTGACAAAGACAAAAAAGCAAAAAGGAAAAGACAAAATTAGCAACTAGCTAACACAGTACTGTTAAATAATGTCAGCAGTTAAAGCGATCAACACAGAGCTACAGGGTGTGTATATGAGCAACACTGCTTGCATACTCAATAACTTCATGACTTTAATGTCAATGTTGTGTTTACAAGACAAGAAATATCTTAATCCTGCTTAATCCCTAAGTAAAATATAACCAAGATAACAAATACATAGGTATTATTGCAACTGAATGTTTGAGTGATGCTGACTTCGGGTCCTGACGTATACTAAGCATGTAGTACTGTATAGTAGGATACTATAGTACATCATCTTGCTAATGGGCTCTGTTTCTGATCTGGAAAACATCCCATCGCACACATGCACATTTTCACAAAACCACACATCACAGTCACAAACCGAGTGTGTTCACCCAAGATGATTCTGACGAGGTCCCATGAGACGCAGCGTTCTGCAGCTGGCTCCTGATAAGCTCTATTAATAGTCCACCACTGCTTTCTATACACCCCTCCCCTCCCCTCCTCACCCGTTTCCCCCTCCCTTCTGCCACCACCCTGCCCTCAACAGCCACCATGCCTACGTGGCTACCTGTTGCTATGGCAACCACTTGCTGGTAAACCTGTCTGTCTCCGAACGGGCACCGCACTGTGGCAACTCTGGGAAGACAAATCAATAACCAAGAGAGAAGAGGATTTCTCTTTTTTCTTTCGCCTTTTGTTGTGCCTTTTCACAAGACCTCCATGGACAAGAGAGAGTGTGGAGGACTGGAAAAGAAAACCACAAGCATCAACACTCGCATGGCTCAAAATACAAACCTCTGTGATCAGTTTGTATTTCTCTGTTCTCTCTTTTCAAAGCAAAGTTGCAGAGATGAAGCACTAATATATATATATATATATATATATGAAGAAAAAAGAAAAACAGCTGCAAGCAAAATAATTAACTAGGAAAAATACACATTAAAGTAAGCATGAATTACATTAATGAAATTTAAGACAACAAGAAAAACTACTGCCCCAGTCTGGAAGATTTATGTAATACATAAATTATAAGTCATGATCCAAAGTGTCTGCCTCGTTCATTGTGTGCTGCTTCACTTTCTGTCTCCATTTTCAGATTCTAATAGATTTCCAGACAGTACAACAGTCCTTTAAGACCCTACACAGTCAAGTCTTTATCTTAGTTATGGCTAAAAAGGATTATAATCTGATGGCGGAAATACGAGATCCAGATCATTGACGAAATCTAATCAACTGCTCTTCGGCATGCAGTCTGTCTGCTCAGGCCAATGTGATGGAAATCAAGTCATTATCTTATGAGTGATCCTGCTGAAGTCAGAAACCTAATCTATAAAAGGTTGTAGCAGAGCTAGGGCTTCAATTTTTGTTAGTAGGCACCTTTAAAGCAAATATTTGTATTTCATAGTGGGAAAAGGCTAACATTAATGTATTATTTACACTTGTACTATCCTGTCACATTCCTATGTAAAAACAGAGACGTTACAAAGTATAAACAGACTGGAGTATAGTTAAATGCACGATTAAAAGAAGATCTTTAATTTTATTATTGCAACAATCATTTGAATGAACAGGTACACCAAGCAGCAGAGCAGTTAATCAGCAGAGACAGTAAACAACAAAAGCCATGAAATCGGTTTTCACTCAGTCTAACAGCTAAACTGTGTTTGCAGTGGGATTTTCTACTTGTGTGACATTATGCAGACACATACATACAGATAGACATATGGCCAGGTTTCAGCACACTTGACACAAACAAATCTCATGATCCCCTGCTGTAATGCCTCAGTCTGCCTTCCCTTCATGCAGCCAGGCCTCTTCTCTCGCCTCTTCTTTACCATATGTATCATCAGCCATTCCACAGCTGCTGCCATTGTCAGCACATACAGTATGTCCGAGTGTGATGCTACAGCTGATGTTGATGTATCCACACACTGAGTAATGGATCATTTCCATTTCACTTCTTGCTGGAGGTGGTGAGAATATGTTAGAGCCCAGTAAAGCCAATACCACTGCATTAAAGGCTGCATTAAAGGGTTATGTACTGTAGATGTTTCCTTAACTTTCAGTCATATAAAGTTTTTTCCAGCTTTTAAAATAAATCATTTGTACCTTGTCTTGTATTGGATTTACTGCTTAGACGACACACCGATTTTGACAAAGTGGAGTGTATCATGTCCTTCAATATTTCTTCACTAACCATGTCCACTGAAAATAAGCTGCACCATATTCCCATTCTCATTACTGAGTTTTCCTTTCAGTACCACAGACAGCTCCCAGCACTCTCCACGCACGCACACACACACACACACACACACACACACACACACACACACACACACAAACAAACAAACAAACACACACACACACACACACACACACCCACACACACACACACACACACACACACACACACTAAAGTCATCATCTGGTCAAGCTCAGCCTCAAAGCAGAGCAGCACACTTAAACAAAGGATCTGTCTGTGTGAAGGCAGCCTCAAGGCACACAGTAGAAAGCTTGAGACTGACTCATTTGATCAGAGTGAAACTACTACTTCACTAGACTTCACTAGACTAGATCACTGTGAGGTAGTAAAGAGACATGCAAGACATTTTCTGTTGGGGTAGTAAGTAGCTGGCTGTGATGGAGGAAGCAAATTCAGAGTTAATTGAGGATCCTTGAAAGTGCAAAGTGAAGAAAAGAGAAGAACCCCTTGGAAGAAACTGTTGCTGTTCAAACCAATAAGTAGGCAGTGAAATTCAGCAGTAAAAAACAGGAGAGGTGGTCCCTTTCATAATTAAACGCAGTAAAGTATGTGCAATTTCATACTGGCTTTTGCCAGTATTTTTGAGAGCTTTGACACATAAAATAATATGTGTTTACAGATGTGTGGCCTCACATCCTTATAAAACCATTTTAGAAAAGAACATGCACATAGTATTTCCTGCCAACATCTGACATTTGAGACACGTGATTTCCACATTAGAACAATTATATGCACATAAGCAAACTCGCCATTAAGTGTACACTTAACTTCCACCTAGTTAGAACAAGAATTGTGACTTTAATATTTAAACCAACCAATTAATCAGCACGCTTCCAGGTAATAATTAAATGTTATCACTATGCAATTATACCACTATTTTCACTTCATCTACTGTTTCTAAGGACAAAACAATTCACCATTTGCCAGCACTGTGTACACACTGCACACATTTGTGTGAGCATGTATGAGAATTATGACTAACAAACTCTACAGGGAGCAGAACTTAAAGAAAGAATACTATTTTTAATCCTTTGAAAATAAAACCTTCACCACACAGATCACACAGACAACCCACTGCTTTGGGAGCACCTAAAGGACTTCTGGGAAATGTAGGGAACAACTAACTTAAGTACAAGTAAAGAGAACTTAATTCAATTGTATTTATATAGCCCAGTGTCACAAATGGGAAAGAAAAAAACAAACATCTGACTTTTAGCTGTTTCTCCTACAATGAAGAATGTAGAGTGAATAAATCAATAATCATTACATTAAATGGTCAAGACATAAAAACAGATCATAGGTAATAAATGGATCATGTGAGAGTGTGTTTCAAAGTGAAATCTTTGTTGTGGAGAAGGCGAGTGGTTAGAAAGTGAGTGTTTGTGTGAGTGGATGGATGAGTGCAGGCAGATCGTGGTTGCCGTGAACACAATGTGGTTAAGAGTCTGCCTGAGGTAAAACGTTTTTTTAGTAATTTATTGGTTCTTGTGCAGAACCTGCTGTACCTTTTTTCCAGACTGGAAGAAAACACACTGTGTGAGAGGTGAGAGGATAACGGAGAGTCTCTAGTAATGACGGAGGCTCTGTGAATGCAGCATTGGTGGTAAATGCCCAGCAAAGACAGAAGAAGGACACCGGTACGTTTTTTCACCCTCCCCACTATCAAACCAGGAAGTGATTGAGTAGGTCAGCGTGCTTTCAGTGGTTTCTCTGTGTAAAGTGTTTGGACTGGAGTGGGGGGTGGGTCTGCTCTGCTTAATCTGCAGAGGGGGTTCTTGTTGATGGCGGTGGTTTTGCTGCTAGAAGCCAGGTCACATGTCAGAAATGCCTCCAGGAGCATGATGCTCTTTACTCTTTCCATGACAGAGCTGGAGGATGATGGCTGGTGCAGGCTCTCCTGAAGTTAACAATCATCTGTTTGGTTTTGTTTGTGTTGAGGGCTAGATTACGAGTTCTGCGCCAGGCTGTCAGCCGCTCCGCCTCCATTCTGTACATCAACTCATCCCCACTGCAGACGAGACCTACCACTGTCGTGTCATCAGCAAACTTCATGATGTGATTATTGTTAAATCTGACAGCACCGGCATGAGTTGGCAGACGGAACAAAAGGGGACTCAGTACACAGCCCTGAGGCAATCCTGCGCTCACCACGGTGGAGTTTGAACTGCTGCTGCCCATTCTGATCATCTGCCATCTCAGAAAAATCCAGGATCCCGTTGACAGTGTCACTTATCCAACATTCTCAGCTTCTCAACCAGCTGTTGTGGTATGATCGTATTAAACAGTGTTCTGAAGTCAATGAACACGATCTGCCATAGATTTTCCACATGGGTCAGAGGTGGAGTGCGGTGGATATAGCCATTTTTGATGACGCAGCCTAAAAGGCAAACAGAAATCCAATTTTTATGTTTATGTTCCGGTGTTCAATGCCAATAAATCAATCTTCTTCTTTGTTAGGTGAACTGTGTGACCTATTGTTATGTTTATAATATACTTGTGGAATCAAATGAACAATAATTGCAATAATTTGAATGTAGGGCTGGGCGATGAAATGATGTTATTGTGATACATATTTTTTATTTTATTTTTGTCTTAAGGGTTTATTTTGTTTACATTCTCAGGTAAACACTTGCAAAATGTTTCAGCGTTTCATAGTTTTGCTTAATTTTACTCATGAATATTTTGATGTTGAACATTTCATCATTATAATACTTTTGAATGTTCTGCATCTAGATTTGTGTTTGTCATGTTCTGACCATGAAGAATATGAAGAGAAGAGTTTAAAACTACAAACAACCGTCTTTTACATTGTTCCGTCCTGTTGAATAATAACACAGATTGATCTCATTTTCCTATTGTTAACATTAAATCAAAAGAAGCACAAAATCAGGGACTAGAGGTGTGTTTTTAATCGTATTACATCTTTTACGTTGTTTTCCTCTTGTTGCTTCTTTTACGAATAATTTAAAACCACAAATAACTGTCTGGTTTCTTCAACTTTCAAAGGGGTTACATGTAATATTGATATTCCAAACTATCAACACACCACTACACACTCACGGCTACCAAAGCCACCAACGAATTAACGCTACGTCTCCAGACTGTATCACTGACTGAATAAAGGCTGAAACGCATATGTATTATGGTCAAAGATTATCTAACTAAAAGAATATTCTTTAGTTCTATCTAACAAATCAATTGTTATGGTATCATCGAGTTTTCTCATTCAAACAAAAACTCAGAAAATCACTTTGTTCCAGAGGATAATAACATACGATGTGAGAAACCTCATTAAGTTTATTCTCAGAAGAACTGTAAAATAAATACAACAACAGCACGTTACTGTCTCTACTCCATCACTTCCTTTAAAATAGTAATGGTCAAGGAAAAGTATAATTTTGACTCAGAAAATCACTTTAGTGTTCTGGAAGATAATAATACACTACTTATGAAGCTTCACTAACTGCTGAGGTAAAACCCAAACATGACGACATGTGGAGTTTTATTCTGACAAATGCAACGGACAGTGATTGGCCTGTTTGGCAGCAATGACGCAAACTCAGAGCTCTGTCTGTTGCGCCCCCCCCCTTTGTGCTGTTGATTTATATTGTTAACATTCTCCATCAGAAACAAACGCGCCAAGATCGTGCATAATGCCTCCAAAATCATCAGCCTCCCCACTCCCTACATTTCTGATCAGTCATGCAAGTGCACCATAAACACCCAGTTTAAAATCATCACTTGCTCCAAGCCCCAGAAAGAAACCACATTAGTTAGTTATTAGTTCTACATTATGTATTATGTGTGTGTGAGTGTGTGTTATGCATCCTGCCACCCTTTAAAGTCTCCATGCAACCTTCTTGCCACCAGATGAATATTGCTCTAGATCCACCCCTGGAACTATCACAGTTTAGTCTGAACCGTGGATCAACAAATGGCAAACATAACAACATATTAACTTTATACCTTCGTAACCTTCATAAACTCACCAGTGTAGAAGAATCATTGTGATTTCAGCATCAAACTTCATTCTTTTACTTTAGAGCTGTGTCCACTGGTAAAAACAATGGCAGTGCTTGTATTTTTTATCACTTGTCACTTTCTTTGACGGTGAAAGGTGTTTCTTAATGGTTCGCATCCCATCTCTTCACTTCCTGACTCCTTGTCGTTTGTTTTCAGCGTCCTAGGAGACCAGCAGAGTGACTCACCACTGCCTCTAGTGGTCACATACATTCACAGCGACACGTCAGCCCGTGGCTGTGGATACATTCAGTTCACATCTTTGCATCTTTGGCACAACGTCAGAACTCTTTATTCTAAACACACTAATGACACTTTCAGGTCGTTTTTTTTTTTTCCTTTCAACTGATATGACAATGTTTATTTTTATTACATTTTTGGCCATATCGCAGAGACCATCTATCTATAATCGTGCTGTTAAAAAATCTCCTAATTAAACTGAAAAAGCCACGTCAGCAGTGGCAGTTTTGTCACTACTGTGGATTTTGTTAGAACAGCAACATCTCACATCGCACTACAGTCTGTGCTCAGGCAAAAGTCAGCTCAACAATAACCATCCAGGAGAGAAAAAAAACAAACCACTGGCTTATGGTTAAAACAAAAAAAGACATGGAGGCTTGGCAGTGTCCGGCCTTTCCTGGTTTGACAAACCGCTTCAGTGACCTTTTAGGTGAGTTCACCAGATATTCCAAGCAATTGGCTTCCCCAAGAGGCGGTCATCATGTTAATGAGCCGATGACAGGCTCGGCTAGAATAATTGCATGCAAGGAAAAATGTTGGCTTATTAGTCTCTGGCGCATGATTGTGGTGCCAGAATGTTTTTCATTATCTATCAGGGCCAGTTTGAGCACGCTTGTATAATGAAAATCACTGTATGGGAAAAGATTGTAATGGCAGAGGGGAGGGGTATGAAACACCTACTTATAATGTAACAACTGAAATGATCCAGGAGATTAGTATTATCTCCATTTAGTAAGTGGAGCTTGTGTGTGTCATTGATGGGAAACTGCAGCCTTTTCAACCCATTTCAGATGTGTTAATTTGAGGGAAGGCAATGTCATTTTCTAACCTTTTTGGAAATAAACATATTCTTTTACACTGTGTTAACTGAAAATCAAATAAAAACTCTTGAGAGCTGCTGATAATACATCGTAATTCAACTGCAGATGTAATTAGCAATAATAAATAGGGCGACAAAATCAAAAGAGCACTGGGAGTTTCTGCTTGACAAATTTGGGGAATTCCAGTGTCGGACAACTGGTATAATTACACTAACAAAACCATCTGTCTAATTTACTACATTGTCAAAATGACACTTCGTTCAGTTCCATCAGACAGAGCTACAGCCTTTTGCTGTCATGAACCAGCCCCATTCCCTCGCAACTGATCAAATTTACTGCAAAGAAAAAACAGATCACTTCAGGCACAGGAAAGCTGAGGGAAAATAGTGATACGAGAATTATCTTTACACAGCTGACATTTTTGCTTACCTTACTTGTAAATTATTGTGGATAAATCTCATTTTTATTATCATCACTGTGATACGAACATGCACGATAAACACATCGCAAATGACTGAATGAGAACGATCGTTTTATTTACTCATGCATTCACACTCACACAGGTTAGTTTGTTTATCACAAATCATGCCATCATCGCAATGCTTAACATGTTATTGCACGTGACTTTTCTTTTTTCCAGGCCTACTGTAGGTTGTGTTTTAGTAAAAGAATGAAAAATCCAAGCCAGGTCTGAAGCATCGATCGACAAATCATTCAACACAAGGTTAATCACAACTATTTTGATGAATGAAATACTCATTTTCAGTCATTTTAAGCAGAAACACTCTTCTTAAATGAACTGGTTTTCTTTGTCATCTACGATATCAAACCCACTATCTATGTGATTGTTGTTGGGGGGAAAAAACAAGACATCCAAATGATAAAACATCAGCTAGTTGCAATTCTAATAAGCTTTAATGAATCAAAAGAAAACAACAAGAATCCCAGTTACGGTATCACAAGATATGTAAATGATACTAGGAGGGGACTGAGGGCAAATGCTGATTTACACATCAATATTACAGAATGTTTTAGGGCATTAATCGTCTTTTTTCCCTCCCAATGTTTCACTAAGGTGGGAAAATGGTCTGCAGTAACTCCATGTATCAGTGAATAGAGCGCCTACTACTCTAAAAAGGAGGCAACGGACAAGTGCCATCAATGTAGCGCTCAGCCTAGAAAGCCAGATTTAACAGCCCTTTCCACTGAGGATGTGACTCATGAGTAACAGCAGCCACTATAAATAATTTGGGGTACATTGAAATCTGATCAAAAGGAACACACTGCCATGTGAAAGCGGGCAAGCTCCACATAGAGTAGATGAAGAAAAAGGCAGATGATTCAAGAGAGGAGAAAGCAGAGAAATATATTAAATATATCCATGTGGAGAAGGAAGGAGTAGAATGGGTGCAAAGGTGAGAGACAAAGCAGCAAGGAAATCACGTAAATGCAACCGACTCTAACGGAAACAACCTCACTGATATTATGAGGTCTTCATTTTGGCTTCCTGTGGGCATGCCGGGGTTCATCTGAGTCTTATTCGTCATTCAAAATTATTTATTTTTTCCCCTTTATCACAAAATCAAATAATAATCATAATGATGATTATAATGATAGCAAGTTGTCTAACAGCCAGTGCGAGACAGCTTGAGC
>JAPQRN010000005.1:361171-380868 GCA_037367275.1 Coranthus polyacanthus
CTTTAGGGGAAGCACCATTTCAACATTTAACTAATGACTGATGGCTGAGCAGCCAAATGCCCGTCCTCCTCCCTCCAACGCACGCACACGCACACACACACACACACGCACGCACGCACACACACACACACACACACACACACACACACACACCCAGGACCACACACGGAGACAGAGGTCACCTCAACCCACCGCAGCTCGTGACTGGCCAACTCAGTGGATATGAATATTACTGTGATTTCACTGACAAAGCCCTGCACGTGTTTTCCTTTTGCTGCTGCTGCTGAATACGTTAAGAGGGATGCGTTAAGCCCCGTGCTTGTAAAGGGGGTTTGATTAAAAAAAATATAAAACCGCGCGCATTTGTTAAGAAGCAAAAAACAACCATATAAGATCAAAACATGACGTCGTCCTGTAGCGTGAATCGATGAAGTTAATCTCTCATCTCATGTGAGCAGAATTTAGTGGCTCAGTAAAGTGTAGCTTGTCTGATTGTGCTCTGGTTTAACGCCACACGAAAAAGGTTTGGAATCACTGTAGCATGTTGACTTAAGCAGAAAACAGTGTGTTTTTAAACCTGCACAAGTGAATGTATTCCTTTCCAATTAAATAGGCTAATTGATTAGTTTGAAAAACAAACAGAAAAAAAATGAAAACTTGTTCCATAGGTTATGTATTTAGATAGTTTTCAAGTATCTTACTCTCCGTTGAGACAAAGAAATCTGAGTGAGTGACTAAACTGATTGTTAGAACAGTTGTTAAAATAGCAGCGCATTCACGGCCTCTCGTTGTTTGAATTTATGACTCTAAATGGATTTAATTCAACTGATTTTAGTTCATAATGTCGATGTCCTAAATTCTCTGTGACTGAGATCTTGTTAAAGGCTGGAAGTCTAATTCTGGACTCGATCGACGCTTTGGGTTGAGTCTCCACTGTACTCCAGCGCGCAGGAAGCAGGCTATGCATATGTCGTGTCAACACAAAGCAAAGGACTTCAAGTTTGAGTTGTTGGACTAAAGGACAAGGAGACAGAGCGGAGCTGTCAAACCGTGTCACCATTTTGTCATGTTGTACAAATGGTAAATGGTGCCACGTTTGGCAATGTCTCTTTTGGGCGGACTAAAAATACACCGAATCCATCAAGCAAACCAGCGGGGTAGACAGAAGGCTCTGAATGACTCTGAGGTGTCATTTACAGAGTATCGCTGCTTCAAACTGCCTTTAACTGTAAAAGAGTTCGTGACATTCTTCCCTTGCTCTGTCTTCAAGTAGAGCGTTTATGAACAAAGAGGAAAGCGAGAGCTCGTGTGCCTTACAAAAGGAATGCATTCACATTCACAAGTCAACACAGATCAGTGGATGTGACGCCTGCTCAAAAGCCAGCAGCGAAAAAAAAAAAAAAAAGTACTTCTGGTATCTGTTTGCTATGACAGATCCTCTGCTGGAACTCTGTGTTCTCGTGTAGGAGCCGAGCCTGATTTTTTTTTTAAGGAAAATGTTATTATATTGATCTCCGTTGTTCTTAGTTCTCAAATACGGATGGGAATAAGAGAACAAATGACAACTCATCTACAGTCTATCTCTGCTAACAGTGTCGTATACAGAAAACCAAGTTTGAAGCTTCAGTCCACTTGAGATAATCGCACCTCAATCGAAATGTAAATCTGAAGTAAAAAGCCTCTTGACCCTCCCCCAGCGCTGAATGACAATTGACTTGCACCTTGTTTACACACAAACTGCAATTTGAAACAGAAAGCATCAAATACAAAACTTGAACAAGAGGAACACGAGGTAGCAATCTCATTTTTCAAGTTTTGCTTCTGACTTTAACTTCTCTGTTTCAAACTCACCTTTTTTTTCTGATTGCTAGACTTACTTCTCTGCACCAGCATGGCCCACCAAAGATCTGCAAACACCACATAAACGTGAGTGTATTTTCTCCCTGTTTACATGTAGAACAATAGCAAGGAGAAACTGTAAACTTAAAAAAAATGTTTCGCAAATGTTGCCTTGACTTGCTGGGGTTGCAACAGGAAAACACAGAACAAGCATGTTTTTACATCCACCTTGGTATTGATTCCCAGGCTTTTCAATCACCATAGAAATGAAGCGAGAGTGGGAAGGAATGAAGAGAGCACCAAAACACCCACTTTCTTCCTCCGTCAAGGAGAATAGAGTGTTGAAATATCCCTGAGCAATGCACTCAATCTCTGCAAGGTTGGAGAAAGTATCGGGTGTTATAGAGCTTTAGCCAGATAACCCTGATCTCTGACCTCCTTGATGAGTGACAAAAAATGAATATCTACTAGCGGATTAGATTTTAAGTCCTGCGGTGACCTCATGTGGCGGTAAGTAGGTACTGCAAGATGGAACTAAAACGCACATGATGCAAATTCCTGGTAAATCTTAAGGAGACGGACCGGGATGGTTCCCAATAGAAGTGGCACACTGGCTTATAATGGCAATTTTGCTGCTGATGCAAGCAGCAAGATGAATGGAGACGTATACACAAGCGTTACGGGTGTTTAGATGCATCAAATCTAGCTGGACTATATTTGATCATTTAGCAGAATCCTAAAAATACAGCCAAAACATCCAAAGAGGTTTTCATGGTGGAGAGGTAGACTGATCTCAGTCCAAATGAAGGCAAAGATCCCTCAACGAACGGAGCTGATGGTGTTTGCAGTGATTTCCAGGGAAGATACAAAGCATCTGCTGTCTACGGGTCAAAGACTTCAAGTAGTCATTGACCACAGGAGAAGTTTCTATGATCCATTAAGTACTAAGATGACTTATTGGCCCTCGTGTGTGCCGATGAAAGTCACTTCAAACCCCTAACCTGTGGGCACAATAATGAAGAACCGTCCACATACTTGGTTTGGACGGTAACTTTTCCTTCTCAAAATGAGATAACTGTCCTACGTGTAGCGTCTTGCTTTCCACGAACAAAAGATGACAGAGACAACAGCAAAATAGCTTAAATTCATTTACTTAAATTAAAAAAATTTACATCACATTATCCTTTACAATAGACATGTCTTAAAAACTCTGTGGTTTCTGTTTCTCTGTACACTTCAATAAATGGTATACAAATTCCTCTTTGAAAAAAAAAGAAAGAAAAAAGCGTGACTCGTCATAGGCTTTCGCAAAAGACTTTCTGTGACAGAGGTTATTTTCTCACTGCAGTGACTGCAGAAGTTAATCTTATGGCTCTGATTTCCCAGTAGCCTTTATTTGACTGTCTGTACCAAATACTTATGAGTACTGTCCGTAAAGTAGGACCGAATCCTGGAGACTTTTCATTTATATGACCTTTCAAATCTACCTCGAGGGTTTGATTTGCAACCTAGAGACCGTCTAACTGGCCTAAACAGGACGTGAGTCATTGTACACTTGAAACATTTTTGGAAAAATCCTTAATTAACATAAACATACAGTTAGAGGAACTACATATTCATACAAAAAGCAACAGCGGGGACGCCGGCTTTGACGGAGGGGGGACCTTAAGAGGACAACACCACTGTTTTTGACAAGGTCCCAGTCACTATAGGGACAGCGGTTGAATCCTCAGTATGGCAGTCGTTACAGTATGTGACGCTTTTCTCCGAGGTGCTTTACAGTAGTACAAGTGCACATTTTATTTCACTTAAAAAAAAAAAAACACACAGGAATAAAACTTTTGTTCTGTCTTCCTGCGCAGCTCCTCACAAGGTACACTACAATGTCAAAAACACTGATGTTGTCTTTTCAGTCCACCATGACCATATCTGCTCCGTGTGAAGCCTGTGAAGCTGGAGTTTACCGCCACTTACACTACAAACCAAGTACTGGGATGATGGCTATGGGAATTTACATGCTGGACTGAGTTTAAGAATACTGCTTTTGACATCATCTTCCTATTGGTTAAAGGTGAGCAGAGATCGTCATGACGAGCGCGGAGCCAATGAGAGCTGAGACATTCAGTCCAGAACAGAGTGTAGCAGTCCAGTCTTCATAACTCCAAATTCAAAAAGGAATTCAAACTGGGTGGTTCAAAACAAACGACAAAAAAGAAAAACTGAATTTTTTTTCTACAACCTTCTGTAAACATGAGCTTAGGCAGAATATGGCAGACAGAAAATGAAAGATTTGGCAAAAGATAAATGCTCCTACACGTTTAGAACATGATACATTCTGTGCTTTATCTGAGTGCAGCCTTGTTAGGGTCTCCCAAACCCCGAGCTGATTTTCAGAGATTACTAAAAGGCTTCAGGTAAAAGCTTTAAGACTACAACGAGCCATACAATCACACAATGAGACGGACACCTGCTCTAAGATCCAACCGTTTTCCCATTCATGGATCAAACAGAAATTGAAATCCATGTCTGAGGAGGCAGCCCGTAAATAACAGGCCTTTTCCTAAACAATACAAATTGAAGTCAACTACAAAAAGAATCCTAAAAAAAAAAAAAAAAAAAACACAAACAAAAAAAAAAAAAACACATATTCAAGCGATTTTTTTTGAACCGGTCTATTGCCACTTCGGCAACTTCATATCCAGTCCAAATCACGACAAGAGGATCTGTATAGACTTCAAGAGAAACCTTGACATTTTACCTTCACCTGGAACCTGTGAGTGCACTCTGTTCAGATAGCAGGAAACACAAGGGTGATTAAGACTGAACTAGAGACAAGTGGGCAGTGAGTAAAACTGACTTAGAATAAAAGCAAATGTCAAGTAAAAGCAAATGTCAAGGTGTCCCTTTTGTAAGCTTTCCACATTATCATCTAAAGCGTGTGCTGTTGGGTATAAATAGGAGTGGAGAATACCTACTGTCTCTCCTACTAAATCTGAAGAGCAACAGAAATCATGACCTCCCAAGTCTTATATCCTGCCGTCATTTATCTCACAAAACACCACAAAGTGTCGGATATTATTTTGGCAATATATCTCTACATATCTGACCATTCTGCAAGAAGAAAGACCAGCTTTGTTCCTGTGAATGCGTCTTAAAATAAAGTGATGCTGAAATATTCTGTTCACTCTAGACCTTTTGTCCATACACTTCATAGATGAAAACACCTACTTGCTGCAAGTGGAAGAAAACGTAGATCTCAGATGCATATTACGAATACAATAAGTGGAAAATACACCAATCAGACAAAAAAAATTAAGCCTGTCTTTATAACTCATAATCCTGTTTGTAATTAAAACACGGTCTAATAAACCTAGAATGTATATTACTGCCTATGTGTCCTCAGACATCCTGACCAGCTGATGAATTATGGCAGGGATATCACCCAATCAGAACATCATCCCAGACGACGGTCTCTGCTCCGGTCTTGGGTGACTAGGGTTAGATTTCTATATTAAATGCTGAAGTGCAGCAACACTTCCACATGTGAGGGGCTTTTGTCTCTTAATGAAGTTTCATTTCATTAAGTTCCTTTTCTGTTTGAAAGCTACCTGGCTGGCAGTGATATCCTTCCTGTGGCAGACGTCCATCTATTAATACAATGTGCTCAAATGGTGCATTTGTGACGCCAGCAGGATGGGAGCTGTGCTGGCGCGAAACTGTCAGGAACAAACGGGAAATACCATAAGGAGTACTGCTGCATTTTAAATTATGTTCTCACACTATCTGCAAACACTGACCCTGGATTCCAGCTGAATTAGTGAGCGTTTAAAGTCTATCACTACCCCGTAAAAGTCAGGAATTCCAGTTGACTGTCTGCTAAAGTGCAGGGAGAATACCATTAAGGAAAAAAAAAATCTCTATATACAGATTGTGCCTTCAAAAGAGAAGCTTAGACATGGGAGGCTATATTCTCCACTGTGCCAACACTAAATGGCAGTCAGTGTTTGGATCCTCAGACAGTGGTTGTGCTCTCGTCTGACACAATCAGCAGCGCGAGGGCCGCTAGAACCAGTTACTCCCTCCAAAGGCTGTTGACAAAGATTACAAAATAAAGACATTTTTCAAAAGAAAGGCAATTTTTTTGAAAGATTCCACTACACGTTTCACATACGCACACTTAGAAAACACCGAAACGGATGCTGAACACAGCATACGTTTTCTGTTTGTTAGATTGACAAAAGACTACTAAAACAACCTGCTGCTGAAATGCATGTGTAGAAAGAAGAGGGGGAAAAAAACTGAAATTAGACAGCAGCAATGTAAACTAACAGAAAGGCTCTGTGTCAGTCAAATAGTGATCTGACGTTTTCACAGCTAATACACATTTAAAAAAACAAAACAACAGCAGTCACTGACCACTCATACATGTACACTCCAGTAATTTTGGTGGTCTATGCCAAGAGGCGCCAGTTAAAATGTCTACATATATAAACATGATGCTTGTTTTTGCAGTGATTCATAACACTACTTTTACACAGTTATCTAGAGAAGCTAAAGGAACCTTTTGTTTGTCTTCCAGTTGTTCCATGATATCATTTTCAGACATTACAGTCAGATGAAACTTCTTGAAATCTTCCTACCACAGTCTAAATCACTCCTCTGACTGAGGAGCTCAGAGAAAAATAAGAGCCACTTGACACAGTTTAAAGACACACCTTAATTTCTGCCCACGCACACACTGACACATGCAAACACAGAAACACTAATTGAGGAAACCAGTGAGCCAGTCAGTTGGTCAGACAGGTGGGTGAGGAGAACCAGCCCCCTCACCGGCCTTCTGCTGATTGATAAAAACCACAGCGATCCTCACTCCTCACAAATGCTGTCCATTACCCAATACCCACGGTAAGTGTGCCGTTTCTCTGCGTTTCTATTACACCCATGATTCCCCTCAAAGTGGGGAACCCACCGATCAAAGCTGGGCAATGACCGTTGATGAAGAAGCTGAAGCCCATCACAAGAGGAGGAGGAGGAGGTTCACTCGGAGCAGAGGAGTGTGGTGTTTCAAAGTATCTTCAAGTCTAGTTGAAACTCTGAAGGCTCTGTACCCCAGGCTTCAGCTTTAGCCTCAGCATGGAGATCTGTTGCTGTGATGCAGGACACCTAGAGCTCTGCGCTGGACGGTGGTTTGGTGGTGGTCATGATCTTCATGTACTGGGTGAAGATGGCTTCGAAAGCCTCGTCTCTGTGTATCATGGCACCAAACACCAATGGCTGCAACACAGAGATGCCTAGTTATGAATATCCTACATGTTAAAGCCACAGCAGCATAACGTTTTGTGCAATAAAACACCAGTCATATGATACTGAACCACAAAGTAAGAAAGAGAAGGCACCTTAACATATCTTCTAAACATGTTCTTAAAAACCTGTACAAACCAGCTATCTATGTATGTATCATACATCTACTGTATTGTATTTAAAATGTAGATCAAACCGCTGTCTATGGAGGTTTGTCATAAAATTCACTGCATCCTGTTTAGAGTTGTGAGTTTTAGACCTCTAGTAGAACTGTTGAGTTGTTTTGGGTTGTTTTTCTTTCTATGATTAAGTCACGATGTGGTTTATTGTGCATTTCCACAAGGATGCACATGCACCTACAGAAGATGTGATACACACGTTACAAGCAAATAAAAGATTGAAACTACTTTGAAAAATGGAGAAGTGGCTCTGTAAACCTTTGCACAGAATGAATTATCGTAGTGGGCAAACCACAGGTGTAAATAAAGAGATTAATGTTGCCTGAATCCATTTAGCTGATTTGGTTGGTGAATCCTGGTCCTGTGCACGCTGCTTCGCTGTCCGCTGCCGTGGCTCACTGGGGTCTTCGAATATAACTGAGCCAACATCATTAGTAACACCTGTGCTTTTCCCATTATGATAAGTCAAAGTTTCTGCTGTGAAAAAGGCCCGCTGGTGACTTTCCAACATGTGACAAATTAAACACTGACTGGTGAAGAACAAAAGATAACATGATTTACCATAATGTTTTTTACAACCTTCAGACTCAAGTGCATTGAGCCTCTGAGTGGCGATGTAGTAAATATTATGCATTGTAGATATGCTCAGTCGTTTCATACTGTACCTTCTGAGTGGAAGGTGTGGCTATGGAGATGCCCATTCCACTCCCGGGCAGGACTGACAACACTTTGTACTGGGGAGGAGTTAAACAAAGGATTGTCATTACCATTTTTAATCATACATTATTATATAATGAAAAGAATCAGCAGGGATATACAGCGCATATCCTAAAACTGCATTTTCATACAACACAATCACATTGGTCAATTTATTTAAGAAGTCTACTAGCTTCTAGACATACCTTTTGTATGTCGGTGATGTCCACCAGTTTGATCACTTTATTCTTCTTGGAGGAGCTGGACCTGGAGCTGGAGCTCTCAAAGCACAGATAACTGCAGACAGAGACAGAGAGAGAGAGAGAGAATAGCTTCTTAAAAAAGGCTTGTTGAGACTAATGAACGGGCCAGTAAAGCACAAAACAGACTGAGCAGACTTGTCAGTTGCACGTCCGAGCAGGAGTAGAGTTTTAAGATCAGAGGTATTCTCAGGAGGAGGGGTGTCTCACTGTTGACTGAATGACAGAGTGGAAGGGAGGATAATATCCTACAAAATCACTGGCCTAATTGATTCCTTCTGCCACTCTTTATTTTCGCCTTATCCAGTGAAAAGATGTCCTGCTTACTTCTCTGTGACAAAGAGCATTCCATTCCTGATGTAGTCTGTGGGCATCTTCCTGTCTCTGTTTATCAGGCAACACCTCCAGCCATTCTCACATACTGAGGAAAAACAACAGAATCCAGTGACAACAATGTACTAATATTAATGAATAAAATGCATTAAATGCAGCGACAGATGGGTGACAACTTAACGCAGTTTGTGTCTCAGATGTTCCACCATGTGCCACCAGAACAGCTTCAATATACCTTGGCACCGATTCAAGTCTGTGAACTCTACTGGAGGGGTGAAAAGCATTCTTCCAAAAGATATTCACTCATTTGGTGTTTTGATGGTGGTAGTGGAGAGTGCTGTCTTAACACATTGGTCTAAAATCTCTGATAGGTGCGGTACTGAGATTTGGTGACTGTGAAGGTCATATATGCGTCACATTATTTTCTTACTCATCAAACCATTCTGTGGGTGGGGGGGTATTGTCATCCTGGAACAAACCACTCCCTTAAGGATTTTCCTTTAATTTGTCACCCTTCTGTACACACAGTATAAGGGATAATGGTGGAACATTTAGAAGACTTTGCAAATAAAGACAGGGATGTGATATTTTTTATGCAGCAGTAAGGTATCTTACCCGCCAGAGGGCGCTCTGACTCTGACAGGTTGAAGACCTCATGAAAAGCTCCCTTCTTGGTGCTGTGGGATCGACCTGTTTCCTCCTCTCTATTCACCCCACATGGGACAGTAGCGAGGCTGCTCCTAGAAACCACAGGCTGAACCTGCAGAAGCACCGAGGAGGAGGAGGAGGAGGAGGAAGGAAGGAAGGAGGGAAGGAAGATGGAAGAGTAAGAAAACAAAAATCACCATGAGGGAAACAAAAAGGTCATGTGGGAGAGGAGGAAGAGAGTGTGGGATGATGAGGAGGGAGAGGGACAGACATTTAATACCAAACATTTCTACACATGATTTCCAGTTGGACTAAACCTTGCCAGAGGTTTATGAAACAGGTCTTCAACTTTTTATTATTGCGTCAAATGCTTCTCTGCATGTGCACTGATTTGCAGCAGGCTCAGGTGTGACGTGCAAAGCAGAGAGTGAGGCCATCATTCGCTCAACATCCACTGACCAAAGTATGTTAGTTTGTGGACAAATTCATATATATATATATATATATATACACACACTGTATAGAACTGCTAAAATATACTGTAATTGAAAGCCATTTAAAACAACATTTAAAAAGTTAGGGTTATTTACTACATCTAGTAGGAGAACAGGGAGGGCGCTAATATGAAATTACAGCGTTCAAGAGGCTATTCTATGTGCATTTTAACTACTCAGTGAGAGCATCTATGGCAATGGATCAAAAATGTCAACCTGAAATTGTTTACATTTAAAAGTTTATGGATGGATGGAAATGTCTGCAAGAATTGAACAAAAAAGTCAATAGTTAAATTACAGGTAGTTAGAGTCTATTGTGACATTTTGATCCATTCTGTTCACAAACACTGGCGGCCAGTCCTGAGGTGTGTCACGCATCGCAACCACACACAGACACACGCTTTGAGGTGAGCTGGCGGCACACCCAGGCACATTAGAGGAACCAAAGGGAGACACACTAGAGTCCCTACCTTCTCAGTGCCAGAGAGCTGAGAGAGAGAAACGACAGAGGACACCTGTGACTGATGCCACAGCAAAGATATCGCAGGCTCACACACACTGACGGCAGATCATGACAGAAAGTGGCTGAGGTTTAATGTATTATTAATAGGACAGATGATATTTTAAAACTTTATTGATCTATTTTAATACTTGGGTCCCTCCACAGGGAACTCAGTGGTGGGATGGTAGATCCCTGGCAACATGAAAAACTGAATGTGACCTGCAGGATGCAACCCCAATACAGTGGAAACCACTTACAGTTATGACGTCTGTTGGGGTCAAATTGATCACTGTCAGCAGATGATTATTACTGAACCTTTAATTTGGCAGCTGTCTGTAAGTCTAATACAAGTAAATAAAGATAGATATAAATAGATATACATCAGCATGTTGTTATAACTGTGAAAAATAACTGATATCTCCAACTTGGAATTAAAAGTGGCGTTGTTTTTTCCCCACTCAGGCTATTATTTGATCTATAACATAATAAATGAGCAGCTGATTGAGCCTATGGAAACTCTAAAATTGTCCTCTTCCAGGCACATTGCGGACTCTTGCTTTTTCCCACAGCACGGGGGCATCATGTGACAATGCATTATCGATCCACTTGATCACAAGTGTGCATTCATTCTTTATTAAGAGAAAATTATTTGTGCACCCAGCATCTGCCTTAGGTATGGAAAGACCCAATGAACAGTGTAAGTGTACTATTACTATATTTACTATTACTACATTTGAAAGGATTATTTAATTACTATAATCAAAGGAAAACAGCATCTGTATAGGAATGTTTTGTCAGAGGCTTTTTGATCCATAAAGTGGTTGATCACCCTAACCGTGATCACTATAAGTGATTTCCACTGTATATGAATTCCTTTTGGTTTTACAGAGATTATGTTATTTGCACATTCAACACCTGACTTTCTAAGTTGTACAGAATGTACACATTCTAAGGCACCAATTATAAACTGAATTAGGGTAGTGGAAATAATCCTTGTGCATTATAGACATATTTGGTCTATACACAATATAGAAGTTTCAAATGGTCTGTGTGTATGTGAGACTGGAAGGAGTTAGTCTGAGACAACAAGAACAAGCAAAAAGAAGAGGAGACACAGCAGACCAAAGATGAAAATAAGAGGGTGTGTATTTTGGCCTCCTCACCCGCCGCGACACAGTGGCATTGGTCCTTTCTTTGAGCTGGGGGTCGGTGGGGAGGCTGTTCCACACGATGTAGGGTGTGTCATACTTGTCTCGCAGCTTTGGACAGCTCTTAAACAGGAAGTCTATGATGAAGAACTTTATTCCGGCATAAAGGCCTGAGGAGGAGACAGAAAGGAGACACAGAGGGTGAAAAAGAATGCAAGGCCAATAACATTTTGTATAGTCATTTGTTGGTTGAAAAGACTGCTTTTTCTACTTTTAAGCTCTGACTTCAAAGCTTTTATCTTTTTGATAATTATTACCATTCACAGTTCTGTATTCATGACATTCAAATTCTTCTACATCATCTAATTATCATTATCGTCCACATTCCATTATTCCATTATATATCACAAGTAACTTAAATTTTTATTAATTATATTCGTACAGACAGTGTTTGGCACTGACATGAGTTATTATGATAAAAAATGAGCGCTAAATTGTGGGATGTTTTACATTTCACAGAACTAGGCAGAGTATACGTATATATTTTTTCTTGTGATAGTCAAAAACATCACCTGACAGTACACACCTTTAGCTAAAACTCAATGCTCACATAAGGTGTAGCCCATTAACCATTATGCCTATTTTTTGGTTTGAGCATCTTCCATTGAAATATGAACCAACCATACTTTGTATACAAGAAACAGTACTAACTAATGTTATCAGACAGGAATGTAAATGGCTGACAGCAGCCCCTCACAGAGAAGGAGATTTGCATGTGTGCTGGACTGAATGTACAGTTGTAAGTGTTTGCAATCATTCACAGCCTAAATACAGTATGTACAGTATGCCAGAAGTGTGTGTGTGCATGTGTGTGTGTGCTCCAGTCTCACCAATCATGAAGCCCATTAGTTTGTATGGCAGGACGCAGGAGGTGATGAAAGCCACCCACAGGCAGATGTAAAGTTTGCGGGTGCTCTCTGGCTGCACCCACATGAACAAGCTGACAAATGCACATCAACACACAAACATGGAGAAAAAAATTAATCTTACACCTCAACATTTAGTGCAAAATACAACTAAATTCTTACAACAACGTACTTCTTTATCTTCTCCAAAACATCTGCCATCTTGCCAAAAAGGTTCTGTAATGAGAGTTAAAGCAATGTATAAACTGACAGAGTTGGGGTTATTTGTTTTGAGCAATTTGAAAAATAAAATGCTGTACCTGTGCTTTTTGTGCAACATCAAGTACAAGCTGAAATTTTTCAGACACAGTCAAGTCTTCCTTTGGAGGCTCCTGCGTAAAATAACATGACAACACAGTGATTGATCTTCCTGTTGCTTTTTACTCACATGCATTTTTCCTCCTGACCCACAAACAGGAAGTTGTGAAATAAGAAGTGGAAATGGTCTTACCATGGGTTCAGAGACCTCAGGCACAATGCTCCACTGGATCCTCCAACCTCTGAAAAATGGGAACAAGATGTGTGAACACTGCATTTTATAAAACACACAGTGTTTGGGTAAAATAAGGCCACTCAACTACTTAGCAGACTCTAACGTTACAACATTCATCACTTTTAAGCCAACAAGGTGTCCCAGTTTACAGCCCAAGTCGATGCCGGACAAATACTAATATGACCTCATTTCATAATGACTCCCATAACAGCCCACTTCAAATTATTTTATTGTTGTTTTAACACTTGTATAACTTAAATCTGTCAGGAGTGTTGATGTTTTTTCAACCTTTTTTATTATGACATACTTGGTCGGTACAGCACAATGCAATGTTCAGAACAGGCAGCACAAAAACATATTAGTTCTCATATAGAATAAATCGGCACAAGTGAGCCCACTGAAGAGGTTGTTTTACCTGGCAATGAGGTAATTTAAGGACAAGCGCAGAATAGCCAGGAAGAGGAACATGGGAATGGCCCAGCCATGCCAAGCAGCATTCATATAGATCTAGAAACAAAGTGCAATATAAAACAGTTACCGATAGGTGCAGTGATTGTTCTTCATTTGCAATTACAGCCTGCATTTGACAACAATATCGAACCAGTTCAACGCTCCACAGAACTGAGTGATGCATTTACTTCTATTTTATTGGCCCATAGTGTAGTTTAACAGATCTCATTAACTGAATAACTATTCAGTTCCCCCTCCACTAAAAGTTTTTCTTAATGTTCTTTTCTTATGATGTTTGCGTTTCACTGCACAGAGTTTAAAACTGTCTTAGCATTTACTTAGATCTCAGTTTAAGACATGTATATAGAATCAGGAATTGTGACATTACATGTATTTTGGAGCCAATCACAACCCAATCTGATGAAGTATTAATTAATAAGCAATTTCTGCATGCACACAAAAATGTACTCTTGGGAGAATATGATATATCTTGTGTAAAGTAAAAAGCGTTAAGTACTTGAAATACCTAAAGTATTAAAACAATGATAGATTGACGTGCTGAAAAGACTAAAGCAGAATCATCTCAGGGCTATGTTGATGGCCTTGGCCTACACATGTAGCACAATTAAAAGGCTCAAGATGATTTAGAATAGTCAGTGAGTGTGGACATTAATGGAGATCTGATTAAACCTCTGCAGACCTTGGCAGAGCCGCTGCAGTCTGTCACTGTGGCGGAGCAATTACTCTGCCATTTATTTCACTTCATTGGTTTCCTGGAGTTATGAGATCAAATGGGCCAACTCTAAGTTTAGAAGTCTCACATTTCAGAGCCTAAAATGTTATCAACACAGCATAACACAGTTTGTAAAATAGTCTTCTATGGTATTCTCGTACACCCAAGAGGACTGCATAGAGACACCAGGTAGTTCAAACAGAAATTAACAGAGCCATGTGTGTAAGAAATTATGAATAAGAAAACTGCACACTCACAATGAAGGCAATAGCTGAGGTGTAGACAGAGTGCCAATTAGATAAGGCGGAGAGGTTCCTTAAGAAATTGGTGACAGGTCTGGCTCCTCGCTCTGAAACAACAAGGGCAAACAAAGTTAAACAAAGTTAAGTACATTTGTGCTATGAAAAAGTACATACGGCTAAACTACTGGCTACTTTGAATCAATCTAAATGACATGTCTTAATGTTAAATAGCACTCACTGAGTCTCTGATACATGATTCTAATCAAAGATTATGTAACTAAAGGGGTAAGATTCTAAACTCTGCCATTTCACCACTGATGAAAATGTAACCGCTAACCTAGCTTAAACTTCAGTCATGTGTATCACTGTGATACACCCAACATGTCTCCAATGTCACCCAATGTTCTCCTTATGTTTACAGCAGTTAAGTCGTACAGCAGATCACATTTCTTAGCTATGGTGGTGGAGATTAGTGACATTTTTAGTGTGTTTGCTTATTTTTAACTTTGGTTTCAATGGTATAAAGTAGAAAAGAGACATAAAAGTGCATGTGTAGTCGGCTACATGGCAGACTGTAGAGCTGCCATTAATGGGCCCCCACCTGTCGCAACACCTCAAACTGTCACAAAACAACCACCTTGTTTGTTTTGCCCAGATGTTAAGATCATCATAGAGGTTACCTAATTGTTATGAAAACAAATGTTTTCACAAAATAAGAGTTTGTTCAGGGAACTGAGCCACAATTCCATTCAAACAGAACAGTCTCTGGTCTCCCTTCGAAGACCCAAAGGTCATGATGTGTTTACACCCAGAGTTTAAAATATTAACCCTTTAGTTACATAATCTTTGTTTAAATTGGGACCAATATTATGGCATTGCAGCATCCTGTTGCTGGGCAACAAATGCCTCTTTAAGATCCAAGGCTCCACTTCTACCATATTTCTTCTATTATTTGAGTTTTTGAATACTCACTGAGTCGCCTCATGTTTTCTGTCAACCTGGATGTGAAGATGAACACAAAAAGTGAAGGTCAGAAGTCAGAACACATACACAAAGAGAATACAGCTTCATGTGCAAAAGGAGGCCTTCATTAGCCTGGCATGACTCACTTGCCTTCACAGATGAAGAAAGAAAAAGAAATCAGAGAAACATCAAAAAATGCTTCAAACTTCCTCTATCTATATTATCTCTTTACACTATAAGAGCTGCACACACCTCACCCACAAAAGACTATACATAACATACAAGTCAAAGTTACTGTCATTGGCCTACAGTACACTGATAGCACATGTAAGTGGTATATAACCGTATACTGTATTTAAAATCATCTGTAGTGCACATTCAGTGTCTAAAATAAGATTCCATTCTCCTAGTAACCAGTAAATATCCAACTCTTTATAACAGTGACAACATTGGCTGCACACCTGTAGTACTCCCCAGCTGCTGTCTAGCTGTCTGGCTCCACATCTCTTTGAACCACAGAATCAATACCTGAGGACAGGGACTTCATGTTCTATTCCATCGCAGCTCTCACCCACCTTTTAGCACTTAGCGGTTCCTCAGCCTCCACGGTGCTTTCCTCGGGCTGGAAGCGGAAGTCTTCGATGTAAACCCCGAAACGCTCGTACAGCCATTTCTGCAACCGTGAACTCCATACTTCTTTCTGCTGTTTTTCTGCTGCATAGAACAGAAAGTAAATGCAAAATGGATTATGTTAAGTCAGTCGAACATTGTGTCTTCAAATTGCCCACAAATGTGAGTTTGTTTATAATACCAACAACCAACTGCAGTTTACATACAAAAAAATGTCTATGTGGCTATCCAGTGTGAACAATCAACATTCATCTCTTGAGTAATTAGGCTTTTGGACTGTCACTCAAGGCTCAGAGGGAAAACAATTACTGATGGTGCCCCTAAGCAAAGAATACAAGGCTCAATTGCTCTGGTGTAACTGCTAAGTGTCTACTAATTGACTGGGTTTGCACTTAGCAGACCACAGTTGAATGTGAGTGAATGACTGGATGAGATGAAAAAAGCAGCTTGTACAGTGTCTACTCAGTCACATTTTGCTGTACATACATCAACAGAAAGAAAAAACAATGTAATTATGCTAATTTTTCTGCAGCAGATTTATTATAAACAACCATCTTTGTGCTGGTGACAACAGCCTATTAGAAGACTTATTACATGATTACTACAAATGATCTATTTCACCAGACTATACTCACGATTTCTGTCTTAAGTGATACAAACAAGCCTAGAAACCCACCCTTAAAAAGCAAAGTCAAAAATATTGACAACCACATGCACACACCTCTGACACACTAGAGCAAAGGCATGTCTGCCCTAGATGAAGTGATCTACAATCTTAACCCAATTTCCAAAATTAGCCTCTATCTCTCACTCTCTCCCTCTATCTCTGGCTCCAAATACACACAGAGGGTCACTGGAGGTCAAACTATGACAAAAAAATGTTATTCAGCTCCTAGGCAGGAACGCTACACAAACATTTCAGTATACAGTACATCTGACTATAGCTGCATTCATGACCTCCCCTATCCCCTATTGGAATAGTTTTCAGGCAACAGAACACATTTTAAGACAATTCAGAATGAAAATTACCCTAAGACTGCACTTCTGTTGCTATGAGAAAGACCATCAGTCCACACACAGCTTCATGTCCCAGAATAGAGTATCTGTACTTCCGACACAGTGCCTTCCTACATCGCCACCTCCCCTTCATGCATGCGCACACATCCTCGGTCTTTTTGATTTACTCCCACACTTGGAAGCGTCAAAGTCTTCCTTCCCTGCTCATTTCCTGTCGGTCCCACAGGACTCCCACTCACCACCTGTCTTCCTCCTAGGTCTTACCTGTGCCATTGTTTGAAGGTGACTGCTGTTTTCGGGGCGGCTGTGGCGGAGAATCTTCTAGCCTGATGGAGACAGAGAGACAGAAAGAGGGGAAAACTTGTCAAGTGTCAGTCACACTTCTTTATTGTCAGAGTCACAGTAGGCAGTTAATGTTAATATGTGGAGATGTGCTGCACTGCATAAACCAACAACTGGAGTCACATTCAAAGGCAGAGGGAATGAAAAATTGCTGCCTCACAGCAATTTCTTCACAAATGGATGAATGCCAATGTGACAATCCCTTCCACTCTGCTTGTCTGCTCTGTGCTACTCTGTTGGTTACCATGCAGATACTGGGTCTTGACTGGGCACACCCCGATATGTGGAGTGGAAGGGTCATCTGCTTTCACCTGTCTATGTGGGCTGGGTTTACAGAAGGCATAAAGGACTGCCCTTCTGACCCATCTTTCTCTTTCTCTCAGCCTGGCCTCCTTCATCCACCTCATCCTTTCTTTGTTTGTTTGTTTGTTTGTTTGTTGTACCAGACAACATGCATCACACCATACTTTCACTCATCCAGACACTGCTGACGTGACTGATTACTCTCCTACTTCTACCCCACACTATTCGAGTTATTTTTGGTTATTAATTTAAGTAAATAAATTACTCTTTGATTGGCATTTCTGTATGTGGCCTCTCTTCTTGTTGCCAGCCAGGAGTTAGTTGGTAACAGCCAGCAAAAAATATACTGTGTATACACATTTTTAAAAATTTACAGTAGAAGTTCTCAATTTTTCTTCATATCAACATAAAAGACAATTTTATGGAATCAATTCTAGTAAGTGAGTACTTCTTAACAGCAGCTTAATGCACCACAAAACAGATGAACAACAAGGTCTCATTAAATGTGTGACAAGGTCTTTTATTACAAAAAACAACGGCATTATGTTTTTTTTAGTCAATTATTAATCTGGAGATGAAAATATTCCCCAACAAATGGTTTTCTCTTCTGTTTGTTAAACATTTACTAAAACTACAGTTTCTTAATAATTGTGCTGCTTTTGGGAAAAATTAAGATATATATATTTGTGACCTGTTATATAGTGTGTCATTTTTTATGGTTTCATTAATTACGAATGGACTTGAGAGAATGGGTAAAGAAGTAATGATGGACAGACACAATGGTTTTAGAGTTATCTTAGTTGATAATAAAAAACTGATCATAGCTAGGAGTGAAGTGGTACATGTCCCTTATAATTCAGTACACAACCTTGAGTTCGGTATATGACTTTTGGTCAGTATGTCTGTGATCAAAATATGACCTGCCAAACTATTTAGGTCCTCGCACATTCAGAAAATAAATTCTACAATGAGATTCATCCAAAGGTTTTGCCAATACATCAGATGCCAGCTGTCAGCAGCCTGTCAGCATTTTATACTTTTGAGTATATAGTATATATTTTAGTCAATTCCTGAAAAACGTAACCATCACCGCAAAACCAAGACATACTGAAATGTGATTTTTTTGTACTGTGACACTCTTCATCACAGATGTGCAGTGGCAGTAAGGCATCAGCCAACTAGAAACTATAAACCCAGATTCAAACTTCAGATAATAACACAGCGTGTTTAGGTATTACTGCTGTACTACTGTTCACATTCTAAAATGACTGAAATGTAACATAAAATGTACTAATTAAACATTTCATATACAGGTGTGACTGCAATTAAATACAGAAAGGAAAGGGAGGAGAACCCTGAATAAATGAGAGAAGAAACATGACACATTCAAATGCAGCTGTGGTCACACAGGGCACGTGGTGTGACAGCATATGATTCAAGTCATTCTGTCAAAACACGCAATGTCTATCACAGTCACCACATGTCAACTCAAACAAATACTGAGGTTAGATTTGTGCTGATGTGTTAAGACAGCCCTCTCCACAATTATAAAAATCCAAAATTATAAATAATTGATTATCTTTTGGAAGAGAGTTCATTCGATAAGAAGAGATTCATACAGCTTCTGAATACCTCTAACACCACACTAATTTATCATTCATCTGTATCTCAGAGGCTATAGAGTACAGATATTTCATAGACCCTACTGCACTTTCTAGTGCAGTCAGTCGTATCTTGTCCACCAGCAGCTCTACTGCCTTGCTCAAAGGCACTTCTGGATTACAGCCAGACTGTCCATCTTTCCAGCTGGGTGCTGCTGACAGGGGATTAACTGAGGGAAAACTCCTGGGTCATAGTACATTCGTTCACCTCTTACTAAGTCCTGAACTGTCTCTGAGATTCCTGAAGTCATGTTTCCGTGCTGGAGGGCACCAGTGGAATTTCCCATCGGCAGCCACGAAAACATCATCTGATCACACACACAGAGCTGTGCACGCACACCCCCGGTTTAAGGGTGGTTCTGCTGGTGCCAAGAGACGCAGCCTTTTCCTGACACCAGCATAGCTACTCTGTCACAGCATGCACTTGGCTACACAGCTTGGGTGTTATTGAACCAAGATGTGTAGCTTGGTCTTATGATGTGATGGGTTTGCTCTGTG
>JAPQRN010000005.1:384151-395207 GCA_037367275.1 Coranthus polyacanthus
TAATAATAATAATAATAATAATAATAGTTAAAAGCAAAAAAGAGAAAAGAGCCAAGAAGAGTAAATGTGTTGATGTTCACTTAGGGTCAGTTTTAACCCCATTGGTCATGTTTTGGTTTGTTTTGTTTTTACTTCCATGTTAAAATTGGATAACAAAACATACCAAATATGCTTACATTTCTATAAGCTGATTGTTTTGAGAAGTTTGCTATCTTACTAAATTACTTCTTAATAATTCCGCTATATTGAGAATACCCTAAAAGAAACATATACATATATATATATGTATATATGTTATAAAACAATTCCCTGACCCTTAAAACATACTCCCAGGATTTAGATGCATGTTTCTATCATCAAAGCTGACACTGAGATACAAATAACTCTACACAGAGGAGCATGGGAGTTTTCCCAATTGTGACTTCAGCATTAAGAGACAGAAACAACCTCAACTCAACTCCACTGTGGTGCAAGTTTGAATGGACATAATTCACCTTGGAGTAGGACTACTACAATTTTTAATTAAGTAGCTGAGGGTGACTCAGTTGACAGAGCTTGATCCACTTGGGGTTGATTAAATTTAATCTTAAAAGGACAGCAAATTGACAGTCATCTTGGGTAGTCTGTAAGTAGTAATCAAGTTGAACAAGTTGAACCGCCTATGAATTTCTGCGGTTAAAGGTGATGAACTTACTGAGATTGAGATTACTTTTGTGGCTTTTGATCTTATCAACAGCTCCACTGTAAAGCAGCTCAAAGCTGTCAAATGTGATGTCTTCCATCTTGGAGAAACCCATCCGTCTCTGTACTCGGCCAGTACCGGGGACACTTGCACAAGAACGAGACGGCAGAGTGGCCGCCTTCGTTCCTTCTTCAAATCGAGCCATGGCTACAGGTTCCTATAGTCCAACCGAGCTTGTTTGTCATCTACTAAATCCTAATAAACTGAATAGCCCTCAGAAACCTTCAGAAAAGTTCAGTGTATGTTCCATGTTAGCATCATATCCAGAGCCAAAGCAGAGACAGGTCAGGTCCCATTGGACTTTACTAATAGCTGCTTACACAAAGACAGTGATGGTCAGTGATCGAAGCTGGTCTGAGTGTTAGAAAGCTGGGTAAAAAGAGACGGAGGGCAGCAGAGGTGGAGAGAGGTGGGGCTTTGCTGGGTGGCCAGCAGACTAAGAGGGCCTGGAATCTGAGATTTCTGGCACACTTGAACTGTCAGACACATATATTGCATGCTCATGTGTCAGTATGGGTGGTTTTTGACATTTGTTTTAGCAAGTGTTTACTGTTGTTATGTTTCGGTTTGTTTGTGTGCATATCACATGTGTAAGGATGTGTGATCGTGCATGAATACTGTACATACGCAAGCACAGCAAATCACTTTTCATCTAAGCAGGCAAAGTTTTTTAAGACCTCAAAGGAAAAGTACTGTGTGAGTTTTCCAATCCAGGCCAAAGACAATGGCTCCTTTCACTGAAGTATGGGGGGAGGAGGCATAGGGGTTCAGAGGAAGAGAGATAGAGAGAGTGAGCGAGGCAGAATCGGCTGTTCACACTGGCCTCTCATTGTTCCCGGTCTTCACAGTATTTGAAACACTGGTTGGCTTGAACAGAAAAGAAGGCTGAGCTTTGTGGACTCTAACCGAGCAGCAGATGTTCATACTGTACATCACTGAAGACAGTGACTAACATGCAAGGGGTGAGGTAAACAACATTAGGTCAGACTTGGCATTGAAGGTTTGGATAAACATTAAAGTTTCTTGCAGGAGCAATAACTCATTTGCAATCCATGCATCACAATTTTAAGTTTATGCTCTATTTAGTTCAGGAATTAACATAAAGCCAAATATTTTGGTTTGAAGTTCTCTTTCTTCTCTGTAGCCTCATTCCACTGTGGCCCTGATATCTCTGTATGACCTAGATAAATTTTTTTCTCTCTACAACAATAAGTTTACCTTGTGTCAAAGCTGTGCCTCAAAAGAACAAAACAAAAACAACATATTTTCTTGTGCCTTGACACTTTTGCTGACCCCTTCTTTGCGCAGCATGGAGCCAAACTCCAGGAAGTAGTTTGACTTGGATGGTCTTGTTTCTGTGTTGCTAGTACAGTATAATTCTATGGGAAGAACTAAACATGCCGTCAATAATCTAGATCATCAATGCTCCATAATCCAATGTTGTGTCAGCAGGCAGGATAGCATCTGCTTGTTTAATCACATCACAGATATCTGTCAAGGTTCTGCAGCTTCCTCCAAGCAATGGATGGAGTGACAAACAGGCTCATTGTCCTATTATAAACACTAACAGGACATAGAGTGGCTGGGAATGAACATGCTGTCTAGTTAAATTATTAAGTCTTTTACCTTGACCCTCTACCCACATGACCAACTGTTGCATTCTGAAATGTTCACATACATAATGATTAAACATTACTGTGTCTAAACTCATGAGAGTCCAACAAAAATGAAAATTTAGGTACGGTGACAGAAACCTATTTCCAAATGACACATTATATAGTTTTGGGACAGAAATCACTTGACTGAGTTATGTGGGCAGACTTGTATTTCAAGGGCTGACAGAAAACACAACACTTGGCTCACAAAGCACAACCAAATATGTACACTGAATTAACAGTGTGCATGTTTGGAAATGACAAGAATTCCTGGCCTTTGAACAATGACACTCTTTACACAGCCAAATCTCTCATATTCAGGAACCTTTGCGTCTTGTGTCAGGGTCCAACAGCTGTTACGACCCATCCGGCCTCAATACTTAAATTTCCTGTTGAACCGAGGTCACTTATGTCAGCAAAGGCTGTGTCCAAGATTTATTCATTGTCAAGCTGAGTGTATTGCGCCTGTCTGTTTACAACTGAATGAATGACAATGAATCATCATCAGAGCACAAGTAATGAGTGCTGCTGAAGAAAACTCAATCACTGGCATAATGATCTTCAAAAATACAGACAGAGATTTCATTTCTTTCTATTATACTATGGCCATTTACTACTGAAACACATTTTCTTTTATATTGTGCTTGTCATAAACATATTTTTCTTGCATTGTGGTGTCAAAATATAACAAAATATCATGACATACTTCTCTGTGATCAAATGGTTTCCAGTCAACAATATGTTTAACACTGTTTAAACAAGAGTACAAGATTTGAAGCTTTGATGAGCATAGTGCATTACAGAGCTAGTGTAGTGCATCTCTAGATCCACTTCATTTCAGTATAATGGTTACTCTTTTGTAAGTAACCTATATCTCTGAGTGTTCCTCTGCCCAGTGTGAAGTAGAACGGCAGCTAGGACACTATTGATCAGCCAGCCACTGTAGAGCACACAGCCTGGTCTGCTCCCCCGCAGTGACTGTCACTACATGACCTCAAACAGGACAGTCCCATTCTGACACACACATCTAGTTCAATCAAATGTTTTGGAACGAGGTGGGGTGAAGCCAATAAACCCACATTAAGTCAGGGCTAAAAGAATGGCAGGATAATTTGGCTTGTGTACTGTAACAACATGAGTTAGCCTTTTTTAAGCCAATACTCCCTCAGCTCTGACTACAAATGAGGTCTTTTGCAAAAAGAAAAAAGTGAGCTAGAGAAATTTAGAGATATAGCAAAGGAAGGATGAGCAAAAAGTACAGCAAGGGAATGAAAAGACAGAGAGTGACATTCAGAGGTGGGAAAGAAAAGAGACTAAAAGCAAGAGAGCTAAGGGTAGACAGAGAGGCAGCAATAAAAGTGTAGTACATTTAACATGCCCACATAATTACACAGGTGATTTCCATTGGCAATATACCCTCTACCATTTTACCACCAGCAGGAGGGTCAGTTCAGCTCAGTTGTGTCACCCACGAGACTCGTTTGATGTGATATATTCTTTTGCTTTTACTTCCATTACTGCAATAATCATATAACTATCACTGAGTTATCACTCAAGGAAACCATGTTATCAGAGTGCTTATGATGCATCAGGGCTTGGAGTATAGGTAAGTGCAAACTCGAAAACACACATGCATTTATTCCCTTGTTGGTTATTGCAGCCACACTGACAAAGAGTGCAGATATTGTGCAGTTTTATGCTCAAACCCTTCAATAATTTACATCTCCACTGTGGTTATGTCTGCTGTGGCTGGTATTATATTTTAGTTTCATTGCTTTTATGTGTGTTCTTCTGTCCACACCATTTCACAAACTCCGCAGAATTTATTATGAAGCCAGCCAATCCGCATAGAATTATGGAATAAATGTCATTTGTTATCTGATTATTGAAAACTTAATTCCAGTTGCATAGCCAAGTGCCATAAAACGTGAGCAAATATATTTTTTATTATTTTTATTTTTTATTTTATTTATATTATTTGAATAAACATCCTCTCCTGTTAATTGAATTATTTGAAGCTTTTCCAGACACCAAGATACCACTAACCTGAAAACAACAGAGACTACTTCACAGCACTTCACAAGGTAGCATGAGAGTAGACATATCACATACTTAATCGCATATTCATTTGTTGATAGAGATAGGAAAAAAAAGTGATTGCTGGTAGTTTAATCTGATTAGTTTGTTGCAGAGTGTAAAACAGCAGAGGGCTATCATGACCCCCGCTGCATATGTGTGCACATATGTGTGTACGTGTGTTTTAGCCTCCTTTAATGAGATCGCACGTCTGGAAACACAGTTACAAATTAACCACTTTAGTGCCCCCAGAATAGCACAGGACAATCAAAACAAATGCCAAGGGAAAAGGCATGAGGCTATTGTATCCGTGAACCATCTGGAATGGAAACTCATGCCTCCTGTGAAGGCAAGAGACAATATACTCTAAGCGGTGTGTTTGTTTTAGCATACAGCGTGGGCCCTGGCTTTATTTTGGGAAGCAGAGAGAAAGACGTCAGAGTGAGAGGGAGAGAGGGGGGAGAATACGCCTACAGTCAGTTCACTTTGAGTGTGAAAGTGTGCTAAGACGACCACATAATTTCTTGGGTTAAATGCTGACGCATCATTAGCGAAATGATCTCAAGACAAACGGATGTTCAGAATGGTCAGTCCTTGCTTTCAGTCTCTTTCCTATCACAGCATTATTGTCCATTACTGTCTTTTCCCTCAGGAATTTCATACTTTTCAACCTGTAAGGAAGAAACTACACCATAAACTTGAAATGGAAACTTATTCAGTTAACCTGAGAAACACAAAGACGAACCCCTTACATTTTTAGAATGGCAACAGTCAGTCACTAAATTAGACAAATTCTCTGTTACCATGGTAGTCTGGCAGTAGTCTGTTGGTATAATCCTGCCATTGGGAAACTTTTCAGTCAGCATCCTCCTCCCTTCAACTGTCTGTGTGTAACCATGTAAGCATCCCCCTCGCCTCAAACTACATGCTGAAAATGGCAAGTTTTGCATCTTCATCAAAACTTGCATCAAAACCCCTTAAATTTTGCAGGAGATTAATAAAAAGGGATCGAGGCTGGAATTGTTTATCACTTTGTTTTTTAACACTGGAGAAGCCTAGGATAGAAGTTAAAAAACACCGTAAAACTAACGACCAAATTACATTTAGAACTAAGACCTTTGTTACCATGGTAACAGTCAGTTACACTAACCAGAGGCACCAACTGACAAAAAATAAGGAAAACATAGGTCATAATTTGGGGTTTGTGGTACAAAAAAAGAATTAAGGATAGGCCTTGGTATCTCTCTAGTTCAAATTTCTGCAGGTTGCACCTCTCTAATATGAAGATTTGATGCTTTATTAAATCATATCCAAATGACTTTGATTTATATGAAATTATATATTTCTTATTGGAAAAAACATAACATTTTCTTTCCCCACTTATGTGCCCAAGTCTTCTGCAAACTTAAGGAAGATGCTGGAACCCACACAGCACCTAAGCCCTCTGAAAACCTAAGGAAAACCCTGGTTATGATGATTAATAAATTGTCTATTGGCAGTACTATAAATTACAACAGTGAAAAGCACTAAATCCCCTCATTTGAGAAACTGCAGCCTGCAAACCTTTGTCCAATGACTTCAAACAACTAATTAAATTAATGCATTTCTTAAATCGACAAATTAATCAACTAATCAGTGCAATTCTAGTTTAAGCTACGTGGTTTTTCTATAGCACCTGTGCTCCAGAAAAGCCCTTATACAACACATAACCCATAATGTCTTGCAACAGCAAATCTTTTGTTTTGACTAAAGGCGATTAGTGTTAAATAACAGCATACTGTATAAGAGTACAAGTCTGCATTCAACAACACATAACTGAGAACAATGAATGCACATGTCTGTGGTTCCTTCTATAGAAAGAATGGCACAGTGTTTTTGTATGACATCTCCACAAGGCAAGGCAAAGCAAAGGACCGCAGAGAAGGACAGAAGAGAGTGAAAAAGGAAATTGTCGAAAGAGAATACACAATAACTAGTTTGCAGGCCAGAGAGCTCAGGACTCCATCAGGCACTAATGGATTGTCATGCTTCAGTGTTCCCTGAAGTACAATTACACTGGCCAAAGATAGGGTGAGAGATTGAACAACAGGAGAAAAATGGGTAACCACTGATTGAGAAGCAAAGGGAGGAGGACCACAATGCTACAAGAAATTAGTAGTAGAGGTGATGAAAAACATTACCCAGAGGTACTACTACCCTTTAACAATAAAAAACACACACAAGAGGAGGTCTCTTCCCTTTGGAGTCCCCATGTAAAATGTCAAGCAGCTGCCATATTAGGTAGGGCATTGATGATATTTTAGTTTTTAACTCTTTAGGCTCATGAAACTGTTACGTATATTTCAACCAGCCGCTGTTTGCATGGAAGCACGTGTTTAACAAATCTCAAAAGAATCTCACATGATACTACTTCAGAGTGTGACAGAGAGGGGACATAAATGGGAAGGGGAAATCAAAAGCACCATAAAAGAAGAAAGAAGGAAAAATGGGAGCAAAAAAGGGAGCTGAGACTGATCCAGAAATGGAGTGTGCGCAATGGCGGGCAGAAACTGAAAGAGCAGCTCAGCGGGATGTAGAGAAAAAGGCAAAGAAAGCTCTAGAGGAATTTTTGTAAGCAAGGAGGGAGGGAAGAAAAAAAGAGGAGTGAAGCAAGGAAAGGGCAGGCAGGAAGGGAGAAAGGTCCATAAGCTAGAATCCTGACAGTGTGACAATAAATCCAGGCCTTTTAGCTCAGGCACAGGCATTATGAGAGAGGACATAGCCTGAGGTATTCCCTTTCACACAAGCTCTCTCCCTTTCTCTCACTCTCTCTCTCTCTCTCTAATAGACATACACAGTACACAGGGAGGGGGAAAAAACTTCACAGTCCATTACACACCACGAGACTGTCAACGTGCTATATGGAACAGAACAACCAGTTCCCATCGTTGGACACTAGGTTAGTGGGTGGACTCGGGATAAGGACCATACAGTTTGTTGCACATTAGGCTGCTTCCTCTTTTTCTCCCTGTAACAGCATCTTGTCCACTTAACTCCAACGCTGAGAATGCAATGAAAATATAACAAACCACAACACTATAGGTCTGTTTTTCAGTTTCGATTGGGGACACTAAGCTATGAGAAAGAGTGACTGTACTCCAAGTTTTATACACAATACTTTTAAAAATTCACCTGACATCACTTTAAATATGCTAAATTGCAATGAAATGATAAATCAATTAACAAGTGGCTGCTTGCTTCCAGTGTACAGTACTTTGGTTACTATCCATTCTAAATAATCAGATTGATCATAGATTATTCATAATTTCAATCTACCTCTATGTTCATTTGTTTTAGCATATCATACCTTAGAGTTAACCTCCTCTGGTAAAACTGAAGAAGGATTAAAGTGCAACTTCCAGGATATTTTTTCCTGGATTTAGGCATGATGTTACATGGAAACATGTACATATCTGAAAGTATTTTCTTAAGTTAAGCAGAAAATTCAGGGTAGAAAATCTCATGTCATATGTCACACAAGGGAGTCTTCTCTGCTTCCAGTATAGAGTCTACTGGAAGAGACAGTAAACAACCAACCAAACCTAAACCATTCTGAAATGTAGAAATCCACTTTCAGATGATAATATCTTCCTGAATATTGCTGCATATGATATTTTCTTTTCAATACAACTCAGTATTTTCTTAAAAGTACAATCAACATCCATCTTCCTCTGTTACAGTCGGTACAGTTTACATCTACTGCACCTGACACACATTAAATTCACTGTTTACAGTTCACTGTATACGAGTCGCATTTTACATCTACAACACTCCTTTTAATGCCTCAGCTAATAATTTACTTTAACATCAGATTTCCTCAAAGACAAAGAAAAATCATTCTTTACTCATGTCATGGTGTTGTAATAATACGACATGCAGTGTTTGAGTGGAGATGCAGTAACAGACAGGAGTCAGTAGCAGCACAACACTACCCTCCGGTTTTATTCTAGTTTGAGGTTGTGCATTTCAGACCGTCGTGGACTATTAGGAGTTACACATTACTTTCTGTTGGTGAGTACAAGTAGTTTTATCAGTAACAGACAATCCCTCCTGGTTTTGGTTCTGTGTAATATGTGATAGAAACGTGTTAACACGGTGTAAACAGTGTTAGCTGAAGCTGCTCACCTGTTCAACTCTTCTCTTCTCATTACATCAAAACTCATTTTTATTTCTCTGATCCACCTTTGCAGAAACTGCAGAAGAAGTAGATACTTCTACATCTTCTAAACTCAAAGCTGCCACTAAATTACACTACAGAACTTCTGCTAACACTCTCTCACTGTTGCAAACAATCTCACCACCTAGATAAAACTGTAGACCCATGAGCTGAATGGCTCAGGTTCAAGGGGCTTCTCCATGGGAACTGAAGAAGAAACTGAACTTAGTAAGAAACTAGAATTAAAAGGTAGACAAGAGGACATGGTAAATAAGAACTATTAAGTGTAATGCTTTTAATAACATAAAAGGATAACTTACTAACAAGAATAACATTAATCTGCTTTAAACTCTGAAATGCTCTGTTGACCCTCCAATGTAGCAACAGGGCAACTATCTTGGGTGTACTTGATCACAGGTAAGACTGCACAATTAATCAAACCGCAACCATAATCACAATATCTGCCTGTGCAATTATATAATCACAAAAGGCTGCAATTTAAAGATCCATATTTAGGATAATCTAATAGCAGAAATTAAAGAAAATAAACACAACCTCTGTTGACTAGTGATATTTTGGATTAGTGACGATGAGCAGAGAGAGGTACTGTGTAAACGTTGCAAAATGAAAAGTCACATTTTCTTTTGTATTTTTTTATGCTAGTTTAGTTGTTTGACTCAACATTTGTAAATTAGTATTTTTCTTGATAACAATACATGTAGACTCAAATCCAAATTGCAAATCGCAATTGCTATCTTGCCCACAATAATTGCAATATGACTTTTCATCAAATCATGCAGCCCCAATCACATGTATGTCAAAATCTATTTCAGAAATTATGAATCATTGATACTTTCTGGTGAGTGGGTGATACTTGAAAAATGTGTACATGCATACTTACGTAGGAAATGTTTCTCCAGTAAGGCAATTTCCAGGTGACCTTTAACTTCGTTGAGGCGGTCAGACTCTGACCTCTGGAAGTCCTGGATGGCCGCAGCCATGGTGGGAGACCCTGAGCCTGCCTGTGTACACACAAACATATTCATGTATAATGCAAATGCAAGTACAAGGATCCACACCCAGAAACAGATAAAACTAAAAGAGGGGAGATTTGGCTTCAGGACAACAAGAATTTGGCAACAACATACAAGAAAATACTTAGCAGAAATACCCTGTATGATCTAATACACACACACACACACACACAAATATGGTGCCATGACTCACGCTAAAGCCTCCTGTCCCGGTTAAAGTCCAGCTGGAGCAAAATAGGAGGAGGAGGGCGAGAAAGAGGAGAATCCCCCTCTTCTGACCAGAGCAACACTGATGACTCACACACCTCTGACTAAGGGCTTTAACCCAGACACATTCGCAAATACGAACTAGCAGCACAACTTGGTGTGTGTAGGTGGACGGAGTGGATGACGATGATTGAGAAATGATGACTTTGTAAGTGAGGACAAGGATGAGGGACAAAGAGTGAGAGATGGAGGATGAGGGAAGGAAGGAGAGAGGACAGCAGAGACGATATGCTAGCGCATGATGAACACTGCAGGTTGAGCATTGCTGCTCGTCTACAGCTAGGGTCCTTTAAGAGATTCCTGCCGCACACACACAAACACACACACACACACACACTGCAGCAGCTTCTCCCTGGCAGCAACCAGCATGGTTTGTGTGCCTGCATAGACACACTGCAATGTCTTTAGCTGATGTGCTCCCTGCAAAAGAGAAAGAGAGCAAGAGAGAGACAGAGGGGAGGGAGGCAGAAAGAGATAGCACAAAACTGACAGTGACCTGAAAAAATGTGCTCTGGGAGTGAGCCAAAGCCTAACAAGACGGACAGGAAGAGAGACACAGAGATGGAGCAAGTGTCCCTCGCTCCAAGCTCTTCAAAGAAAACAAATGAGAGCCTCTTCTGGAAATGTGTCATGACGAAAAAGAATGTCGAATGAAGGAAGAAATGAAAAGACAAAGAGAAAGGGCATATGAAAATGAAGACAGGAGTATAACAGAAAGAAAGTGAAAGAAAGTGAATATGTGAAAGAAGAAGACAGTGGGCATAAATATAAGTTTTAAAGTTGGTTCCCTCGTTTAGGTTTGACCATGTCTTCTTTTCCAGATGTCTTATTGCTAATGTAAACACACCTTTCTGTTGTTAAATTCAGTCATCAACCCACAGTCAGAACATCCTGGTTATCAAAAGTAGGTCAAGCCCTGACGTCACCCTGGACGATTATGGGATGATTAATTATTGTGTCTACGACTGCCTGTCCCTCTTTAATGACTGTAGCTGATAAGAGTAAAGAAATCTCTATTTTAATGACTGAATATTTTATTTGTAAATGCATTTTAGAATAAAATCAGAGCAGTCAGATTTTCTCTACA
>JAPQRN010000005.1:406214-429878 GCA_037367275.1 Coranthus polyacanthus
TTGTGTGTTAAGCTGTTGCTGAAAATACAATGGCTGACAAATAAGGACAGAGTTTTTTTCAGTGCATTACATTACCTTCACATTTGTTTAGGCAAATATTTGATGCACTAGGAAAGAGAGGGCTTTCCATTCCCAGACCTGCACTTTCTGAAAGAGGATATTTAGAGTGCTACATTTAAAAGAAAGTACTTTGTATTATCAAGTGAACGAGTTTTTTGTCTCTGTTTATTTTACAAAGCTGTACAACCTAATCAGTGAACTTTAGGCTCAGGTATGGCTGAAGTTTTTCATTTATGATTAAGTTCTTGGGTCAGTTTTAAGGCATTAGAGGTACTATAATCATAAAATCGTCTTTCAAAGCATTGAGTATTTAAGAGCATTGAGCACCTCTCACAGGAAGTTAAATTCACTTTCAAATATTTGATTCAGCTGGAGATTTCTCATGAATCAAACCACTCAACCTATCCGTGTGTTTGCACAAACATAACTGAAGTCTGTCTGTCTCTACCTTTTTACTCGCTCTGTCTCTTGCATTTTATTTTAGCATAAGCATTGGATTAAATCTCTATCTGTAAGTACACTAAACTCCATCCAGATACCGCTCAGGGAGTGTGTAGTTTATGAGAGGTTTTGCTGCTAACAGAGGGACTAATGTTTTTAAACGGGAATCCCCTTAGTCGTGATTTACGCACACACATATTCACACACACATTATGGGCTCCTGGCCTGTGATCCTCTTCAGATGTCTTCTAGCAAAAGTACTGCTGTTGAGATTTCCCAAATCCTCCCTCCACGCTCATTTAGAAACCCTGTAATAAACCTCTAAATCCCAAACCAGCATTTTCTAGTGGGTTGCACAACCACGCTTGTCTTATGCAACTGGCAGAGCATTCAGAGGCAATTATAGAAGAGTTGGGAGGAAGGGGAGGATGGATGACCGCTAATGCAAAACATTTGGATAAAACGGCTGATTTAATACTAATATGTTTTCTTTTTGGTTTCCTTTTAAAAAAAAAAAATAGATATTAGTATATATATTAGTATTACAGAGACAGTATTAATCCTACTGCATGCTGTATGTCAGCGGTCACTTGCAATGCTGTTTGTATCCCAATGGACCTTTCTATGTTAGCTGTAACTTTAACCCTGAGTCAATGACTTAACTAACCTAAAAAAACCCTTTTCGTACAGAAACCCTAGTCTAAAAATAACCTTAATATCTGCTAATGTGTGTGAGGTGGTACTTGCATGCATTCGCAAGGCAAAAAGTACCTGCGTCTGTATGAGTGACTGGGGTTTGGCCAACAGAAAATCACTCTTACAAGTATAAACCCTTAAGAAACTGGTCAGTGCAACATTTTTTTGCCTCTAAAGGCTTTTTCTTTTTTTACAACAATTATATGGCATGATCATATAAAATCTTGTATTCATTAAAAACTTATGACTTTCTATTTAACCCATGAAGTATTCCTTTGAAGGGATTTTTTCATCCTTATTTCACTGTAGAACTTTCCTCACAAGGACAGAAGTGCATGAACACACACAGACACCTACTGTAAGCCTATGCACAACTTTATGTTCTTCCCCAGAAGATGGCGCAATTGTATGGCTCATCCTCTTCCCTCCTGCCTGATGCTTTTCTGACCACAGTTTGTTCAGGATGCCAAGTGTCGCTCTCATAAGCCTAAATTATTTAGCTTGCCTGGCTGTGATGGAACAGAGATAAAGGCGAGGGCAGAGGTTCATCCTGATAAAGTCTGAGACTAGTTACTTGTGGCTACTCAACTCCTCAGGTTTCAACTCGAAGGTTGTATTCTTACCTGAAATAGTGAGTAATTACTGGGATGGACTTGGTGTTAAAAAAAGTATGGGTTGCAATTAAAGGTTGTGTTAACAAGTATGTATGTAGTCAGACATGCATGTTATGTAATATGCTTTGGAATGTTTTTAATGGTAAATTTCTTCCTGTGTGAGAGATGGATGGACTAGAGAAGATGTAAATAGCAGATAGGCAACACTAGACCTCTTACATATGTTTCATGACTGTGATCATCAGTTCCAGCTTCTTGCTATTTCTTTACACCTTATGCCGTTTGAGGAAAGGACCGGCTTCGGTTGCCATAACAACTAACTGCCCAATGAGCTTCTGAAACCTGACTCTCCGATCTAACCTTTCACTCCGCCCGCTCACAATAATTTACTTGGCAAGTAGCAGCACACTGTTGTATGTATTAGTGTGATGGACTCGGAGAGCATCTACCTGCCCCTTTACATCAGTGACCTCAGTACATCTATCTTATTGTTAACTTGAGGACATCAAAGTGGGACTCCATTCCTTATAGTGTTATAAGTCACTCGTATCTACACCAGTTTGAGCAACATGCAGGGGGTTTTAACAGGCTCTTTGATCCACCTCCACCTTTGTGCATCTTTCCTAATCTGGTACATACTGTATATCTGAAGATAAATTCCCGCAGACAAACATTAAAGCCAGGATCTGTGTAAAGTCTGCTTACCATGGAATGCCAGAGGAAAATGCCAGGTCTTAGCTGTGGAAAAATGTAGATAATGTGGGAAAATGTGGCAATGTAAAAATTAAGCGCAGAATTTTGCAACGAATATTTAATTTAAAAAAAGCGGATAAGAAAGGTTTGTGTAGCGTCAGTGGAGAGTAGAGTGTTTCTTTTGAATATCTTTTAATAAATACACTTTGAATAACATATAACTAATAACTTTAATAATTGAATGTATTATCATGACGAGGTGCTTCTGTGTAAACTGAAGAGCTGTGTCATAACAGTTAATCTCGCATTGCCATGGAGACAGGCCCACGGAGACTGTCTTCTTTAAAATAAATAGTACCTAGACATATGGTGACCAATGAAGAAGTCAATAATAGGGTATTTATTAAGACTCCTCTGGTCCTCTGGCTATTCATAATTCTGTATGAAAATAAAGGGTAAAAGGAGGTTCTGACATCGTGAAAAAATAAAACTAACTATAGTGGTGAGTGCATCTAAAGGTTTGAATGTGTGTGCTCGGCAACGGTGTGAATAAAGTAAAGTGACGTATCAAAAGTAGCCGTAACCATTGTCACTCCAGAAGTTACAGCAGTCACCCATACATCTCTTACACTTATAACTAGCTTTATAATCTACCTCATGCAGTTCGTAACTTGACCAGGCAGCCGTCAGTGGGCACGAGACACGAGCTCTCTGTCCAATACCTTGTATGGACAAAGTTTACATACCATTTTCAGCCCTTTAGAGCACACCCCTGTTTAAAATAAGCCGTCTTTTTAGGATCTCGGTCAGCTTTCTGTCTATCTCCCTCCATCCCTTCTTATCCAATATTACTCTGTTGCTGTGGTAAAAATACACCTACTTTATCTTTTAAAGCGTAGAGTATTGAATGTCTTTTACAAAGATAATGACATCGTCCAAATTCTATTCAAAGAAACATTATCTTTCCATTTAAATGCAATAATTTACGCTAATTAATTAAACATCATTTAGCATTAAAACACTAAAAACAGATATTTCTTTACAATACACCACCAATTAAACTATAAACTTAGGTCAGGCTTTAACATTTGACTTTATCCACAAATGTTTACTATTCCACTTTAAACTCTGAGGTAAGTTTATGTTACTAATAAGATTTATGTTCCTTAATTTGATTTCAATTTTCCTGAGTAAACACCAGTACATGTTTCAACCTGTCCCGTTTCCTCCCAGCCCAGAGACACACAACAGGTCACACAAGATGGTTAAAAATTCATCATGTCACTTTTAATTTTACAGTCACAATCATCTTTTCTTTCCAGTGTCTTAAAACCATAAAAAATAAATATACAATATGTTACAAAACATTTCCAGTGTCTTGGATCAATAAAAAAAGGACATTTATCAACAGCATTGATTACATGAGGGCAAAACACTGGGGGTGAACAGTATGGATGGTACAAAGGCATTGAGTGACTTTGCTTACACTAGCTGCAAAATGCATTAGAGTTGGGATCGTTTAACTTTTAACTCAGTTTTATTTGCAGTGGAGGAAGACTGAGTGAGTGCAAAAGTGTAACGATGACTCTTATGCCACCCGCAGGTGCCTTTTTTAACTGATAAACATAATATTTTGGAATAAAAATCAGTTAAAAGTACACTGACCCCAACCCATATTCGCATATTTTATAACTTTGGTAACCAGAAGTGTGTTGCACTGGACAAACAGGCAGGGTGGACACTGGAAAAGAAGGCTTCAGGTTCATAGTGCTCAAGCATACTGTGTTTTTTAACAGAGGGGGTATCCCTCTCCATTCTACATTATTAATGTTCTTTTCGGCCCACTGTGTGCATGTACTTACATTCTGTGTGTCACTCAAACACAACGATGTTGGACACACATTACATGTGCGTAGAGCTACCAGAAAATGTCACCTGAAAGCCCGTTTTAGGCTAATACAGTATGTGTGTGAGTTCACGTGTAAGGCCTCAGTCCAAAATGAAGGCACGCGTCAGGTTATTGATCTCAGTCGATTAAACCAGCATATCAAGTGATTTTCCCTATAGGAAAACAGCCCCAACTTAGCACAGGCAGATGATTTTTAGTTCTGAATCAGTTCTGTTTTGTCCTCACTACAGCTGAAATACAAAATAGATCATATCTTCTTCACCTTTAACAATATCTACACGTTAATTACACTCTAAATGCACTGCATTGAGAGGCTGTAGAAGCCTTTCTCTGAGTTAATAAAAAAAGAAAAAGAGCACTTGGTGTGACAAAGCGCTGTCCGATATCGACAAGCTGTTTGTGTCCTAAAGTCAGTGTGGAGAGGTTGTGTTATGGTCACATGCACAGTTTATAGCATCCAGGTAAAGCCTTCCAACACAGAACCCCAAATGCTTCAAGTGACTTGTAGTTCTTGACATCCTAATGTACTACAAATCAGAGTGTACCCGAATGTATTTGAGCCTGGGTTCATGGACAGTGATTATAAATGTTCTCCATGATGAAAGATTTGTCCTTAAGTGTTCTCCAGCTTTCCAAAATGATAGGGACCCCTCACAGACCCCTTAGAACCACCACAGAGGAGCACCATTTTAGGGTTTGCACTGCATTCTGGAGAAAATTCTTCATCTTCTGACTCTTCGTCCCCTTTTCCATCAGTGGTTTTGGCACACGAGGCTCCATTGCACCCTCTCTTAGTGCAGTCCAACACAGCATTCCCTTTATTATTTCTCACATCTTTTCTTTACTTCTGCTCATTTTCTTGTCTCATGCAGTCTTAAGGTCTGCAATTAATACTGCTTGAAACAGAGGAGGGATGGATGGACAGATCAGGTGTGGAGAAAACTCTTTTCCCCTGTTTCCACCCCATCTTCAGCACCCTTCCATCTTCAGTTTTCTTATATTTCATTCCCCTCTTCTTGTTTCTTTTCCTCCAGCAGGCTCCTCTTCTCACAAAGGCAGGCTGGTCTGCGTTTTCCTAACAGGTCAGATCGAAGTTTCATTACTGCCACTGTTAATGGTAGAAGGAGAGGGAGGGACGGAAAGAAAGAGGTGGAAAGGGGGGGGGGGGGTGCAGGGAGAAAAGAAGAGGGTTGCAAAAATAAAGAGGGGAAGAGAGCGACATGCAAGGTAAAAATGAATGCAGGGATCATGCAGTGTTTGAGCAGGACGATCACATTTATACATGCTAAATTTAACAATGATTCATGCACAGTGGCATTCGTTGACATTATCCTCAACCAATACATGTTGTTTAGTCACACGGTTAAAAAGGAGCTTAAAACTTTTAATTGTGAATCATCTTCAAAGTGATTCAGGATTTATTCATATTTAACGTTACATGCCAGTGCTCTCTAGAGGACTACGGTACATACTCTGAGTCAGACTCGTTGCCTCCGTTGACCGTCCCGGACTTCAAGTGCATGGCCACTCCCCCGTTCGTCTCCCGGTAAATGGCAGGCGGTGGTCCAACAGGAATCTGTGGCCGCGGGGCAATGGGTGGCTTGATGAGGGAGCTGTTGTCATGGTTTCCTGGGCGCCCTCCGTCATTGGAGGCCAGCGACGACGTCCGGGACGTAGGGGTCATGATGTTGACAGAGGGGAGAGGCGAGGAAGCGTTATTGTTGTTAGGCGGAGGGGAGGTGATGGTGGGGGAGTTGTAGTCACTCAGCTTCTCCCTCAGACGGTTCTTCATGTTCTTGTCAGTCAGCGGGGGCGGGTAGCTGATTTTGTTCTTTAGGATACCTGAAACAGACATTTACAGTTAACTTAAGAGATTCATACATGATTCCTCTCATTTCTAAATCTTTATATTCCCTCACCTTTTCTCTGCTCTGGCTGGTGGTTGCTGTTGCTGTTGGGTACACTGGAGGTTGCGATGTCTTTAGCATTACTGGGTGTCTCTTTGTCTCTCTGTTGAAGTGTCTCCCTTTCTCTTTCACCGATGTGATTGAGCTTGTTTTCTGGATGCAGCTCCACGTTCACCTTGGTTTCCACCCTCAGCCGCTCAGCCCCGCCTGGATCCTCGCTGTCACTGGCAGTGGTGGCCTCTGTTGGCCAGTAAGGCTTCACGTGGTTAGACATTGAATCCACTGGTATGAGGAAAAAACACATTTGCAGAAGCTTTAATAAAACACATCCCTTTCTATTAATTGGACCAATTTCATTTAGAACTAAACCTTCAATCTCTGCAGTGATGGTGCCTTTTGCCTCAAACTCGCCTCAGTAAATTTAAGCAATTTTAACCAGTATACGTACTTTTAGGTGTGCTGTGAGCAGGCTGCCTCTCATTGTTCCACTTCGGCTTGACGTCAATGTCATCGTCCTCGCTGTCAGAGGAGTGGGAGGAGGCGTAGGAAGAGCTGTTTTCATCGGCTGACAGCTCACTGTCTGAGTCAGAGTCTGATTTGGACAAGGAAGGAAGATACACGGAAGTCAGACTCCATAATAGAGTACTTGTGTAAGGTTTGACTGTTTGACATGCTTCTTTAATTGCATGTATTTATGAAAAAATCATCAACTCACCATCCCCCTTCGTGCCATTTCTGTGGAAAAGAGGTCCGTCGAGATCAGTGTGTCCTTTAGCTGTTCCTGAAGAGACACTGGGCTTCTGACCGGATTCTTCCCTACACAAAATAAGGCAGATATAGAGGAGAGGGAAGTAGAAAAGGAAAGGGAAGTAGAAAAGTAGGAAAAGTAGGAAATATGGAGAGCAGAAAAGAGAGAGAGAGAGAGAGAGAGAGAGAGAGAGAGAAATGAGAAAAGTAGGGATGCAGATGAAGGGGAGACACAGAGCATCTAAAGTTAAGTCAAGTCCAAACTTGAGGTTTGAGAGAGAGAGAGAATTTTCCGCTTAACTACGGAAAAATAATAAGGCAATGGCATTCAGGTGTGCCTGCTTCAGGTTAAAGTAATAAAACAGAATAAAACATGTCGGAAAAATGAATAAATGTATGGTAATTCAACACTTGTTGCTCAATCTTCTCTTTTATTTCCTCCTCTCTTATTCCACCTGTAGGCGTTTATTCCAGGTTGGATCGAGACATTGGCTGGAGGGCAAAAACACCACTGGAGATGGACTTATATGATGGCTGCTCTCAGAGAAGCTTCTGGAAGCAGCTGAACGCATGCCAACAGCTGCAGGGAAGAGGCATGTTTATATGTGTGTGTCTGTGCAACACGGCAAAAGGTACAGTCCAGTCTCCATTCAGCCTCCTGCCCTTCTGTATCCATCTGTTTCATCCATCTCCTCTCCTCTTCGTCCTCTCCATTTCACTTTCTTCTCTCCCCGTTTCTCCCCCTTTCCCTTTGTGTCTTGTACAGGCAGCACGCCACGCTGCTCCTCCTCCCCCTGGCGTTTTTGCTCCCATTGACCCTGATGTCAGCTCATGTTACCCAGATGACAGCTTTATGAGCCGAAGCGCACAGTCAGACCTATCCTTGATTACTCTTTAAAAACACCAGGTACATGTAACACCACTCCATTCTCCACTGAAAACATGCCTGTGGTCCCGTCAAATACACAGCTGTACAAGTGCAGATAAGATTAGTTAGAGATAAAAAAAAATAAAAAAAAATCCTCATAAAGATAACACACGTCCTTAATTTGAGGTACTCTATGCTAATTCTTCATTCTTTTTTTTACATTTACCGTAAAATTAGCTTTTGCTTTTCTTACATCAAAGCTATTGCCAGTGGCTTACATGTTGTTTACAAGAGCTAGCATGAAACACCACGCTGTATGTATCAAGTAGACAAAAAGGGGTTTTAGCTAGTACTGTATTTTCACTTAACCTCTTGAATTTCCCTATAAGTAAAAAAAAAAAACTATAGGACAACAATAAACTAGAAACTAGAAACTATAGGGCACTGCCGCATGTATATTCTCAGTTGCTAATTTATTGGGTACACCTAGCTAAAACAAACCTAAAATAAACCTAAAGCAACATGTGTTTTAGAACTTACTTTGATCAACCCTCATTTTCATTTTGTCATTTTGGAGGCTGTATAGTTCAACTGTTTCTCCTGAAAGTGTTTCCAGTAGTTTCCACTCTAATTATGTGGTTTTAATGAGGTGTTCCAAATAATCACAAAACTAATCTAAACTGTACTTGTTCCAGTGTTCTGAAGCTTAAATATATCACATTAATAGTAAACTACATTTAATTAAGCAAACTTCACACAGTCCCCTAAAAAAGTTTGACCTCATTACAGCTCAACTATTTCAACATGTTTGCATGCATATATTAATATAATGAAATGCCAAAAAATGTTTTACAGCACAAGTCAATTTTCACATGAAAATGTTAACAGTTTAAACACAGTACACACACGAGAACAGCATAAGAGTACGAACAGATAGTGAAAATGAATGTGTACTGTGTTCCTTTGTCTTGGTGGAGAGCTGGGAGCGGTTTCTCTTTTTTGTAATGTGTCTGTGACTTTGCAACAACCCTGCACCATGCACTGGCAAATCTGAGCGTGGTCTTTTCATGCAAGCAGATTTCATGGAGCCATTGTGTGGCAGCATGCATGTGTTGAAGAAAAGAAATACCCGCCACATGTGCAGAAACTCAGCTACTAAACGTATCATTGCTTTGAATAAGGAAGGGGTAGCGTGACAGGGCATGAGTGTGTGTGTGTGTGTGTGTGACTGTACTGTATGTAAATGTGTGTATATATGGAGCTTGATGTATGTTAGTATGTGAGTCATTTGATGCATCAGCTCACATGCAAGGAAGGGGGGTGAAAAAGACAATGTAAGCAAAATCTTAAGACAGTGCACAACCTACACACACACACACACACACACACATTCATCATCATCATCATCATCATCATCCACATCATCATCATCATCATGTAGTAGAAGCGGCCATGCAGTCAGTGTTTGTGTTGTACCTGAGTGCATAAGCCAGGTAGCTGCTGCGGCTCTTGGCTGACCTGAGCGTGCTTTCCAGGGAGACGGTGGACTCGCCGATGCCTGAGCGGTACAGGGGCCCGTCTTCTGGGTACGTGTTGTTACAGTTGAGAGATCGCTGAGAAGTGAAAGATACGTAAAAAATATGGCTTTGTTTTATGTGATGCTTACAGGCACACAAGAGACTGCGTCCTTAAAAAATGAAAAACTTAAAAGAAACATAAGCAACAAACACACAAAACATGAAGCAATATGATGAAATAATGCAGAAATGACAGTTTTTTTAAATATCTGTTTACTTACTGTGAGCAAAGAGGCTCTTGTGGTGCTGGACTCATCTGGTACACTCTTCTTTCCTGTGAGGACGTTCTTGAGGTTTTTCCTCACCTCTTTGTTGAAGATCACATGGAAGAAGAAGATGAAGACCCCCTGTGAAAGAAAGCGAGAGCATGTATTATAAACAGGAACCTGTTAATGACATTTATCAAATAACCTACAAACATGTCTAGATAAGTGTGACATCTTATTTATGTCGATTTTCTTTTAGAGGTCACTGAGGTTAAATATAAACTGTTACCTGCAGACAGCTGAAACCAGCGAACAGGTAGTGGAAAGTCATTACATCACTGTTGACCGCCATTAGACCCAGAATCCAGGTAGCACTGATGAGTAGCAGCAGGAGGAAGGCCATACGCAGGGCAGGACTGGAAAAAAAACACAAAAACATACAGTCAGATACAGCGTGTTCCCTGTGTCACTCCAAAAGAGATCTATACTTATTTTTATACATATGTTGGGTTAGACGTGACAGTAAACGTACATAGCTCCAGACTTCTCCATAGCTTTCTGCCTGCGACCACAGGAAGCCTTCGCAGCCAGAATAAAGATCACTATGTTCACCTTGAGAGAAAAGAAAACGGAGAGTGATAAGTATTTACTTTAATGTAGTTTTTAGTAACTTAGATACTTGGTCGCCAGCTGTTGTTGGGGTGATGTCAGACACGTACCAGGACAACAACGAAGATGGGTCCCGCGAAGCTCCAGATGAGCGTGTCGTGGACAGACAGCCAACAGAAATATGGATTCCCATAACCTTGAGGGTCAAGACCAACCGCAAGACCTACACAAACAAAATGTAAGCAAAGAGCATGACAATTTTTCCAATCAAAAGTTGTTTAATTTTAAGGCTCTTTATCTTTTCTGGATCTGTTTTTGTGTCATGTTTTAACTTTATCTCTCTCTCTGTCCGCCTCAATCTAAATTCAAACCAAGTATTTCTGGCATTAGATACTGCACTACCGAGACAAGTCAATACATCACAAAGCCTTTAATACACGGCATTCATCTTAAAGTAAATCAGAGGGTTATAAAAGTAAAATACGAAGTGAATGACAGTCTTGAAGAGATGGTACTAATTAGAGATATCACATGTTGCAGTTAGAGCTCAAGCAACTATAAAAATGGGTTATGAAAACAAATAAACCAACAACAAATCATTTATGAGTTACAGCTTGCCAAGACAAGCCTTCCAGGAAAATACGACACCACGCACGAATGTGTTTTATATTTGGAATGTAATCAAATTTTTGCGTCTTATTTTGACACACTGTGGACTGCGTGAATAAAGGCTGCTTTTTTGTCTGTCTCTCTTTATGTCTGTCTTTGTCCCTCTGCCTCTAGTTCAATAACTTTCCCACGAGGATCACAGCCTCTTCAGACTAGACAAGTCATAGCACGAATTCAGCCTGACAATCTGCCACTGCTTCTGAGCTACACTGTGTGAGTGAGTGCGTGTCTCACCAGTGATTATCGCCGGTATGCCCCAGCCGATGGCGTAGTAGAATCTCATGTGGCCGTGGTTGATGTTCCGCAGCTCGGTCAGCATGCGGTAGATATGCAGCCCCTCCACAAACATCCAGGCAAAGGTGCACATGTAGAAGTAGTGGAGGAGGATGGCTATCACTGTGCACACAAACTGGAAGGAGATGAGAGGAAGTGGAGATAAGAGAAAAGAGAAGAAGAGCACTCTAAGCATGTGCCTGCGTTTTAAGGGAATCCAGATAAGCAATCAGAAAAGAAGCTTTGTTGAGTTTCACTGCTTTTCCTTCTCCATCAGTCATTCCGTTAAAAACCATCCATCCATCTTTACATCAGGATATTTTAGAGACTGTACTAGTCAAAATACTTAATTGTTAAGGTCATTTATCCCAAAAAAGGCAAACATTAAGCCTTTAAAATATACTGCTATATCTGCTGCTTTTTGTGCTTTATGTCACTATAAACTGAATATGTTTGGAAGGGACTGTTAGACGTCAAGCTGTAGGAAACTATGATGAGCGTTTTTACATTTTGTTTAAATGTATAGACTACCCATCTGTTTATGAATAAAATATATGGTATTTAATGCATTAATAATTCAACCCGTCCCTCATGCCTTTGTTTCCATGCCTTAAATTTTCCATGTCTGTTGCTGTAATAGAGGAATGCATTGTGTCAGGGAATGTCCCAGTAGTTGAGATATTATACTTTAGTGATGTTGTGTGTTTGGTGAGGAGATCAGAGATGAGGAGAGAGAAACTACCTTGACAGGATTATAAATCATCCTGCAGATGGCCCAGGGCACACGCTGACAGCATTCCACTATTCTGACACACACATACACCTAAACAGTACACTGTAGATACGTGCAGACTCCACACACACACACATATAAATTCAGACTGATAAAAAAAACAAACACAGAGCAGCAACCCGAAGACAGATTCAAGTTTTCTTCTCTTTAAACCTCCCTGCCAACTTGGCTCCTACACTCAACTGAAATTCATACAAGAGTAGATAACACAGTGAGTGGTTAGTCAGTCCCCAACACGCCAGTCAAAACACTGTGAGTCAGAGCATTTCTTAAGAAGACAATACGTAAGACAATATGTAAGTGCATGTAAACTAACATGTTCCTCATCTTTTATCCTGGTTTATTGCTCTGAGCCGGGCGCTTATTTTTATGGCTGGAGCAGATGAAACAATGCAAGGAGACACATTTCTTTATTCACCATCCAGTGGTTAGTGATGGATTTCATTTTTTTTTTGTGCTAAAGGGCTCTTAACTGGCTTAAAAGACTTTGATGTGATACAGAGCTTTATAACTAAACCTGAAATGACTTGACTTGACTTAACCTGACTTTACTGATTCGGTACATTCCCAAGTGATAGCCAGAGCCAAAATTTACATCTGGTTTACTGCTGAAGATTGGTAGTTAGTATCCCCCACAGTGTTAAAGGTGATGTTGTAATGGTCTTATCTTAAGACCGTAGACATCTGGTTTAGCCAGACTAGTCAGAGCTTACATGTTTGTTTTAAATGTATTTAATTTTGAAGGCATTAACTTTGACAAGTGCCCAACAAAGGCAAAGGGTTAAAATGAAGTCTGTACAAAAAATAAGAGCTGATGAATTTAAATCATCAGTTTTAATTGAAGTTTTCAATTTAAATTAAACGTTATTTGTCCGCAGTTTAAATCTGTCATCATGCAGTCCCTCAAACACCAAGACCAGCATCAACTTTACTTCTTCTAAAAGGCAGATTTACCCTTCAATTAACAGATTAATGATGTTTTCTGTACCACAGACATGAGATAGAATTATCAAGTGAAAACTAAGAGGTTGTTTTGGGAAACCTTTGCCAGGGCCTAATGCCCCGAGGCCTGCTTCTGGAGACAGGTACCAGTCACAGCATGTCTCCACTACTGGGCCAGGACAGTGTGTGTATGTGTGTGTCCATATATCTGTGTCAGCAGACATCAAAGACTTCCCATACCTTTTGATCATACTGTATGTCTGTGTGTGCACATGGCCATTACTGTAACCAGACCAACTCTGAAGAATATTAACGAAAAAATGAAAAAAAATTAAAAGGTGACATACTTAACATTATAAGCTCTTTAGATTTACAGTAGATTAAACTTATTCCAACCTCTATACCATTGCAGCCTATACCTTAAACCACTTTTAATTAAACAGTCATCAAAACACATAATCTGTCAAATAAAGACAGACTTTCAGGTAGGCCTTGGCCCATTAAGCCCGGTAAAGCCCCTGTCAACGCAGCATTAGATCGATGCCTGCAGGCCAAAGAAATACTGTAGCATGCTTGGTGGTTTTTAATACAGTAAACACCAGAGACATCTTTATACTGAACTTTATAGCTTCCACCGCCCCATTAGCATCAGAAAAGTACCTACTGCTTCTCCTATGCTTTAACAGTCTGTAGCCTACAGGTTTTCATCTAAATGCCCAGGATGTTAGTTCCGTGTTTGTTGAATAAAACATGAGCCCCTCTTCTTCCTCATTTACAAATAATGCATTACCGGTCAGATTTACAAAGACATATAATTTGCTTTCTTGACGCGCATCCAGTGAGGACTGATACCACTCTCATGTCTGTACGCTAAATGTGGAGCAGTAGTACTGGTCCAAAGACAGCTAGTGTAGCACGGCACAAAGACTGAAAACAAAACGGCTAGCCTTCCAGTAGTAAAGCTGACTAATTACCACTTTTATCCTGTTTGCTTACAAAAAACAACCAAGTGTGAAATTAAAAGGCATGCTTTTATGAACATCCATTATCACAAGGTCACATAAAAAACTATCTAAGCCTGCACCAGACCACGAAACAGCCCGCCACTTACTTAAAACCCTGTGGTACATTATTACATTACCGTAGGTTTTGTAAAGAATAAACAAACATGATATGTGTTAATTTTCCAGCTTTAGAGGCACTAGTATTTTGAACTTTGTTAGTTATTGTCCTCTGCTTCCTGTCTTTTACGCTAGGCTAAGCTTCTCCTGGCTATAGTTTCATATTTGAATAAGAAGGATTAACACAGACAGATATGAGCTGTAACATTTGATAAAATAGTTCTTTTCTACATAGTCAGTGTGACTTAATTCCCAAATATAACTGAGAGCTGATGCTGCTTAGCAATGGTGTAGTAGAGTCACTGTACACGAAATACGGCACATGGATGTTAAGGGGGCTTCAGAACTTACTATGTTGTCAGTCTGATTGATGCCCAACAGGAAGACAAGTTCAGAGAAGAAGAGTGCTGCCACCAGGTTTCTGTGGATGGCGTGGAGGTTGGAGCGGAGCCGATGCAAGAGGCACAAAAGGATGAAGGTGATGAGGAGGAGGAAAAGTGACACTGAAACCGTGGTGTAGGTAACGATCTTCAGGGGGAGAACATCGCCGTGCTGTGGAGAGAGATTCCAGGACAAAGAGTGAAAAGTCAACAAGACAAGTGCAGACAATATCAAGCTTAGTTAAGATTTTTCTAAAGTAAAATGACAGGGGCATTACTTCTCTCTTGGAGATATCCATCAGCACAGCAAAGCTGGTCAGATGATTACACTGGCAGCTTATGTGGGTGTTGTTCCTGTTGAGGAGCTCACAGCCTTTAGAAGACCAGCCGCCTGTCCCACCAATCCTAAACATGACAACACACACACACAGTTAAACATACACAACAGACATCAGTGATGTAGGTGTATTTGTATTTATAAGGTGTTGGACGTGAAGGAACTCACGCGATGGAGTGGTTCCAAAACACACAGACAGGTTTGGTCCTCTCCTCTGTCTCCAGCAGAGTGTACTCCAGGGTGATGGGGGGGTCCAGGGTGGAGGGAAGAGGTGGACCCTCAGTGTGCACTGTGGCACTGACTATGGCTGAGTTTATCACTGGACGGTTGGGGAGCCTATAAACCAAACATGTTCAGTGTATCTATATATTATTATTGTTCTCATACCTGCACTCACATATTTTTTAACATAATCTCCAATAGACTATGTCAGGGTTATAATCATTTACGTATGAATCATTTTCTTTCTTATCCTTTAGTTCACATGTTGTTCTTATCTAGGAAACACATTTTTGGTAACTTGCCTAGATATACAGTAAGTTTATAGGCCAATGTGGGCAATCACAGCTAAATATTATGACATGTATCCACATTTAGATTACATATTGCCCTGTGATTTAGGGTGAAAAGTTTATATAAAATGGTGATTATATACACACTGGTATGTACATTTTGTCAGTTTTGGGAGTTCAGGCAGAGTGCATGCCTTTCTTACTGTTAGATTTCATTCTCCATTTTTTTGAGGCAATGCTTTTAAGGATCATAAATTTGAGTGGACTGCACGTCGTCATTTAATTTAGTAAAGTGTGGGAGAACGCTGACGTCATTCCCGTGTGATCACTATTTGACAAAAATTTATAAGTTAACACATAATGATGTGTAGGCCTGAACATTTTTCTCTTTCTAAGCACTAAATTAAGCAGGTTTATACATACAGACTAGTGCAAATGTCAGTAGTCTACCTGAGACTCCTGCGGTCTGGGTCGTATCTTTCTGGAAGAAGCTTCCCCAGTGATTTGTAGACTATCACCACGGCAACTGGCAGAGGAGCAGTGGGCTCAAGGTGGCGCCGTCTTCTATCGGACACTGTATGCTCTTCCTCTTCTGGGGGATCCGTCTGGGCTGCAGGAGCGGGAGTGGGCTCAACTGAATTAGACACAAAAAGGGTCGAGAAAGAAGTAAGCAAAAGATCGCTTTCTAGTGGCGCAAAAAAGGAAATTCTCTCCGTGTTGCTACCTTTGTGACCTTGAGTGCGGAGGTTGAACTGGGGGAAGTGGACAGAAGAGCCAAGCTCTTTAGGGAAAGCCTCCTGGATATCCTGGAAATGAGGGAATGTCGCCCTCTCTGGGTCTGCCACATCCAGGTAGTCCACCGTCAGAACTGTGGGACAGATGCACAGGAAGTGGAGGAGGAGACGAAGACAAGGCGGAAAAGGATAAGGATGGTGTACAGTATGTGATTATGTTATCATATTTTCAGCTTCTTCACGTACTCATGTTGTCAGTGACAATGGTGAAAGGTTTCAGGTAGGTCTTCCTGACATTCTGCGCCAGTGTGTTGGCATATTCCTCAAAGTTGTGGAGTAGATGCGCGGTACCACCATCTGTCTTCTGGATTTGCTCCCAGTGGTCCTTGGTATCTGGATCCAGGATGGCGCTGCCTGCTCGCACCAAGTTCTGAGAAATTTTGTATCATGTTACTGAAAGCAAATCTGTCATATAGTAAATGTCAAATCGATTATTATGAGATCAGGTAATAAAGCTGTGGTAAAGGATTGATAATGACAAGTTAAAAGTTGATCATTATGTCGTGACGGTTTTCTGTCCTACCTCATTAAACTCTGCATCCCTGGTGGCAGTGAGGTCAAATCCCGCCTGCTGGCTCTCGTACTGCAGCACACGGTTCAGCAGCTGGGCGGCCGTTTTCACATCGTTACCATAGAAATTCTGGGTGTTGTTGGTGGCACTGTGAAGCAAACGCACAATGGTCTTGGCGCGTTCAGTGTCCATCCGTGATGTGTTACGACGCAGGTCTTCATTCTGCAACAACAAGAACAAGAAAGAGCAGGTCAAGAGAAAGCTGAGTAGATGCAATGTAACATAACAGAAACTGGTCAATCCTGGGATTAGTGAGACTTTGAGAAGTTCAAGCCTCAAGTATTATGTTCAGGTTCAAACACAATTGGTGCAATTCAGTACTTATATACCACATGTGCTATCAAATTACACTTCGTTAAAGACATGCGTATTTTTTTTACAAGTAATCATAATGATTATTATTAACAAGAACCCATTCAGAGAACTACCCTTTACAAATGAAACTAAGAAAATGAATAAAAACATATTTTTACAACTTTGGAATTGTGAATAAAATATTTTGTCCCTTTTTAGAAAATGAACGTGTCTAGATTTTAGTTCAGCTTCAGTGCATTTTTTTTCACTTTATTGAAGTGCTATTTAGAGAATTTCAGAAAACCCACTTCGTTCTAAAATTTAAGTAAATCCTTCAAAATAGCATCTGAGAATGTGAGCTGAAAATGACATCCTAAGCGTTATTTTTTTCCCTACCACTCACCATTTTCTTCAGATGTGAGAAAGTAGCAGTGGTGCAGTTGAAGAGCTCCGGGGACAACCAGCCCTTTTCATCGCTACAGTGTCGGATGGCGGTGCCTGGGAAGAAAAAAAAGGAAGAAAAGAAAAAAGTTACACAGCTGAGCTCAGCGTTAAGCTGCGTCAGTGTAATACATCTTCACGTTAAAATGTAGTATTAAACTATTAATGTGAACTGATGCATTTAGCATCAAAAAGTTTGCTGTGTGTTATTCTCAGTCATTAAGGTTGGTGTGTAATCAGCTTTATATATAACATATCCATTTCAGACAGTAAAGCTTTTAATATTACTTCTCTGGACTCTGTGAACATTAGGAAAGTAGCACAAGTTTTAACCTAATATGAAAATCTCATGTCCTGTGAACCCCTCTTTTCCAGACTATTTGAGAGAATATTTTAAATATTACATTTTGTTGAGTTTGTTGAGTGTGAGGACAGACTTGATCCAAATTCAAAGTCTGTTTGAAAGCTATTGTTGCGATGGAAGAAGGGGTTGGAGGGCTTTCCAGTCGGAGCAATGTTAGCAAATAAATTCACCGACGAGTCTGGGGACACAACAAAGAGGTTGCCATGGCGACAGCAGTTACTAAGGGGTATCCAGGAAAGTGGCGGTTTTCTGGGAAAAGGTTGGCGAACTCCAGTCTTAAGTTTACCTCGACTGTTTCTATCTCTCTCTCACAACCCCTGGAGGAGAGGAGAGGAGGGAAAGCTCTGTCGGATTAACAGACCAATCAGAAAGCCTTATTGTGTTTTGAAGATTAAGGGGGAGACGGTGTGTTTATATGTTTTCAAATACATTAAAAAATGCTGCCAACCACGCAGCTTAATTCAAATACTGGATATTTTAGCACATAAATCAGTGTTTCTGTCTGAAATGGGATGTTGAAATATGACCTTGACCTCACTACTGAACTTTAACATCAATGACCTGAAACTCTTGTGAGTTGTAAGTTTTGGCTCCACCCAGAGCTTGTTAATTATGTCACAAGTTCCCGTTGTCATCAGAGAGATTATGCAGCACTCACCGATGGATCCTTTGGGACAGTCCATGGCAGCGGGGCGTCCAAACTTGGTTTTGGGCCACCAGATGCCTGCATCAAACGCCTTGGGACAGACATCATACACCACTGTGGAAGGAAGGACAGATGCATTAGGTTTGAATTTTCTTTAATTCAGCACGTCTGGGTTAATAAACCTCCAGGTTGGGACCTGCACACTTCTTGGCTTGTCTGCAGCTCTTCATAGTTTCACAGTTACAAATGAAAAGAACTGGAATCTCAGTGTTTTAACTCTTAGGAGCTATTTCACTGTTAGGACATCATAAAAATAAAATAAAAAATAAACTCGTGATTTTCAGTCTATACGATTAACTACTATTTTCCTCCTTTCAGACTGTACTTTCTCCCTTTTCAAGGATCATTTCTATTAAACCACAAGACATTCAGTCATCATTAAAGGAGGCAGTGACACTAACCACAGGTTTGCCACTGTCTTTTGTGTGTTTGGTGCGCTGCTGACAGATCGGTATGAGGCCTGCCATGGATGGTCACATCTCAGTGACCTGCCTCACCCTCCTTTTCTCCTCCCTACGTTCCTCCATCTTTTACTTTATTTTCTGCTTAAATTGTATTCTCTTTTTTTACTATGTTTTGTTTTCTTTCTACATGTTGTATATCATTCCTTCTTTCCTTTTCTTTGTCTCCTTTTTTTTGCCATCTGCACCATTGCTTTTTTTGCAACAGTTTGATTTGACGACATCAATTTAAGAAACGTCGTTAAAGCCGCAGGAGCCGAAATCAGGGGGGAAAAAAAACACCAGAATTTGAAAGTACACACCTTCCTTCTGCAGCTCTCTCTTCTCGAGCCAAATCAAAAGACTAAATATACAGATAGATGACGTGTGTGAAGTGAAGCCACTTTTCCAAGCTTCCGAATCGAGACACAGACGAGAGCAGTAGAATCGCATCCAGGTCACGTCTGGCGGAATCCGTTCAGTGACTGGTACGTACAGCTGTCGATCATGTATTTAACCCTCCTACAAATCTGCATCGCGGGGTAGATTTTCTACAGACTGAAAATACACGCAAGGAGTAGATGCAAGTCTTGTGTCATCTCAGACCATTTAAATTATAATTATAATTATAATTACAAAAGGTAATTCTGGAATTTTTGACCAGTGATGCTAAAAAATTCTCAAGCACTGCAGCTTTAAATGAACAGAAAGATGCGGGGCAGCAACAACAGTTCCCATACTGTAACACACAATTTTGGTCCATTAAAAGTCCGACCACGTCCCGAGTCTCTGAAGAGCTTCATATTGGGTCAAAGAGTAAGTACACTGACATTCATTTTGAGTTGGGGACTTTGTCGTTTTGTCTTCTATTCATCAATACTGTATTGTGTGAGTGCAGTCCCTCTGCCAAGTTAAGTCTGTGGCCAGACTTGCCTCTTCTGCTTGACTGGATGGCGACAAAGACGCGGAGTTAGCTCAACTGCAGCACCAGCAGATGTGAGCGACACTATTTGTCTCCTTTTGACACTTTTCAATTCATCCGTCCCACTTTGTGAAGCAGAACATTTAATAATACAACAAACTTTTGTAATGAGTTTCTCATTACTGCCCTTGTCATGTCACGAATACCGCAAGTCTTTTATTCATTTAGAAAAAAAAACAAAATCTGAACATCATGGTTTTGTCACATCATCCATGTGTTATCCATGAAGGTTGTTATTATATTAATAACAAGCCAGAAACAAAGCATTAAACAATTATGGGGAAAAGTGAAATTTGAATATGTTTTTTCCCTTGTTTTAAATGTGCAGTTTGTCTGAATGAAATCAAATTAAAATGTCATTGCATGCAATTACAAATTATATAATTATATATATTAGATGACATACCTTCACATCCAGTAGACGTGACCTCAGCAAAAGGGTTATCACAGCGGTTACACTGACGACCTATGACCCCTCCTTTACAGGGACACTGTCCAGTGACTGGGTCGCAGGTCCGTGACTCTGAGCCGATATGGAAACACTCGCAGGGGTAGCATCTGTCCTCACCCTCTGGACGGTAGTGATTTTCCTGCAAGAAGAGGAGAAAATAATCAAATAAATGGATATTATCAAAAGAAATGCAGAGGGAAAGGAACACATTTCGGTCCAGGACTTTTTTTGCTACAAACACAAATAATGGATTGAATCACAAAAAGGAACACTGGTATTTCCAATTGAACTATCGAATCTTGAATTACGCATATTTGTTACCTTGCAGCGACATTCTCCGGTGGTCTTATTGCAGTTATTATAAAATCCTCTGCTGGTATCACAGTTACAGGGTCCACACACGGGAGTCCCCCACCAGCCATCAGGACATGGCTTCTTCACTCTGGCATCAAAAACAAAGACACATTAAGAGCAAAAGTGGTTTGGGAAAACCTCTACTAATCAGTCTTTACTGCACCTGCTGTTCTACAATAAAATTCAAGTGTCACAGTGATGGTTGATCAGGTTTTGACATCTCTGTATCGGCCTCAGCAGATCTGATAGCTGACTATCTTCTAAGGTTATCTCTGACTAAACGCTTTTCACCCGGAATCTAGAATAAACTTCCTCCACACTTTCAAATCAGTAAATCAAGTGTGACTCATTCATACAAACACACACAGAGTTTCTTTCTCCTCAGGAGATGTGATCTCCAGCACTGCGATGTGATCTGATAGGGGACGAGAAACGGCGGTATGAGGGCAACAGAGACTAAACACCTATGGTGGTTCAGTCAGGCGTGGAGGGGGAATCCCACATCCTGCTGCTGACAGGAAGTGATGCGTATCATAGGGGTCAAGGTTCAAGGGAAAATGACTGGTTTTCTTTCAGGGCTGGCTAATTCACGTGCGATCTGAGACGGTGCTGACTGAGCAAACCTCAGGTACGTTACATCTGTTCTGTGCATTTTCTCTTAATTTAACATGAATTTTATTAGTCTCACATGTTTAATGTTTGATCTTACCTATTTCTTTTCCACCCACACACAAACACTATCGAGGTCCAATTACTGACAAAGCTACTCTGAGTGGCTTACGATATTGGCAACATTACAAAAGGAGCAAGAGCCTAACAAAACCACTGGAGATCAGAGCGCTTTGTCTCAGTTGGAAGCCATTTATTGTCTGCTCCATTTTTAACATCAGGTTAGAATTATCTCGTTGAATGTTTTGAAGGGATAATAATCGGCATACACATTTTATTCCCTTCCTTGAAATTCTTCTAATAGAACACAAAATAAGGGGTCATACATGTTTTCACAGTACTGGCCATAGTAGTTCTGTCCACATTCACAGGTGTAGCCGTGAGAGGAGCTTGGTTTGCGAACGCAGGTGGAGACGTGCTCACAGGGGTTGAGTTTACAGGCGTCCACACACTCCTTACCAAAATAACCTGCAGGGCAGAGAGAAAAGACATCGGGAGTACACCGAAACAGCACTGATAAATGTCTACAGGGGTAAACTGTTTGTGCATGTTTATATGATTACCTGGGTCACAGACACAGGTGTGTGTACTCCAGTCATCGCTGCAGTGACTGTTCTCAGGGCAGATGTTGGAGTCGCAGGGGTCAGCGATGTCGCAGCCGTCCTCCACGCGGATCTTCAGGCCCTGAGCCATGTTCACGTTGGCGACATTGGTGGAAGTTTCACCCATACGCACACCCTGATGGAGAACACATGTTGATGAAAACATTGGTTTTGTGAATTAGATATTATCAGAGAGAGAAAAATGTTAACCGACACATGTAAAATGCAAACACGCTGACCTGTATGCAGCCAACAAATCCTTTGTTGACATGGTTGCCCTCCCCAGGTAAACCACCAACATGAAGAGTTTGCAGCTTCAAACCTGGGAGGTCATTACCGATCTCCACTGACTTCTGTGTACAAACAAAAACAGACAACTGAAAATTTTAACTTTTTTCCAACCTGAGGCTTTGTTTACATGTTTATCTTTGTGTGATAATTTGTACCTTATACATGTCATAGTCCAGGGACACAGTGGCCATGTATTTGATGTCCTTGCCGTCTTTAATGCTTCTCAGTTCTACAAGCAAGTGGTGCCACTCTCCATCATTGACCCGAACCTTGGGAAAGCTTAGTGATGCCACCAGTCGTTGTTTCAGTAAGACTTCCATACGGACCTGTTGCTCACTCACCTGGGCATTGGGAAAGATGGAGAAATACGATGAGAAAATACATCCTACATCCTAAATCATTCAACACTTCAAAGTATCAAAGTAACCTTAGATGCAAAGAATTGAAATGCAATCACGACTGTACTAATGATATACGTACAAGTTATCCCATATCTACAGGGAATCTCACCATGAGGATGATGGCGGAGGAGGGTCCGGCATTGGCCTGCATCAGGGTGCCAGTAGGCTGCCTGGTGCGGAACATGAGGCCCATGTACCATGGAACAGCAATGGTAATGTCCGGCTCAGTCCAGGACACCAGAGCCTGGCCATCAAAGAACTGAGGAGATGGCATCACTGGAGAGGAACGATAAAAGAGTCAGAACAAGACGGTCATTTGTGTATAAAGGTGGCATGAGTAGGATTTTTCAAGGTGAATATATCAGATCACTGGTGAGAAGCAATGGTCTATGGTCTGACTTGACAAAGACACTTCAATGTCTCTCTTCCATATTGCTCTGTAATCATCACTTTCAAGCATTTACACCTGCAGGATTTGATTTAAACCCCTTCTGTAACTAAATCCTGCCCACATACCTCCATCTTGTCAACACTTAAGCAAGACGGTTTATGGGAAAATGTGGACTTTATTTGGATACCATTTTTGAAAGATAGAAACCACATATTATCTCCACGTCTCCTATATTTCCAGTTTGCGAGTGGGATTTATGATAACCGTTTTTTCCTTACGGACATATTATCTGATATAATTACTGCTTAATGTCTAAGGATTACTACACAGTAACACTTATCCAAACATCCACGTCTCAGACATTCTGAAAATCCACACAAAATCCTGTAGACATGACACATGGTGCATAAGCTCCTGTCGATGCTCAGACAAAGATCATAAAACACACATTCAAACACATCCACCGTGTGCGCACACACACACACACACACACACACACACACACAGTGCGAGGGTCAATCTTTCAGCACAACATACAGTTAGTATTTCCCCCTGTATA
>JAPQRN010000005.1:434304-446615 GCA_037367275.1 Coranthus polyacanthus
AAGGTTTTTACCTTGTTCACAGTTCTTGCCTCCGTAACCGGTCGGGCAGTCACAGCTGTAGGTGTTCCACCTGCTGCTGCACACTCCTCCGTTCTGACACATATCATTTGTGCAAAAGTTTTTCTTTGCCGGACAACCTAAACATTAAAGACATAAGAAAAGGTTGTTTTTTTTTTAATTCTGTTAGTTGCAACAGAAACTGAAAATAGTCTAGATTTGTAAGTTTTAAACATCACAAAGCATACAGATGCAGATACACAGATGCATAACGCATTTACAATATTTTTGACTCAAGTATTACATTTTTTAAAGTTGATTCATAATTTTGTCGACTTGAAAAGAGCCAAAAAAAAAGTTACTCGATACCATTAAAATACAAACCGAGTGCCTACGGTTTCAATATGAGTGCACAGCAACGTGATAAGTGTTGCATGTCTAACCTGCTGAGGTGCCGTTGTTAGCGATGAAGCTGTCCATATCGATGGGTCTGCTGTCGATGCTGAGGTTCCTCATGCAGCCTATAAAGTCTCTGTTCCTGACCGGGAAGTCTTCAGGAAGGTTAGGAACTCCGCCAAGCAGCAGTGGTCCAGTCAAGTCCAGGGACCTGTAGAGGACGCAAAGAGAAAATAATGAAGGATAATATTCAAAAATGCATATTATTTTAATATGTGAGAGTGAATCATTCTGAAGAAAAGACTTCATGATATTAAGGGACTGTTCATTGAAAAAAGGAAGCAAGTTGGTTCTGTATCATCTTCTATGCACTTAGTTAACGGAAAGGTGCGACTGAGGTAACACGTTAACCCTCAGCATGACTGACATTTCTGAAATAAGGTTATTGTGTCCAAGCTGTCACAAGGCTCAACAACAGCGTCACTATGCGCAGGCGCCACACTGCAGCTCACGTAGGAAGCCGCTTACACCTTGAGCCCCTAAACGTTCAACATCAAACACAAGAGGGATTTCTGAGACTTAATGTGATGCAATGCGACGCAAAAAAATCTGAACCACTTAATGTATGAATTGTGTGCATTTGGAGGAGAAATATCGGTGCTTGGCTACAAGCATGTGCAGGAGTACAGTTAAGGAAATGCAACAGACTGAAAGAGGTGCAGCAGGCATTGTGCAAAACTGCTTCTGTAGTGAGTCAGATAACAATGCATCAGGAATTTGCATGAATAATTACTAATAATCCAACTTGATAGGTGGAAATGAATTCAGGCTGACACATTTTGTTTCTATACATAATTTCTTAAAATTAAAATACACTTTTTAAGACCAATAGGGGAACCTCTTGCTGCTTTCAGCAACTTGATAAAGATCTAATTTCTTCCTGTTTTACTGTTGATTTATCTGTATCTTAGTTTACATGGGGACAAATTAATCTATCTTTTCATCCTTTTTCTATACCCATTTGTCCAGTGCATCCCCACTGGTGTTCTAGTGAAAGTCTGAAACGTGTCAAGACATTTTCCAAGCTCATCGATGACGCCTTTGCATTTATTTTAGTCTACGTGAATAGAATTGTGTACTCTACTGTATGTGTATACATTACGAAAAGAGAAAGAGGATACACCTTTAAAAGTATGCTCTACATTGCCTCTGAGCTTCTGTGACCTGTGCAACAAGTTCTTAAAAGAATGTAACCTCATTAACTCTCCTTTGAAGCTCTCGCGCTCTCTGTCCCCACCCTCTGCATACTAAATGTGTCTCGGCTTGCTAGCTTTCCACAAGACTCATTAAAAAAAAAAAAATTCTCATGGTATAAAAATAAAAATTAATTAGTCTGTGGTAAACACCCACTAAGTCAGCTTAAGCGGTGCTGAAATGAGATTTAGGTTGTGTGACAGCAGAAATGCCATGAGGATGAACCCAGAGATTAGGAAAAAAGGAGACGATGGGAGAACCAGTGTTGTGTAATCTGTTGTAATGAAGGCAATCTGACGTTGCCCCCAAGGTACGACATATTTGCCTATTAGTCTTGCTACCACAGGATAGTAATGTGTGTGTGTGTTGGGGGATTGGAGATGGTGAAATAGTAATAAGAACAGGATGAGTCAGAGAGCATACTTTTTCTGTCCAGTCTGGGTGCCCTGTGCAGCGCAGGAGTAGTTGCCGATTTTGTTTCCAAAGCGGATCGCCATGGAGATGTCACAGTCGTCCACGGCAACCACGGCCACCTTTTCTCCAGAGGGCCCGTGAGGGATGCCCAGGCGCCCAATGTTAGGCTGAGAAATAAAATAAAATAAAATAAAAGTTGTAGTCAGTTATTCATCAACTTATAACACATCATAGCCATTCATGGATGTAAGGAAACATTTTTTGCAGTGTAAATTACATCAACTGACTGAATGCTCGCTTTCTTTTCATCCAATCTGAGAAAGTCGGCCAGGACAGCAGCTTTGGTACTCATTCAATGTGTGTTAGATCTACACAAACAATGTCTAGCTGACTTTAACCGACTTGGAGCAGCGATACGCAGGCCTCTGTTGGCTTAAGATGACAAAAAGCCTTTTGTGCCTGAGCTCACACCTAATGATTACAAAGTAGGCTAATTCCTCCATCAAGGCTTTTGGCCAACAAATGTGGATCTGAGAAAATGTGGATCAGCTTAGAAAATCAGGCCACCAAATCGCTTTAGTTTTTGTAATATCAAACCTGAGACCGAAGTCCAATGGAGCATTTTGGTAACAATAGTGTTGTTGGAATGGGATACACAAAGCATTTGAGGGGTTTCATTTAAAAAAAAAACAAAAAACAATTCTACTGATTAAGAAAAAACACTTGTTTTATAAGTGTGAATTAATGAATCAAAGATGGGAAGCATTTTTAGACTTTCAAAAAAGGCCAGTAAGAAAATGATCTATCTAAAATGGTCTACATTTGAATTTTTGTACTCTAAGTGGCTTACATTAGATCAAAATGATTAGATCTCTTTTCTATCTCTCCTGGGAAAGAGGCAAATCTCATGATGACTACAAAAACATGCAACAACAGGACAACAGATCCCAGATCGGATCGCAGTACAGCGTTTACGTAATGCACCCAGGCTGATTAAGTGTTGACATTTTGAGCGATAGCGAGAGAGACTTTCAAACCACTAAGTATGCGTGTCTATGCAGCTCTGTGTTTGAAATTCTTGGGGAAAAAAAGTTTTTGCTTGAATAACTGATTTACGACATCTCACTTCACAAAGCTAGACATAGGCAACTGAAGAGACAGACACTCAAAAGGGGCCTGGAGAGAAAGACAATGTGAGTGCGTTTGTTTGTCTTCTACATAAATAGGATTATAGTAATGAGATACTGGTGGGGCAGAAACACGGCAAACAAAAGGAGATGGAAATAAAGGGTGAAAAATAGAAAGCAAGGAACACTGGATAAAAATATCAAGCTGGACTGACCAGAAATGAGAGACTGTACAGGAGAGACAAAAGAAAAACTGGCAGACAAGCAAAAAAATGAGCAGCAGAGCGCTGCTGTGTCTTCTATTTTGGATCAGGTGGGTCCCGGTCTGGACATAGTTTCCACCCCACTGGGAGTTTTATTGTAGTTTATCGCTGCCCCTCCATTCAGCATGCCCTGTTTCCACTGTTTCCACCAAAAACATGTTCACACTTTCCACAAAGACAAACAGGGAGGGGGGGGGGATAACTAAACAGCATTACGCCTCTGACGTCACTGCTGTTTTCTCCCGATTTCACTCCTAATCTCACTCTAACTGTCTTTTGTTGTCTTTGTTTTCCTTGACAATAGAGATCACAGTCTGCAGAAACATTGGTTGAGGGGCAAAGCATCATATGTGAACTTTTTCTTGGCTCCTATAAGACGTCACCTCTTGTAATATGAATTATTAGCAAAATTTAGATATTTTAGATATTTTATCCATGCAGAGATGCACCGACTCATCAATACACAGATTCAAAAATGCTATAATTAACACAGCTATTCTCATAATCAATTATTTGTTTGAGTCATTTTTCAAACAAAACTGCCAAGATTTTACAGGCTGCAACTTGTCAAATGTGAAGAACTGATGCTTTTAAATGTAGTAATTTCAATGTTTGAATAAAAAAACAGGATATTTTTGAACAAATCACCTTTTACTTTTCATACTGGTAATAGATGTAAAATGCTGATTTTGTAGTTACTGTATTTGAATCTTGTTGTCTGCGTGTAATATCTACATGCTGTTTTGATCATCTGTGTGTCAGTAACCTATAATCACCTTGTAAGTAGAACATGTGTAGCAATCGCGCAGATAGGAAACCGCGCCCCTTTGAGTGGCAATCAGCCAATCACCCCTCTTCATCTACAGGTCCTGACTTGTCTTAATCCCTCTCACCCACCTCCTAAAATCACCATGGTAACCACAGACATCTGTCTTTCCAGGCAGCCCACGCTCGAACCAGAGGCCTCACACTGTTGGGCGAAGTGTTACAACGCAAATCATAAAAGCAGCAAAGGCCCCGGAAGAAAATATCCACGTGTCATGATTTAATGTTTTGTTGTGTAACCTAGACTCTGCTCTGACCTGACATGACAGCAGGCTGCGGCGCTGAGATGCTCAGAAAATGTGTCATCGCTGCACTCAGGTGAGGTAGCAGGCTTTGCACTGTGTTTTATGAGGTCAAAAAATAACAGAATTATGGGTACATTTCCATTAAATGCCTCTAAAAATGTGGAGGACACTGTCATGCATTACCGTGCTGTGAAATGTTACATCACTGACTGTCCCTTCTGACCGAAGGACATGCTTCAATGCACTCTGGATGAGAAAAAAAAAATCTGGTCTTGTTGCAATGAAGCCTGCAGCCTGATGCAATAGAACAATGAACTCCTCAACATAAACATCCAACATGTTCAGAAGAAACTCAACAGTGGCAAAGGAAAAAGGAAACTAGAAGGAGCAAAGAGAACAGGACAAAACAGCCACAGTTGTCTTCTGTTTGGCCTAATTTCCAGCAGAGAAATAGAAGCCGTGACCAAATTCCTCTAGAATCTGATTAAGACACAAAAACATTTCTCGCGCTCATGGTTACGACTTGATGTGCTGTTTTTTATTTTTTTTTAAAAGTCTAAAACCAGTAAGAAAAACAAAAATAACAAGAGGTGTCACAAAGTGTGACTCTATAAAGGACTACAAAAGAGAAAATCACTCAGCGGATTATGATCCTATCGCCTATTTTGGGTTCACTCAAGCAAAGAAGAAGAGATGAGATAAACACAAAGAGGGACAGGAAGTACAACAAGAAAGAAAGAGTGACAGACCCAGATATCAACATAATGGACCCATATCCCAAAACCAAAGGGTGCAGCTGTTGCACGTGCTAATAACTCATAGCTTGACATACACACACATGTGCGCATGTATTCAGGGTATGTGTGTGTAACAAGTAGGGGATCTTGGAGCATTAACCACCTGTTAGTTCATATAGCACAGTCATCAGTCTGGACAAACGTACAATACACAGCTTTTACACACGGTCACACAATACTACTGTAAGTATGAGCAAATGACTGAATTATTTACGATTACAATGAGCCCTCGTGGCCTTACAGTACACCATATATTAATACTAACAAGAGCTATAAGGCTGCATACACATTTCCAAACAAAACTGCAAAAATAAAGAGAAAATTTTAATAGTCTTAAAAAAAATGTCATGAGGGAAAGAAAATATACCCAAACTGAGAAGCGTCTGTGTGAGCATCTGTGTTCATGTTCAACTGTATAAAGTTGCAGGCACTTTGTGACCCCTTGTTTTAAAGTGCACTTGGCCCTGACTTTGAGGGGCCCCATGAGAGTCTCTTATTTACCCGCCGCCCTACTCTGCGCTGCTGAAGATTCCCTCTCTCTAAGGTGTCGTCTCCAGGGGCGATAGGCTTGCTGCAGCCATGGCAACGCACTTGATCCTCACAGCTAGCCACAAAGACGAGGCGGGCAGAGGACACGGGCGGACGGGCGGACGGACTGGACGGACGCACACATGCATTCAAAAAAAAAAAAATGCTCAAGACAGAGCAACTACTGCCACATGCTATGAAAACTCACACAGTATCTCCCCACAGAAACACCCTGTCTGCCCACAAACACACAGCAGATACAAGTGAGAAAGATTAAGACCCACCCAGGAACACACACCCTATCCTTCCCGCCAACACACACTGACACCTCTATTACCGTCGCTGCCTGTCAAAGCCAACATGATAAGTCAACCGGCCCTGCGGCTGGGATAAAAAGCCTCGCTGCAAAGATTGAGTTACACTCGGCAGCTTAGTCAAAAACTGTCAAAAAGAGCAACTAATGACCAGGTGTAAAATGTGTGTGTTTGTGCATTTGTGTGTGTGAAATGGAGAGGATGGAGGGAATACTTGGTGGTGATTATGTGTTTTGTGTTTGGGAGTATGGGAAGGATGTCTGCAGATTGTGTTTAAGCTTGTGTGTGCGTATGAGGCAGGAAGTGGCTAGTGGAGTTGCAGACGGCCACACGGTTCATTTTGATAATAAAGGAAGAAGGGCACGCAGTCTTTTATTTGGGCTTGCCTGAGGAAATGCCATTGTTTCTCTGACTGTTGGATGAAAACTACTCTTGCCTCATTGTTTTTTGTTTTTTTTAAAGTGGTCTCATGATGTGTGTGAGGGCAAAACATGTTTTTAGCGCCATCAAGCATCCATAAAAGAACAACTGGACATACACTGGAGCCAAAATAAAGATGGGCCTTGAACCAACATAAACATCTCTTTCAGATACTGCTGCCAAAAACATGCAACATTTGTATGTGTACATGTAAAGTTGATTTTTGGCCTTGTCGTGCACCTTCCCTCTGGCAGCAGCGCAGACTGTCATGTCCACATTACCTAACCTGCCTCCAGGCTATGTAAACCTAGAAGTGTGAATTATTCAAATACACACACACAAGTTCCCAGAGGCTTCAACAGGGGTCTATGATGTCCCGTGTTCAAGCCTATATGTTACTGCTGTCTCCATCGTCCCATCACACTCCTATCTCTCAGAGTAACAGATGGACAGCGCCCTTTGTTGCCTTGTATCTTTCCAGCAGAAAAACAAATGGGTGGACAGCAAAGAAACTGACGTGAGGGTAACTGTATCCTATTTGGCAGGGCTTGAGAAAATTCCTTTTACAACTCTACAAACATGACCACCTGGCCATAGACTTACATCAGTGGGATTACCTTCTCACTGATGTTTTAAACCCCTCTTACAGTAAAGCAAGATAGGCTTTGTTTCCTCTCTCTAGTTTGCAGGATTTGTTCATTTGTTTCTCCCTTTTTGGGGTCACGTAAAGGATGACACTTTTATTGGACAATTTTATTTGCAACAAAAAGTCTTGCAGTTCTCATAATCAGAGCGGATGCTAGTTTGCTGTCACTTGTTTTTTAACTCTTGAGGGTCGGGTTGAATCACAGGTCTGCAAAGGTTTTGAGCAGCAGTGCGTTACTTCGTAACACATGGCAGGAATGTATTGACTTTTTTTCAGCTGTGTGTTTTAGCTGCTATCGTCAGCCACTCCTAAACTTATAAATATTACACTTTCCATCTCGGCCAACATGTCTGCAACAACGTGAGTTTTGACTTATTACTATCTACATTTAGAAGAAATCTTTATACTTTAACACTATACTGCACCATATTGTCATCAACAGAAAACGCGACAATAATGAATCTGCTTTATTTACTCATTAACCTCAATACAGTAAGCAGAGAACTAAAATTCCCCTCCATAGGTAAAAAAAATATTCCTGAGTAGACGAAAAGGGCAATTTATCTTTAATTTGCAGCTCGTATCTAAATCATCGAGATCATCGAGAAAGCAGTGGCTTTATAGCGATTATCTAAACATCATCTCTGCTTGCAATGAGTACAACATAAAGCAATTAACCATCATCAGGAGTGAGGCTAATGTTTAGCAATAAGAGCAGCAGCACAATAAACCAGAGCTTGACAGGGGTCATAAGAGATATAAGAGATGTATATATAAAGAGGAACAGATAAGAGAGAAGGATAGGAGGAAAGAGGGACGCAGCAGCAGAAGGAGAATAGAAACACCAATGTCAGCACTTTATGTGAGTAATAAACTATACGGATGTGCTCTCTTTCAGCTCCATCTTTTAGAATTCATCTTCTTCTGTGAATGTTAATAAGAGTTTAGGTGAGGTGGATGAAACCTCCTCTTACACACACACACACACAACAGGGAAGGAATGCAGTGAAGATATAGATGTAGTGAGATAGTCCGTCATGTACGAAGGCAGTCTGCAGTGACAGATTTATCACATTTACAGTCATTCCACAATAACGCAACGTTGTTTCTTGCTTCACGACGGACGGGCGGATTACTCACCTTGACGCGCACACACGCGCTCAGACGATGTCGGTGTTTTATGACTTTTCACTTTTTTTCCTCACTATTATTCACCATCATTCATTTACAATATTCAATATTTCGTATCCACGAAATTGATGGAAGAGATGGAAAAATAAAATATCTGCTTTGGTTCCTGTGGAAAAATAACCTATTAATTAAACTACTGATACTTTTTAAAACATATTCCTGCTTATGATTCATTTAATATCAAACCTAGCTGATTTCAAAAGCTAAAGGTGCAGCAGACCAAAACTGGGCGAAGCTATTAGTTCAATTTACTGTAACTACTTTTTAACTATTATTTTGCTAAATCTCCAATTAATACAGACCATGAAGGACATGTTTTAAACTTAGTGCAACAGAAGAGAGGATTAAAGACATCTAAAATTGAATCGCATCAAGCTAAATTAAAGTCTCAACAGAAGTGCGCCCTGAGAGATTGTCTGTCCACGCTCATTAAGAGCCATCTCTGATGATTTCTGAGCATATTTAATCCTCCCTGACAGAATCTGTGCTTTGCCCGCCGCTCTGATGCCAAGGAAAACACAATCATCGCTCACTGGGTGTCTACCTACCTGTCTGTCGACCTGCAAGTGCTCAGACATGTTTATTTCACCTGAACAAACCTCAAAGGAGGAAGTCAGTTTGCGCTGACAGACAAGCAGAGGCTGTTACTGTGCCATCCCTGCTTTTTAGATACAAGTTGGCTCTCCAGAAAGGCAGAGAAAAAAAATACAGATGAAGAGTAGAAGGGTGATGGAAGATGATGAAAAATGTATGTGTGCATTTGAAACTACTGCATGAGCGTGAGAAAGAAGCAACTCCCTATCACTACCACTGCTCTACAGTTAGAAACTTGACCTTTGTGATATGTTGAGAAAAAGTATTTAGCACAAAATGTAACATGGCAACATTTCAAATGCACAAAAAAAACCTTTTTCCACATTCTTGATGCTTTTCAGAACCAAAGGAATGAGCGGCATATTACATGTAAACCTTCAACCAAAGGTCAGAAACAGAAGAGACAGAAGAAAGTGAAGTTACGTCGTACTATTACAAATTCCAAACACCGTCTAAGCCAAACCAAAACCAGAAAAAGCACACCAAAGTCTTCTACAGGCCAGACCAGGCCAGAGCCAGACTAAACTAGAGCTCTGATGTTAGAGACCATGTTACCTCGGTTTATCTGGGGTAAGCATGAAGAGTTAGTCCAGCAGACTGTACTAGAAGCAGAGCAGGGACTACATGAGACACCAGAGGAAGAAACACCAGTGGGGACTAGGCTAGAGGTCAGAGGTTACCTCCTTCTGATAGAGCTCCAGCCAGGCAGTATAGAGCGGGAGCCGCACAGCCCCACTGGAGTCCACCAGACTCCCCCCGTCCTGGGAGAGAGACACCGTGAGAGAGAGACACCGCGTTAGACGGGCAGCCCACAACCAAGCCACGCAAACTAAATATATAAACTGCACTAATATAACTAAGTATTCATTTCGTTACACTCATATTTATGTGATTTGTGTGTGCTCCTTCGATATTTGCCTCAACACTCTTCCACGCAGCAGAATAAAAATGAAGATAAATGTAGTGTGCATGTGCAGGATGTATGTCTCCAGAAAGCATGCATGCTGCAAGCGTCTGTGGCCCAATTTGCCAACAATACTGACACACAAAGTAAAACATAATTCCTTCTTTCCCACTTCAAAAGAACCTCTCCCACCACCTCGCACAATAGGCTACAATTCATGCACTGCTGCCTTTGGACAAAGTTGTCTCTGGCAGATTTATATCATGCTGTGAAATAGTATTGTATCTGAAGAGTTTCACAGATGAAATTTACAGCAGGAAAAACACAGGGTATGCACATTTAGGTGCAAAAATGTGAAAGCCCCAAATCAGCTTTCGCATGTCAACAAAGGTAGTTACACCACAGTGACACAGTGGGTTTGGAGTAAAGTCTGTGTGATTTAAAGCACTAGTAGCACGTGTCTGGTAATAGTGTGGGAGTATTTTGTTTTAAAAGCCACAGAAATGAAGCATTATAATTAAAGAAGCAGTTCCTGTTATTTAAATACGTGTGTGTGTGTGTGTGTGTGTGTGTGTCTGTGTTTTGAGGTGATGATAACCTTAACTGTTTGAGGTCTAGGGGAACATGCGTCAAGAAGAACAAAGAATAACATGACCTCTTCCTCTAAAAACACACCCTGCTAAAGAATGCGGAGACTGGGGCTTTACTTTGAGAATAACTACTTAACTTTTTTTAAAAGCATTTAGCAGAGCAAAATACACACTCCCGGATGATTACCTACAGCCGACGACACAGTTAAACACCTAATAAAGCCGGGTCTGTCCCTCTAAGTCCTTATGGCCACCTGGGAAAGCCACGTGCCTGACATTTAGCTATAAAACTACAACGCAAGGAGGGGGATGCCAGCTCCAAAACCACTATGTGTATTTCAGCAGCAATTAATGTGACTGTTTATGTATCGGCTCATCCTGAGAACCCAATAAATGCTGAAACATCAACAAAGAGACAGGAGGAACAAATCTTTTGTACGACACTAACAGAAATAAGTGTTCAAAGCAAGTCTCCTAAAGAAGACAAGAGAGACATGGAAAGTTTTGAACAATATTCATGCGAAATGAAAACATTTAATGGTTAAAATGAGTCACAGTGTGACAAAACAATCAGCTTAAAGATGCTAAAATCCTCTGTACTGTAAACATAACGTCAATCAATATATATTCATATATTGATGAATATATTGTTATATTAATCACTGCAAATTAAAGGTACGATGTGTCCATGTCTTTAAAGCATTCTGGCAGAATAAAAAAAAATCATTTTCAGTCTAACAATCAAAAATGGTGAGAAGTAGTGTTTTAGTTAAGGCATGCCACCTGCAAAATGCAGATGGTTGTTTAAAGGTTTAGGTGGGACTACTTTTAAATGAGGCGTCCTGCAGCAGTCCAGCAAGAGTAGAGATTTTTAAAGCAGGTGCACCCAAGTATTAAGTTGATGCCTAAGCAATGAAGATTACTGCGAGACCTGTCGTTATTTCAGTCTGTTCACAACGTTTCCAAATGCAGCTGAGTGGCAGAGTGACGTCAAGTCGAGCATGAGTGGCATCCAAAAATATACACACTGTTTAAAAAGTACTTTGAGCTGCGCTGTTAAGTAATTTGCACTTATGTTCAAAGACTAAAGCAGTGCCATGTAAACAGAACTAAAGAGAGCGAGAGAGGAACAGCAGAGGTAGAAAGAAAGTGAACTTTTGGTGCTCGGTGGTGATAAGAGCCAGCTAAGCCTGTCTGGGAATGCTGTCTACACACCCGGCTGTAAATATCAGACATATTAGCCATTAACATGTCTAACATCAAACCAGCATAGTTTGGGATTATAGAAATACATGACACAGGCATGTCATGTCTGCATCTTGATGCTTTGTTGAACTTGGAAACATGTGAATGGATCACCTGGAGGTTAATTACACTGTATGCATCGCTGTGTTTTACAGTTAATTAGGATTTTACCCATGAGCTGTTTTTCTACTGTATTCTTGTTTAATGTAAGCTGTTGAGCACAAACATAATTAAATCTGCAAATTATTTCTTGGTCCTGATTTCACCTTGTGATCCCTGAGATTAAATCATACTAACCACTAACATCAACCGTCTTACCAGTAAGACTCTTACTGCAGGTAGAATCTATGTAAAAAGAAAGAAAAAATTCTAATTAATCACTGTTAAAGAGGCTCAAATTAAAGTACTTAATCAGTCACCCCCAAGAGGTTGCAATGTTTCAACATTAATTAAATTCAACAGTCCATCCATCTTCTTCCACTTCTCCAGGTTCAGGTCGTGGGTAAGAAGAAGAAGAAGAAGAAGAAGAAGAAGAAGAAGAAGAAGAAGAAGAAGAAGAAG
>JAPQRN010000005.1:496235-506870 GCA_037367275.1 Coranthus polyacanthus
TGTGTGTGTGTGTGTGTGTGTGTGTGTGTGTGTGTGTGTGTGTGTGTGTGTGTGTGTGTGTGTGTGTGTGTGTACGGGTGCAAGTAATGGCACGCTGTCCTCCTCACCAAGGATGAGGAAAAAAAGATCAGAGCTAGGGTGGAAAAAGACGATTTAGCATCAATCATTCTTAATCGTTTAAGTAACAATCTGCTATGCCGCATCATTGAATGATATAACCCAACTCCACCTATAGCTAGTTTGTGCATGTTTCAGCGTCTGCTGCTGTAAACCGCACCCAATCACGTAGATGTTTCCTGGAAAGACCTCCAGTTTACATTAAGGGATATCATTTACATATCACGAAGCAAACAAGTTGCTTGGTGCGCGTAGTATAACAAGGCGCATTTCGCAATCCAACAGAGTGACATGTTACGCTCCTGATCAGTACAGCTAAATCCTCCCGCACAAGAGCACACAAATTTAACAATCTTCATGTAACAAACTGTTTCTCCTTTGCTTCCACAAATCACCACTGAGATAATGCAGGCTTGTGCAGCATCCATGAAGTGAATCAGACTAGACTGTTCTCTTGGAACCAATTTAGATTAAGGAGACAACTTTTACCAAAGGTCAGACCTCAGTTCCATTACGACCAAGTCCTTCCTTTTCTTGGCCACTCTTGGAAATCGCTATTTATCCTGACTGCTGACAGCGGATGCTTATTAACAAATTGAGCCAGACGTGTACATTTTGGCTTCAGATGGTGGGTTTGCTCTGCTCTGCTACAAACTCAACCAGCTGGTTTGTGCATTTTATTATGTAGTAAATCCAGCAGCAGACTGGTGAAATTGTTACTGATATATGGATCCTCTGTACCACTAAAGAATGACTTTGATTTGTGAGAATCGCTGATTTGACATGGAGTGAACGGGCCACAGTAATGTAGAAGTTAAATACGCCCGTTGAGTAGGTTAGATAAGGAAACACAGTGTTTAAGTAAAGGAAACATGGGGGTGTTATTACAGTGAAATACCTCTCTGCCTCTCAGACTTTTGAAGCAGACAGGAAAAATTGACAGATACTCATCTTTTAGAAAGCAGAGTGAAAACCCCAAAGGTTTTAAGTGAAATTTGACAAGCCAAGATAAGAGCTCTTACAATGAGAACACACAGCCCTTAGCTATCGAACCAATGAGTTACTGTCTCACACAATAACACATGCACAGAAGAAGAGAGAAGGAGGACAGATAGAACAGTGTTGTGGCTAGTGGAGTGTATTAAGTTAGTGCATCTCAGGAGAGTTATCAAGGCATTCTTGTGTTTCTGCAGAGGGCTTGAGAAACATTCTCAAACCTTCTGTTCACCAGACTAAAAGCACCTGTCACTGGTGAGAGGTTGAGTGGGTCAAAGAAGACAAGAGGAAGAGAGGTTTACGCTAAAAAACACCAAGTGCAAGTTCATGCCTCAATGTTCTGCAGAAGTGGAATTGATGGTATGATTATTAAAGAGAAAGGATATACAAAACAACAGGCTAAATTAGGAGGAAGTACAACTGAGACAAAACAGTCGATACATAGATGTATCGACTGACAAAAGACTGTAGATCTACAGTCTTTTGTTCTATTGATTCGAAATAATCTATGTTAAGGAGGCATCACAGAGCTAATGCACTCTAATCAATCTCACGGGCAGAGGATGTGCTGTGCAGTGCTGATGTGAGCGCATAGTGAGCAAATAGGGGTGATGTTAGTCCAGTCCCCTTGGAGTAACTCAAACTGAAATGACTGCATCATATACATGAAAAACCAATACAACTACAACAACAACAACAACAACCGTGGAGTCAGACCAAATACTGCAGAAAACAAAAACTATATGAGACAAATGTGGTGCTAGAGTGGGAGTGGATTTAAGAGAGACAGAGGTATCCAATCAGAGTCTTGTCTCTTAGTACTTGTTATAGTGCTGTTAGCTCAGCAATCCCCTCAGGCCTTCCTCTCCCAAGAGCCTGGGGTCGAAAGGTCAAGACATCAGTGGTAATGGCTACCTAACACTTGACACAAGGGTGAGCCACTGCAAAAGGGGGGTTAGCAACAGTTTTCATGGCCTGAGTGTGTGCATTGGTTTAATTGTGCATGAACATATATTTATGCGATTCCAATTAATGAAGACAACCAGCCTCTTTGGGACCATCATGAGGTCAGTGTTGTCAAGGGTACCACAAGAGCTGTCAGCTGTTATTGTCAAACACTGCAGAGGTGAATGCGGATGTAATGAAAGGGGGCAATAAGGCCTGTGGCTATTGTGGGCAGTCACTGCCTCCTCGGATTCTCTGTGGGACGTCTATTATGGCCATAAAACATGGACACTTGGAAGAAGATGGTCTGTCTTTTGTACTAAACAAAGACAGGGCACAAGTCCGTTACCAAAACACTGTGAGAGGAAAATGGAAAGACTTCTGCTGAGAGCCTTCCACTGCCTGATGAACCAAGGTGTACAGCATTAACTCCTGACAAAGCAAGTTTTACTCCAACTAAAGAACTACTCAATTATCCCATCAGTGTTTCACTACTGCTGCTCTAGAAGATAGGGGGTTTCCACCAGGGAAAACTGATAAGAAAAGTGTTTGTGTGGAAAGAACGGATTGAAAACAAGACTTTCGTGTGCATATAATTGTGTGAAACAGCCAGTCCGTTCAGTGCCTCAAGTTAAATAACTGCAAACATGATCAGACTGAGAATGTGGGTTTGCCCTGGTGCAGCCTGGTCCATAGCAGCTCATTTGTATTCCCTTAGTATGTGTGATATGCTGGCATTCTTTAGTTTGGGGAGAAATTAGATGATAAGGTGACACAGAGAGAGGGAGAGCTGAGGAGGTTTAGCTGTGTTGGGCTGTTTGCCAGATTAACGGATTAATGTGCTTTCAACCAACAGAGAAACAGGGAGAAGGAGAAAAGAATGAGAAAGAGAAAGAAACGACAGAGGTAGGTTGAGCAACCAGCTGTCAATAGGTGACAGGGTAGTTATTCTGTCAGGGTATTAGATTTATCCTGCCTGTCCGACTGCCTGATTAATGTCACAGTGCTTTCTTGCACTGTGTGCATGAATGTGTGAGTTGTGTACTTGTAGCAGTTGCCCTGCCAGTTTAGGTGTGAATGTCCAAGTGTTTGCATATGTCTAATCTTTAACTTTAAAGAACAAAGTCTGCTTCTGTAGTGAAAAAAGCAGCAAATACTTTCTGCATGACCTTCCAGCATGAACGCACAAGCCTTCAGATCCAACCCCACGTCTTATTTATCTCTTAAACAAAACGCTGGATCTATAACTTCCCTTTTATTCAAAACTGAGGTAGTTCCAAGTATGAAAAATAGGACAGCTATTCTCATGAAATCCTGGGAGACATCTTGACACAAGATGTTCATCTACCTCCCTGCAGTGCACCAAGAAAAGGCAGAAAATCTTGAACTTGTACACAACGAAGAGTGCTGCTTATACAGTATATGCTCTAAGGGATGGAAATAATGTGTGTGTGCGCACATACATGTAGGTATGTGTGGTCCTACATCTGCTAGAAAGAAACCCACATATGTGCAACAACAAAGCAGCCTGGTTATGAGGGTGCCCTCCTAATCGCACCTTTTCATTACCCCGACCAACCACTTGCAGACAATGCATGTGGCACAAAAGCAGCACAACCGGATCCTGAAGAGAGCCTGCAGCAAACCTCCCAAACGTACAGTCAACAGTATAGCTGAAACCTGCCCTAGGTCTATATTCACCAGAGAATTATACATTGACTCTGCAGTAAAATGACAGATCACACATGGTGACGGAAATTTCAGTCTCAAATACTTTGTTCACCTTGTTTGCATGTTCTGACTCATGTAACTGACAGAAAAAGATGAGAACGTTCTACACAGAAAAAGAAACGTGCAGAGAACAGAATAAGAGGAAAAAAATGTGAAATTTTCGATCTTACCTGAGACGGAAATAGTCATGGGTGCCTCCAGGGGTCTGTCATTGTCCAGGTCCCTGCTCAGCCTCAGATCCCCAGTATTCTCATTCAACAGCAGCAGACTGAGCTCATTTCCAGACTCAAACTTGTATCGTAGCTTATCCGAAACATCAGGGTCATGAGCTGGTACCCTTCCTATTATTCCTGATGGGAAACTGTTGGATTTGTTTGTTACATAGTTGTTGAAAATAATCTCGAAGTCCTTCAGCACTGGCGCATTGTCATTCATGTCTACGAGACAGATGTGAACAGTAGCGCGGCTCACTAGAGGTGCTGAGGTGGCCTGGACCACTATGACATACTCTGTTTTAGTTTCATAATCCAGATCTATGAGTGCAGTAAGGTCACCGTTAAAAATGTCCAACTGAAAAACTTCTGGAATATTCCCTTCCACAATCTGGTACATGATCTGAGCATTGGTGCCCTCATCGGGGTCAGTGGCAGTGATCTGGGCCACAACAGACCCCACCGGGCTGTTCTCATTCACTTTAATGAAAAGTTCATCCTTTTCAAACACTGGAGCGTTGTCATTTATGTCCTGGACTATGACGTGGATGGGGACAGCAGCTTTCAGTGGTGGGACCCCCCTGTCCACGGCAAAAGCCTTCAGATTATAAACAGGAACGTTCTCACGGTCCAGTTTGCGAGCAGTTCTGATGATACCAGAGTAAGGCTCTATGAAGAAATCCCCCTCTCCATCGTCTCCACCTTGAAATGTGTAGCTCAACCTGCCATTTGAGCCAGAGTCCCTGTCTGAAGCGGAGATCTGGAGAACGCTCGTGTATATAGGTGCATCTTCAAATACAGTCCCCTGGTACATATCCCTGAGGAACTGGGGCTCGTTGTCGTTGGCATCGAGGATGATAATCTCTACATAGGTGGTATCAGACTTCTGAGGGATGCCATTGTCTTTAGCAATGATAGCTAATGTATATGAAGCCTGGTCTTCATAGTCAATCTCCATTTGTGTTGTGATGGCGCCTGTGTCCGGGTCAATTTTAAACTGAGGAACATTATCCTCCATCATATATGTAATGCGAGCATTTTCCCCAGTGTCCTCATCCGTTGCACTGATCACCACCACAGTGGAGCCCACAGGTCGTTCTTCACTGAGCATCACCTGGTAGTTGGCACTTTGGAAGACGGGCCTATGTGTGTTGGCATCTGTCACATTGATAAACACCTGTGTGGTGTCATAGCGTGTTCCATCACTGGCAGTGACTGTTAAAACGTATTGCCGTTCCTGTTTGTAGTCCAAAGGCAGGGCTAATGTGATGAGACCGCCGCCGCTCTGGCTCGTGATGGCAAAGCGGTTTCTGGTGTTTCCACTGGAGATCTGATATGTCACCACACTGTTAACATCTCTATCTATAGCTGTCACTGTCAGCACACTGGTTCCCACCACAGCATCTTCATTGATCTTCAGTGAATAAACTTTCTCAGTAAAAGTGGGCACATTGTCATTTACATCAAGCACTGTGATGGTGATGCTAGCTGAGGAGGACATCGCAGGTACCCCATGATCTCTCGCCTCCACGCCAAAAGTATAAAACTCAGTGGTCTCCCTGTCTAGTTCTTCACACACTGTAATCCAGCCTGTGCTGTTGTTAATGGTGAATGGAAAACCAGGCGTTGTGTCAGTCAGCCGATATTCCAAGCGTGCGTTTTCTCCTGAATCACCATCATTCGCTTGAATGTGGATCACAGAGTGTCCGATGGGAACATTTTCCAACACGCTAGCCTGGAAAGGCGTGCTGACAAACATTGGGGCATTGTCATTAACATCCACCACTTGCACTACCACCATCCCTGTGCCGTTTATAAGCGGAGGCCTGCCACCATCCTGAGCCTTAATCCGCAAATTATATTCCCTAATCATCTCATAGTCCAGAGGATTGATGACATCAATCACACCGGTGGGGGAATGAATGTAAAACTGTCCTCTAACATTGCCACTGATGATGCTGTAATGAACTTTAGCGTTGTTCCCCTCGTCTTTGTCTGTAGCCTCCACCTGGATGACTTTAGTGTTTATCGCCACATTCTCTGGGACCTGAACAACATACCTTTTTTCGCTGAACTGTGGGTAATTGTCGTTCTCGTCCTCAACAGAGATGTGGACAGTGGCAGTGGCACTGTGGGGACGTGGGTCTTTGCCCTGGTCATTGGCTTCAACAATCAGCTGGTACTGAGCCCTGGTCTCCCTGTCAGGCCGCTCTCTGATTCTCACCAGGCCATTTCGGGGGTCGATTTCAAAAACAGAGTTAACTCCGTCCCCATTCACTATTTTGTAAATCATATTGGCATTAGAGGGAGCATCCCCATCAGTGGCCCGGATTGTCATCACTTCAAAGCCCACTTCTACATTCTCACGGATGTTAACACGGTATTCGGTTTGTTCAAACACAGGGCTGTGGTCATTAGTGTCACTCACAGTGACAGTGAGGTAAGAAGTGGCAGATCTTTTGGGGGTGCCATTGTCAGTCACGGTAACTTTGAAAACATGGGTGTCTTTGAATTCTCTGTCTAGCGCCTGGATGGTTGTTATGCTCCCGGTTTGAGAGTCGATGATGAAGAAGTCAGTGGACCTGCTGTCAAACAAGGCTTCCATGCTGTACTCCAGCCTCCCTGCCTCTCCATCATCCGGGTCAGTGGCTTTCAAGGTGATAACCCGCGTGCCCGCAGGCTCATTCTCGGGCACGGACACCTGATAGTTGGGGAGTTGAAACTGGGGAGACGTGTTTACCTGTCGCTTTCCTCTGCGGACCAATTTGCCGGACTTTCTCTGGACGGTTCCTGACAAACGTCCGTGTTGTTTGGGCACTTCTACAAGCGTCAGACTCAGCAGCACAGAAAGGCGGCTGTCCGGAGAGCTGTGCAGCGCGCAATGCAAATTCACCTCGGGCTGCCCTCTGTGCTCAAGGCATAAGTCATTGGCCAGGAACAAATCCCCATGCCTGAACACGGCATCAAAGTCTTTTCCGACACACACAGAGTCCAAAAAGGCAGTGTTCCGCTTAGAAGCAGGCAAAAGTTCTGTTACATTCAAAAGCAATTTACCTGCGGGTAAACAGGAAGTTGCCTCTAGTTTCGAAAGGTGTTTAATGTTAATGTCGTGCTTACCTGTCGCTTTCTTTCTCTTGTATTTAATAAAACAGTCCTGTCCGTGTACAAACACATTAAAACGCGTCACAATAATGTCTCCAGATGTCAAGGAACCTGCTCTGAAATAAGCAGGCGCCGGGTTCCTCAGCGTGTGCGCACACTGAACTTTCTGGGACAGGCGGATAACCCCGTCGTGCCTCCCAACTTGGAAAAAGTTATGAATAAATTTGGGAGATAAAGTCCTGTCAGTTTTGTAAGTCCATCCTGGGCCAAGCGACAGGTTTGCCAAAGGGGTCCCGGGCTGTAACGTGTCCGAAAGGTGTATTTCCAAACATCCCGCAAGCGGCACGCTGAATAGGATACAACCCCAAATCCAATACAAAGGTAGCTCCATGTCTGTAAACCTGCCAAATCCCATTCAACTTCACCAAAAGTCCTCCGCAAAAGCATTAACTCTCCCTCTCCCAACACCGCGTTTTACTTTTATCCCTCATTGTAAAGTTTTAAAGTGGAAAACGTCTCTTGGTATCCATAGTCTCAGTGTATCCACAGTGCGCAGCGGCTGCGTTAACCCACACTGAGTTTAAAATGTGTACAAAATGGCTCCGTGGCTCTCCTCCTCCTCCTCCTCCTCCTCCTCTCCTCCTCAGAGGCTTATTACCATAAACCTGCTGTGTTCCCCCTGTGGGACGCTTTCACGGGGGGGGGGGCTGTTTTTTTCTCATGGAGATTTAGGAAGTGGCCCTGGCCGGGTGACCAATGCGCGCAAGAGTATTGTTATTATAATAAGGTGAGTTTGGTAAAAATTCCTGATGCGCGTTTCAGTGAAGCTGACGGTACATGGAACAAACCCTTAAATATAGTTGAACTAAAACCTATTCCCAGTTTTTAAAGAACAATCTTTCCAGTCCCTATAGACTATAGTTTGCTGCTGTGCATATTAATGTGAAAAATAAATAGAAAGACGACTACATTCTGGATGTATATCATTATTTAAACGTGTCAAATTGTTTAAAAAAATGGACTAAGTATAAGTCAAACAGTATATTATCCTTCTTATCCGGTATCTGTTTATGCCCTGTGCACTGAGTTATTATAACTGGCATTTATTACAGGACAAACATCATTTGGGGATGTATATTATCAAACAGAAAATACAAATAACGTGGCCCCAAAACAAATACAGTTTTATGTAAGTAGGATGAGCTCGCGCCTCTATAACGCATCCTAATAATGTGTATTTTTATGGAACTGTTGTCATCTCAGTCATTACAGAAAACTCGATTTGATTTGTTGTTTCTGGTGTCTGTATCAGTGTTGGTTGAGTTGTTATGGTTTCTGGGACTCCAATTACATTTGTTTTCAGCAAGAAAATCAGTTTTCATCTGATAGATGGACTACAGACAAACTTCTACATCTTGTTTCATTGCGCCCCCATGTGGATAAAACTGTGCAACAACAAAAGCGCACTTGAAACTGAAGTTTTCTGGACATAATACGGTATTTAAGTACCATTCAGACATAGGTGCCAATTAAACAAACAAGTCAGCCACATTAAATGTATTCACTTCTTTTTAATTTTTCAACTATTTACAGTTCTGTGTTTTGAAAGAACAGATTTTTGACCACGGAGAAAAGGCACTTTAAAAACCCTTATAGGATTAGAAGAAAAAACTAGATTAAAAAGAAAACATTTGTGTGAGCAATACATTTTTTTTTTTAAATCACTCACATTTAAAATAAACGTTAATATGCACAACTATGTTAACCAGCTGAGTAATAACTAGTTAAACCGTTACACTGTCATTGTGCAAATATCTTTTCATTGTACATTTGGGTAAAACTGTTTCAATATGTCAATGACACGAATGATTTAGAGAAATTCCATACATACTTTTTCATATTTAAGACAAGCTGCACTCATTTCCAAACTTGGCATATTTTTAGGATCCAGGATGTCCAAACACATGTAAAAAAGATGGTTAAGGCAGAGTGAAGACGAGGGACAGTCTACCAACAAAAAAAGCAGCAAAGACAGATCCAAAAAGAGACACGAGGAACCAAAGCCAAATTACAAGTTTGTACCCCATGAGACTGAATACTGAATGAGTCTGAAAGCCCAAAACCTTCTTCTCTGAATCCGTACATTGATGAGAATGTAACTTTGTACTATGGAGAAAGAAATACTAATTTGGGTTGGAAGAATATTTTCATTCTTCAATACTTCCTTTATAGATATTTAGACATTTTAAAGCTGCAGACATTGCTAATAGCTGAGTCTGTTTTTTATATGGAAGTGTGATTATAAAAGGATAGGCAATTCCTGCAGTCATCCCTGGCAAGAATTTTTCTTAAATGATGAATTGAAAAAGACTATTATCAATATTTCACTTTTTTAAGTACATTTACCAGGCAAATCCTATGACTTTACGGTGGTTTTAGTCTCAGTTTTTGCCTGTAATAACTTATTTCTATATTACAATTTATAGCTCACAGTAAAAGTCCTACTTTTAGTAGCACCGTCATGTAGGCTCAGCGGAGAATAAATAATGACAATTAACATAATTTTTATTTTGTTTAACCAGGAAAGACTCATTGAGAGTAAAAATGTCTTTTTCAAGAGCGTCCTGGGTATATTACAAGAAATGAAAACAGCCCACCTGGAAAAGGCTGCTGTAGTGAATGTGTGGACTCGGTCAGTCAAACTGACTAGTTTGAAGTGCTTGATTTCACAATAAAATACGGTTCCTGTAACTTGATCTCTTATTTAGAGCTTCAGTCTTCAGTCCTAACATATGGTGTAAAACAGTAGAGAAATAACCCATTTGTCGTTGTGTCATTATTTGTCAGTGTTGAGTATTTCAAGTACAATCAACCATTCAATGCCCCCTCCAGCAGAGGCATCGAGTCCTGTGTAAGACACAGTTTATTCTAATGAACGGGGGGCTCTACTTAATGTACCGGACAGAATGTATCTCCATGCCGCTGGGATGTGGGTGAGGTCAACTGGCGGGTTCAGGGCTTGGCTTTTTGTGCTGTACGAGTTCTGTTAACCGTTCCCGACCCTTCTGCATTGTGTACTGGCTAGGCCCCAGCTGGATTATCTTCCCACTGCCCAGACACTCGTCGCCTTTGTAGAGCACAGCAAACTGAGTGAGGAATAAAAAAGAGACAGATCAAGACCGATACAGAACATCTGTTGGTATGTGTTTAAAAAGAAGAGATGGTAGCTGTTATAAAGTCTTCTAAATCAGAGTTGTGGCTTTGCAACTGGCACAAGAGATAAAACCAGTGTAACCAGGTGTGTTAGCGTTTACCTGTCCAGGAGTCAGAGCTCTGACTGGTTCAGAGAGTGAGATCCACACAGAGCCATCCATGTTCAGAGTCACAGTACAGGGAGCTGGAAAGAACACAACAACTGATGTACATTGTCTGAGGGGTTTGTTCAATATTTAAATATCAGCTTCTCATTTATCATTATACAATAACACAGCACTTACTGAGTGGCATCTGGTGGATGAAGCGGAAGTGACAC
>JAPQRN010000005.1:521035-531541 GCA_037367275.1 Coranthus polyacanthus
GTGTGTGTCTGTGTGTGTGTGTCTGTGTGTGTGTGTGTCTGTGTGTCTGTGTGTGTGTGTGTGTGTGTGTGTGTGTGCGTGTGCGTGTGTGTAGACTCAGCAGATCATCAGTGATGGAGCTGCCGTCAGATGATCCTGTAACTCCTCCAGAACTCTAAACCCTGTCACTGTAAATCAGTCAGTGCCCACATGTCAACACACATAGATGTATTCACGTTCACATGTGTGGCGGAGACACTCGTGATGCCTTCGTGTGCAGCGCCCAGTTCCTTCTCACACTAAAATGTACAAAACAACGATACATCCCGTGTATCTGCCTCCCGTCTCGCTGCATAATGCATCGTTAGCCGAAGTGGAAACGCGCTCTCACACGGACACACACACACACACACACATAATCGGAGCCACACAGAAACACTTAGCTGTAATGCATAATATATCAAGCCAGGTTAGGGAGAACAAGTGGCCTCATATGTACGGCTAATTGAGACAAAGGCAGGGTTTCTGTGTGTGTGTGTCCCTGTGTGTGTTAGCCTTTGTAGTGATTAAATACATCAAGTGCAATTAAACACCATTAGTCAACTGAGTGGCCAGGTTGGTCATTTTGTCTCACTTAGCCGTGTTGTTGTTGTTGTTTGTGCACTAATGAAGAAGCATGCTTCGCGTGGTGGCATTCTCTGTGTTTCATTCGATTCTTTTCCAATAAGCAGGGAAGAATGAGAGCCAACAAAACATTTTCATACAAAACTCTTGCGGTACTTATTTTCTACTTTGTGTCCATTATGTTGAGATCGCAACCCAGTTACCAAATTACATCAAGTTATCAAGCTTCACTTTCTCGTGATATCTTCTTAATTATCTTGTGCTGCAAATGTGCTTCTCGCAGATATATTTTGCCTATAATTAGTTTTCTTGCGATAAGAAGCCTACATAATAAGGCAGCTGATTGGATCACACCCTCTAAAAAGTTACAGCAGGGCCATGAAGAGACAGATGGAGGAGAGATACTGTAGGGCTTTTGTAAGACAATGACTATTGTTTCATGCTCAGTGAATCCTTCTAATTCACTGGGCATTAGAAGGATGTTTTTTTAAGGACTGGAATCTGTGTGAAATACCAACCAATTAACTCAATCAACCATATACCTCAGGCAACCAGGCACACGTAGATTTGAGCACAGTGAGGCTTTGGTGTAAATGCTAATGTATCATGCTAACATGTATGTGCCCAATGACAATGTGAACATGCTGTGAACGTAGGCCATATAGTTGATAGTTCTTACAGCATGGTGGCATGCGTCGCATACTAGCTGATGGAAATGTACAAACCCAGTATGTACTGTATGTGTACATGTGTATTTCCCTGCAGAGACCCCGCCTCCTTCCTGTATTTTCTATTTTCCTCTTGTTTTGCTGTGTTCATGTGGACGTTTGTTGACCTCGACTTCGGAGTTTGTGTCTCCAGCATCACGCAGCATTCACAGCGGAACAATATAAGAACAACGCGACTGCGGTTGATTCTGTTCTTCTCACTGCACTACTCTTTGTGTGGTGCGGCTCTGTCTGAGAGAGACAGAACTCTGGCCAAAGCAGGAGGAAGTGTGCGTTTCAGCTGTATTTCCCTCTAGAACATTCCCACAGAGCGAAGGTGTGGGTGTCTATTTGGGCTTTAGAACATCACGCCGTGAAGCGATCAGAAAACAGCATTTTATTTGTCTGTTTCACCGCTTCATTTTCTCACTATTCCATTCAGTCTATTGCTCGCCTGACCACCGCTCTCTCTCCCTTGTTCGTGGAGTGGACAGACCGTTAAAGGTTCAGTGTGTGATGTTTAGCAGTGGAGTTGAAGACTGCGACAAACTGAATCCACTCACCCTCCCCTGCAGTGGCTTGCGTTCTGGGCTTTTTGGTTAAGACGGTAATAATTCCACACTCAAACATAAAAGGAGATTTTAATGTACTTCAGTCTTTAATGTAAGTCCGTTCTGAGCTGCTGTAGAAACACGTGGAAACGTGAAAACACTGATTATACCCTAATGAAAACATAATTATGAAGATTAGATTCAATTTCTGCAACTAGATCCTCCCGGTAAATCTTACAGACTGGACCTTTAAATTTCTTGAAGAACATCGTCTTTTGAGAGTGATAAGTTGTTTTAGTGCCTATTTGACCATAATCGTGTTGGCAACTGTGAACATGACACACATCGTCATGTAACTTTCTTATTTTAACCCTTTCTAACCCTATGTTTTGTGCCTAAACATAACCTCATCCAGGGCTTTGTCACAGCCTAAATGCAACAGTTATGTTGTATTTTTTTAATGCTATCAATGGTATTTTGTGTCTTTTTGGGAGTGAGTGGAAATCAACCCAGGCTGTTGTTAAGGCATGAGGACGTGTTGAATAAAATATTAAATGAAGAAGAACCTGAACACACCATCTCTCAGCACCTTTAAAAAAACAATTACAGCACAAAGAAAATGCTCTATTTATATAAGAAAGGTGGGAGATTAGTAGGCGGAGTGGCCAAAACATATGTTTAGTTTTATTAACGGCACGCAGTAATTATGCAACCTGCCCACACTCGTTTCACTGTTTCTAACATATTGTCTGTATACGTCTGAAGGTACGAGAAGGAGTCAGGGATTATACATGTGGGGAAAAGAAGAATCTGATGAGTTTGACGGGGATCTACTTTAACAAAATGATCTCAACTCTGCTCTGCGCTTAGTATGGCATGAAACACCTGAGTTTCTTTCTTTCTTTTTTTTTTTTAAATTCATGTGGAATATTCAAATGAGACCCAACTTTAGCACTGTCTCTGTGGCAGGTTGCTAAGCTACAGACTGTGTCAGGAAGTGACAAGCGAACATAATTACAGCCCTGGTTGACAGACACCGACACAGTGTTCATTAGGCTTACTCAAGTATTAAGACATCAAGTCTTTTTAAGGGACAAAAACCTCTCGGAACCCTTTGTATCAGCTAATTACCACATAATCATTTGGGGAATAAGTATTTAAACAATTAAGGAGCAAAGAAATAGAATTACTTTCTGTGTTGTGCGGATGTATGATTTCATATGCAACTGTTTTTTCTTCAAACACGGTTACAAAAGCAGGCATCCTGAGCACATTTTTCCATCGCAATGCGTAACGTCCACCTGTTTAAATTACATTACCTGTTTAATTGAAATTACATTATAATACAATAGAATAGAATTATAACTAATGAGCAGGGTTACTCTCATTAACTGTTGTGTTTGTGTCTCACGGTGACAGCGAGACTATACGACTACACTCACCATACATTCACTGTACGTTTTCTTGACATTGCATTAGACGATGATTGAAAGTGATGCTTGCACCCTTCCTTCACTCTGCCTCTTGCTGCCTCTCAATCAATTCATCTATCCCCTCCCTTGGCCTCATGGGAAACTGGGAAAATAGAACTATTTATAGCAACCTGAGGCGCATGTGAAGGAAGGAGAAAAAGACACAAATCAACTTTACTTCACAACCACTTAAAGCACTGACAATAATAACAACATATTCACCTGACTATCGCCTGTACTTTAACTGTGGCAAACTATACATTTAGCAGATTATCATTACTGTTAAGATTGTTTGAAATTTCCATTAGTGTAATTATTGGAACTTTTGACAAAACACAGACACCAACCAGACGTAACCACTCCTGAACATCTGAATGTCTCCTGATGACCTGCAAGAAAAGATTTTAGTAGGAAACCTCACGTCCTGCATGAGATACTGTATGGAGTAGAACAAAATGTAGGCGGCATTATCTCAGATAATAACAGTCAGATAACCAGTCTTTAAAAATAGGACATAATTTATTGTGTTGTGTAAAGACTGTAAATGAAGAGAGACGGTGATTTAATTTCTGATGTCCTATTTTCAGCTGAGATATTCAAAGTTCATTTGAGTTGTAATTTGATTTCACTTCTGGCAGGCAATCTACAGTTTCAGGTGTGCTTTCCAGCAAGCCAACTGAGCGAATTTGTTTTGCAAATGTATGCAAATATGCTGCAAAATTAACAAGTAATACAGTAATAAATTCAAATTCAGACAATTTTATCCGCTCTCTAAAGTTAACGGTGTATTTACGAAGGGAAAAAATAATGTGTCAACACCTGACATCTGCAGTAAACAGTATAATATACACAAGTGAGCTGATGATGATTGATGGGACCTCCGTTGGCAGCAGGACACGTACGTGTCGCTGATTGCATCTGTCTATATCACCATCAGCCATCTCGACTATCAGCATAATGGTGTTATATGTTTATTGCGGATGCAGAGACAAACCAGGCAACGAAATATCAACAGCTGTACGGACTGAAGGAGAGGAAAATGGATTTGTCAATTTGAGCGGCAGAGATTGAACATGAAAGCAACTTGAAACTTGAAACAACCGACACTAGAAACATGTTGTTTCTGTGTGCAAGGCAGATAAGAAATAATTAAAAAGTGACCATATCAAGCTGCAGAAACTACAAGCAGTTATTGCCGAGACAAATCAAATAAATGTCAGTAAAAAAACCCTGTTGAGAAAGTTCATAAATGTCTTGTTGTTACACTGCATTTGCCTTCTATTTTAAACTGAGCTACCAAATGACCTGTACACTCACATGGGTTTTTTTCTGTTCTGACTAAGACAATAGACCTTGTCTTCTCGGGCTGAACCTTTTAACCGATTATCATGATTAACTGTTAGCTTTTGTACTTTAAAGGTGTGGCCCCAGTAGGTTTCACTCCCATTTCATTTCAACAAGGAGCAACGCAAGGGTTCACTTTGATTAAAACAATGAAATTACGAAGTCAAGTCATCTTCATCAGAGATGGAGTGTAATTAACCACTCAGGAAATATATGTGATGTGTATGGTCTAATTTATGTGACAGCGAGGTGAGATAATAGCATCCGCAGAGAACAGGGGATGCTACGAGGAGGCAGGTATCAGATATATGAACACTAACAGACACATGTGATGGCGATTAGTTCATTAATGTGTGAATAAGTACTCATTAAAGAGTGAGGCTGAAGCAGATAATCTTCTCACCAGGCTCTACGTCAAAACAGACTGGTTTTCAAAACAGAAGTCGTTTGCTCACTTTTTCTTTTTTCACGTCGAATTTGCATTCTGCTTCTTGGTTTCATAAACACTGTCGTTCATTAAATGAACCTGCAAGAGACTGAAGCCTATTCAAACTCAGATCAGCAAGAGGAAGACGCATCGCATGTCTGTCAGAGCCGACATTTCTCCAGTGTTTCAGAGTGACACCAACCTACTTGAAACATTAAAACCTGTTTTTAACACCGAATGCAGATCTTGTAGACGTGGATTTGAATTAAAACCTGCATGTGCCCATTTTTCAGGAGCCTCTCCGGGGCAGTGTAATGAGCAGTAAACACAACACAACAACAACACTCTTTTTTATAATGCAGAGATGCCGCAATTGATTTCATGTTTCAGGCAAGCAATTATAAATCTTAATCTAATATTTGCTCTCCTGAGGGAAACCTCTAGCCCTTCAGCTGCTGAATACTCAACAACGATCAGCACCTAGTTCATCATCTGCCTGCTTCATTTAGGAGGGATGAGGGAGACAACATCAAGTGTGAAAAAGGGTTTCATTAGCAAAGACATCAAGTTAGTAAAATTTAGTGAAGGTATGAAGCTATGACAGGGATGGGTAATGGATGTGAGCGTGGTTTTGTTGTCGGGGACTTCTTGGACTGTCGTCGTCTCAGGTGGATGTTCTCCCGAGCTGATTATGGACCCCACCGTGGTGCTTGAAAGAGAGGAGAAAGGAGGCAGGAGGGGGTGGAGGATGAGTAGATGGGTAGGAGGAGGGATGAGGGATGAGGGATGAGGGATGAGGGATGAGGGTGAATGGATGAGGACAGGGAGGGTGGGGTCAAGAGAACACTGACAAACAGTGCTGGGTCAGGTGAGCAGGTATAAGTAGGCTTGCTGGGTGATTAGAGGAGAGGTTTAGACGTGGCCTTGCTCCCGAATCTTAGTTAACTAGTTAAGTTCATAAAGTTATGGACCAAGAAGCTAAAAGATAGACCAGAAAGATGGTAAAATATCCCAGAGATCAGCGATGAAGGAACTACAAGGTCAAGTTTTAGTTCTCTGTGGTTGTAACGTCAGAAGACATTTTCTATTTTAATAATGCATACAAATACTGATATTTCAATGTGTAAAGCAACACTTGTTCACCTCTGTGGCAAAAAGGGTAGAAATGTTCTCTTTCAGCACTGTCACTCTGAGGCAGATTTGAAACAGATATTCTAATAAACAAGGCGTTTTTGTTCAAAAACAAGTTGCATCACGACGCTTCAGATGAGAAATCTTGAACACCTGTCGGACAACTTGCCGAGTTACTGAGTGTCTATCAACCCCCGACAGAAATAGACTACTGTACAGGATATTAACAATTTTGTCGAGCCTCTTTTATTATTTCTACAAGAAAAATAATGTTCTCTGATTTTACACTGCTTCAGAAAACAGGTCTACAAAAATGACCGATTTTCACGTTCGCAGGAGTGTTGCTTTGCCTAAGGTTATTGACCTTGTGAACATTTTTTTTCTCTTCAGTTTTGTGTCTTTGTAGGAGGACTTTGCTGTGCTGCAATTACCCTGTCAGCAAACCAGATATTAGTCTTAATCAGCAGTGATTGGAAAGAGAAGACTAACACAGAGCACAACACGCAAACACAAACGGCAGGGAAAGGAGAGAGAAAATATAAAAGAAACAGTACTCCAACAAAGTTTGTTTTTCATATGAATATTTATTTAAAAATCCATACTTTGATACAGAAATAGTCATCTATTATATGTATTATCAGACAATCGGTACTTCAGCCATGCTTTCTCTGATTAATCACGGTTTCAAAAAAGTACAAGATCTTTTTTTTTTTTTTTTCATAATTGAACTTGAGCAAAGAAAATACACTAGAAAGCAATAGAAACACTGACACAAAATAGATAACAATTAATTCCGCAAACAATTCATTTTTCTGAAGAAGGCATCGCACAATTCCAAGAAAATCAGTGAAAGATTTAAGGCCATTTTACAGTTAAATTTCATATAGATTTTTATATTTCAAAACACTCAGTTTTCAACAAAAGGAACTGGTGCATCCTTTGTAAAACTGTACATGCAAACATAGTGCACGTTGTTAAGAAGATATGACGAGCATACAATATATTATTTGGATAGCTTTAGTAAACAAAGATCTTATGTGTAGTAACACCTCACATAGTCTATTAAAACACTCTTATAAACGTGCCTCAGAGACACACACTCACTCACACACACACACACACACACACACACATATATAAAGTTTACTTATATCAAACACACGCATGCACGCGCACTCATACACAGACTTCATGGGGATGGCAAAGTTAGTGATAATAATGATGAGCTACGCTGATTTGTTCACCCAGAGCAGATTAACACATACTAATGGACACAGATGGATGTGGCGATCATGTGAAAATACGTTCGAGCATGGAAACAAAAAGGAGCTGTAATATTTTACATCATTTATTTTTTATAAATAACCGAATGGTCAAATTTATCTTAATCAGCATTAGCGTCGAGCGTAATGAGAAGTGTAGTGTGTCTGAAAGCACCCAGTGTATCGTGGTTCAGCTGTACGTCACTGCAGCACAGTAAGACGCTGAATCACAGACGTCGACTAACGAAGGCTTTAATGTTACTCTTCAACCACTAAAGTCAAAGAGATACTTCTTTTTTTTTTTTTTAAAACCTGATTTTGTATTTCCTTTATTTAAAATCCAGTGAGTAAAGGTCACGTTTAGTTTATTTTCTGAGTTAACAATGAAATGTCAAGTGTTTTTGAGGTTTTTTTTTGTCACTTTGGTTTTTAATTTTACTGACGTGGGACTTTTTTGTTCTAATTTCATTCCTTAGATCCTGAATTTGAGCAATTTATATAGTTCATTAAAATGCAAAACTTACATTTAGATCCCTACCTGAAACACATTAGTTCATATTGATGACAGTAAAATATTTGACTACTTCGAACTCACTTGTATTTTTATGCTTGAATTTAAATCCTTATGGCCTTTGTTTCCATGCTATATCCTGCACTGGATTTAAAAGCTTATCATGATCATGATATGAGCAAGTAAGAAATTGACTAGAAACAGGAGGTAGTTTGACATTCAAATCACATTAAAAGGGGTATCCTGTACATACTTTTGCCAACGATGGGTTTGAACCTGTCGGGTCAGTTATTATGTATAAAATAATCTGGAAATTGGCAAATAGTTGTCCTTTTTGCAGACCCAAAGTTACATCTTTATTGTTTGATAGAATGTTTTTTTTTTATTTTATGGGAAAAATGTCAAAACCTTACGCAGGGTTTGTCTTCTTGCCTTAATGTAAGCAAGTGTTTTGTCACATTCATTCTGAATGATCATCTAGGACGATTATGAAAAACTCCAAACAGGTAGTTCCATCCTGTAAAAAGAAAAATCCCTCCCTTCCAGTCAACAAATGCTACAACAAACCCAGCTATGACCCCTGCGGTATTAGATTTTTGGAGAGTGTGAGTCGTCCATGATATCTCCTGAGGCTGTAAAGTGCTCCTTCCTTTGACCTGCCTGCTTCCAACCATGTGTCCAGCTATGCTTTGAATGCTACGGGACGCTGCACGAGACACTCTCTCACACTTCCTCAAACCACGCCTGCGCTCGGCTACGGTGGCAACACATCAGGAGGTTGTGAGAAAGGTAAGAGATTTTTAATTTTTTTTTAATATAAAGAAGGCAGCACTGAAACATATTTAAAACAAAGAGAGAAAAGAAAAATAGTCAAACATTAAACTGAATATTCTGCCTGTTATGTTCACTTGAGGATAGTCAACTTATATATTACCGGAAAACAGCTTGTGATCATTTAGAAATATTAAGGTAATATGTTTAATTTTGTTTATGTTATTATGTATTATTACAGCATCTTTGACACCATCTGTTTGTTTTTTTTTTTGACATCTGGATGTGTAAAAACAAACGGAGACATCTGCTCCACTACAAACATATGCTTCACATGGAGCAAAATCATAGCTTTAAGTGAAAGAGCAGAAAACCTGCACACTTTAACATCTCTGTGGTGCTAAAATGTCATTTCACATTTTGTTGTTGCACGTAATTCCCACGTTATCAGTTTTTGAATTCCTACTTTTTAGACTTTTTAAACATTCCATCTAATGTTGTTTTGGCACAGACACAATAACAGTTTCACACACATTTAAACCTCATTCTCACTTAGCTCGCTCATCCACACACTCTCATTCCAACACTGAGCAAATCTTTCACATTCGTGACAAAGAAAAAAACCCCAAACGATTTGCTCATTCGTCAGAAAAGAAAGAAAGAAGTTATTTAGAAACAATCAAAAATAAGACTCGTGAACATCTGACAGAAATCACATCCTCTTACACATGATTGGCACATAGAAATATGCATTGTAAAAATGAACATATAAAAAGCTATATCAAAGCTAAAGGTGCAATAAAAAATACACACTAGAAAATAAAATGGAACCAAATAAGCAAACTAAGTGAAAATGTGTTTTTCTCTGCATTTTTGACCACTGGGCTCTTTATGCTCAAACAAAGTATTTTGTTTGAGAGCAGCTGCTGTCGATTTAAACATGGGCAGGGATGTGGAGTTGTAGACGACACGAGGAGACGAAACCCCCGGGCACGTGGGCATCCTATAGCCAAGGCAGTTCGGAGGACAAAGACAGCTATACAGACGAGATACAGCGCTATGTTTCCATTCAACGGTCAAACAAATGGTTTGTAAAATATCATCTGAGATTTTGTTTTTAATCTTAAAACTCTTGGCTCTCGGAACAAACAAATCTGTATTTGTATATACATGTAATAATCTTGAAGTTGAAATGTATATTCTGTTTATCTCATGTAATACAAATTGCAAAAAAAAAAAAAAAAAAGAAAAGCTGGTTGGATGGAAACACAGCTTGTAAAAAAAAAAAAAGAAAGAAAGAAAAAAGACAAAGGCGTGAAAGAAAGGAAAGGAAAGATAGAGCCAGATAGACAAGAGGAAAACAGGGAGACGGACAGACCTTTTTTCCAGGGCTGAGAGCAGTGCAGACGGACCGGGTGAAGGGACGAATCAGGGAGACGGACACACGGACACTCACCCTCCACAGACAGACAGACAGATTGGAGAAGAGGTAGTGCAGGGCCACTATATGCATGCACTTCTGACTTTGAGGCTACACTCATGCAAAAGGTTAATACAAACACCAGAATACAGTACAGTACGGTACGGCACGGTACGGTACAGTACAGAAGAGCTACCAGGACCTGCACTGCTGCTACCTGACGCACATGCCAGGAGAGAGAGAGAGAGAGAGAGAGAGAGAGAGAGAGAGAGAGAGAGAGAGAGAGAGAGAGAGAGAGAGAGAGAGA
>JAPQRN010000005.1:533921-585848 GCA_037367275.1 Coranthus polyacanthus
CACACACACACACACACACACACACACACACACACACACACACACACACACACACACACACACACACACACGCATGCCAAAACTAATACTGTACATTAGAAAGACAGTGTACAAATACCTCTATCCTGCATTTGCACACAGTTCTTCCCTAACCACTGTTATTTACATGAGCATGAGGCCTTATGGGTAGCAACATTCCTGTTTCTAGTATTTCATACGAAGGATGAGACAATTCATAAAATGTAGAGACTGTTACTTGCAGCTTCCAACAGCTGATGTGAGCAACACTTCATTTTGCCAAGTGATTCTTCTTGGTGTGGGAGCCAGTGTGCAGCAGTAGGAAAACTTAAAACAATAAGTGAAGACCCACAACAAGAACACAAAGCACAGGATGTGTGTTCTGCCAAGCGCCTACAGCATCACAACCAGTACTTACACACAAGCGCTGGTTGCTATGTAACACATAATCACAACAAAGTGATTTGTACATGTCAAAACAAAATTACCCGTTTCAGTCTAAATTAGTGAATAGATACAAAGAGGTCAGCACAGCAGCTGTGTTGGCCACAGTGACTAGAATTAAAGTGTGCCATATAAGTGGTAAACGCAAATCAACAGAAAAAGCACACTTAAAAATAATTCATTTCAGTAACTGACTCACATTTTTAAAAAAAACAAACAACAGTCTGGCTGTAGTAAAGACTTGTTAGCTCTTCTGATGATGCAGAATCATATTGTTAATTGATGACGATCATCAAAAATCAGTCATTACAGATAATAGCCACTATTGGCAGCTGTTGGATAAAAAATCCTTTTGTCTCTGTGGCTGACGCCGAATCACTCATTAGGCTCAAATTTGCAGGTATGGTCCAACTTACAACAAGTTACGCAGTTTTGTTGCCCTTGGATACACGCTGTTCAATCTTTAAATACCACCTTATGAAGCTTATGGTGAATAATTAATCAAGACTCTGTCACAAAGGTTTCAATTGAATTCTGTGGTCAGTTTTTAATAAAGACGTTTTATTTTTAAAAATGATCCTGTCATCCATGTCCTTTTGTACTTTACACCTACAGAGCCTCTGTAGTCACACCATGTCATATGGAATAAAACTGCTGCTTTCAAACTTTCGTCCCCACCTCTTTCCTTACAATCTGTCACTGGTTTCTATGTAGGTGCTAAACATAAATAGCTCAAGACAGAATTATATCAGACGCTGTGTCAAGCTTGAAAACTCTTGTAAAGTCAGTACAACGTATACCATCAGAGCATCGAGGCAATTGCTGCTAGTTGACATTTTCATGCTGCTTAACTCTCCAGGTGTTGTGATCGCAATTATTAGTCATACCTGTTCATTTTGATTTAAGGAGGAAAATATAACAGTCAAATCTCAACGGCTGGATATCAGTGTGATGAATATTCCAAAATAATTTCTTCATCATTCGCAATTGACAAACAAACACTGACTTGGCAATAGTGCTACACACTTAATCTAATCGCATATCACATAGCAACACAACAAATCTACGTCAGCATTATATCACAATCATATTGTGTGTTCATCTCCTCTTTCATTATGTTTAAAAGCAAGTGTGATTCTCCTTTTGGCCAGAATTGTGAACTTTTCTTGGAGTAGAGATAGAACGATTGATCGATTTGATGTTGAATGATTCTGATTCATTTAGGTATTTCTTCCTTTGACTAAGTGTTCAGTTCAAGAGTCACCCTGTTTTAAATAAAGTGAAAGTCGTTCATTTCAGATATGCATAATGTATAATGCGTTTTGAGGATGGCCCAGGATGATATCAGCTGATTAATTGTCTGTCAACTTTTTCCATCTTCAAACTATCGTTATTATATCCACCTTTAAATACAGTTGACATCTACACTGAAACATGAATGTGTACCAGGGGGGATCGTTATCTGTAACCCAGCTGACCGTAAACAGGGTTCATGTATCGCAACTTGCAGTAAAACCTACAAATATAATACATATTCCAAATGTGCCGCATACATGTGCAAAGAATCCTCAAAAAACCTGAATAATGACGGCATACCCGACGCCTGAATCAGAACATGCTCCATTTGGAGGAAGACCTAATTCTTATTATCCAAATGAAATATGCTGTTTACATGACACCTGTCAACTTCAGAATACTGTCATATTAGGAATAATAGTAGAATTAGTTTGACTGTGTTTGTACTCAGTGGAACAGCTTTGACTGTAGGGCTATTGAAAACGCTAACCCCTCAAACTGGACACACCACATTATATTCTCATCTTGAGATGGGATTATTAAAATGTGTCAGAAGGCTACAAATATGACTGCATTTTGATGATAATGCCGCTCTGTGTCTAAAATGTGTCTGAATGTGTAAAGCAACTGTTAGCTTCACACTCACCATATGAACATTGTAAGGCTGTAAAACAGGTCTGTGTTTTACTTAGATATCTTAAAGTACAGCACAAGGCTATGAATCCACTAAGAAGGAAGTTTTAACATTAAAATAAATCAGAAATTGAAATTTTAGATGTTACTATGCTGGGGCGTCTAGATAAGAGAGAAAATGGGAACCTAAGCATCACATTCACCTCTGTGTCTCTCTCTATCTCCAAGCCGGCCTCCAGCAGGGTGGCCTCAAACTCCTGTCTGATCAGACGCATTTCATGGTCGCCCGGCTCCACTGCTTCATGTCCCTCACCAACTCCAAGCTCCATGAACACCTCACCGACACTCGCAGACGCCTCCTCTGGTACGCCCCTTCCTGCAGCTGCAGCTGCATCTGGCCCCACTGACGGAGGAAAGTTACCATTGGAAACGATGGATAACTGGTCGTGTGAAACGGAGGTGCTGGCAGGTGAACGTATGGAGCCGTGCCGCCGCTGATGGAAGACCAGGACGTAGTCGACTTTCCGTCGGCCGTCAGAGAAGTAAAGGCCTCCTCCACTGCACTGGGGGCTTGGAGGTGAACCGACAACCTGCAGGAAGCCGACAGAAAGCAAGTGGGAATGTCAAATTTAGTAACTCAGACATTTATGCAAAAGTTGGTTCACATAGACGTGACATAAAATGATGTGAGTACATGTTCTATGAAGAGGCACCAGGTTACATGAGAGGTTAATGTGCTGGATTGATTTATGGCTCAAAACACAGTCGTCTAACTGATCCAATCATCTCCATCATATGCTTATTTGTTTAAAGAAATTCCAAGGCTGATAAAATCCATTTGACAAAGGCAAAAGGCAGCCTACATAAAGCAGCAGTTAAACATCTACTGCAGTGTCAGCATGCAGAAGTGGTGTTTGGCAGGTTCTCAAAAACAATGAAGTGAAAATCTTCAGTAACAGAGTGGGCAGTCAACTCACCTTTGGCAGTTTTATTCTTTATTTAGACAGATAGAAAGTAAAGAGGGAGACTAAACACGAGAGGTAAAGCTCAATAGGCTCTGGATACAATACAATCACTTCCTGAGAACAGTTGTCCTTAAAAATCAGAATAAAAGTACTGTTACTCCATCTGATTCTTTTACTTCCAAATTCAGTCTATTCGCAGACAGAGACAACTCAAGAAACATAACATCACCAACTAAATAAACTACCAGCAGTTTTATCTGAGGGGGAAATAAATGAATTGATTTTGCAACTTCAGCCATTTCATTTCCATCAATTTCATGTCATTTTTAATTAAGTGGTTTGGTTGAGAACTGGCTGTATCATAGTCAGTACCAGATAACAGCCAACCGTCAATTCTAAGTATTTTCTACACAAGACCCGTATTTAACACAAACTGCCTTGTGTATTGATGACTTAATACAAATGGCAAATAAGTCTTGACACGATTACGATGCCAACGAATGCTCAAAATAAATAAATAAACATCTCAGGATTGTCCCATTTTGGACACCTTTTAGAACATTGTAAAGGGGGCCAAAACAGGACGTTTTTGGAAAGACCAAATGGGAACATTCCCTGAAGGTCTGATTTACAGTACATCTCCTTCAGAACGTTGCACCAGAACCAACCAAGGACGTGTTTCGAACATCACAAACGTCCCAGTACCATCCTGCAGAGAATGTTGCCATGGGGACCAATAGTGAATGTCGTAAATGTCTGGGGGACATCTCTTGTCTGCTGTCCCCCAGAGGACAAAACATCAAAAAATAAAATCATTGTGATGTTTTGAAATGTTGGCCTTGAATTTGTAATTAATTCATTAATAAAACATAAAGCACTGTTTCACAGTATTAGTCATTCGAACATACAGCGTCATCTGTGACGGTCAAGCTTAATATTAATTGTCCGTCCCATAGGTTTTTGTTACAGGCTACATAATATGTGGACTCTCTACTCTCTGCTCCACTCTACAGGACTCCTCCTCCTGGAACCTTCCCCCGGTTTCTGTTTTGTTTATACATTTTATTTTTTTAGAAGTCAGTGTCAGTGTGTACTCTAAAGATTCCCATAAAGGCTAAGATCATTTCTTTGAAGGTTCCCAGGAGGTTCTGCTTGCAGAGCCTGAGGGAACCCCTGAGGAATGTTCCCTAGAGGTTCCCCTAAGGTTGCAAATCCTTTACAGAATCACCTGTGTTTTCCAACACTGTAGGGGAGACTGGGTATGGTTGTAAAACTTTTTGCTTCAGTGCCGGTATCTCCCTTCATTACTGTGGGAGAACTCACTAACTTTTACACAAGGTACCCACATCTGTCTACTACAAATTTCACTCAAACCTCTGCAGGAATATGACAGATCTCATGAGTTAATGTCAAATAAATGGTGTTTCTTTGTTCTAAGCTGTTACAACGTATGCCTGCATGTGTTACAACCACATGATAGCAAAAGAAGCAACACCAGGGGCCATGTGACATGCCTAGGGATGCTTAAAGGTTGAGCATATTTAGTGACATCTAGTGGTGGAACTGCAGATCGTAAAACAAGTGAATACCCCCCACCCCTCTCATCTACGGCAGTCTGTTCTGGTCTTTTTAGTTAAGAGGACAGTAACTCTGGTCCACAATCTAACAAAGTAGGCGACAGTAATGCGCCTTAACACTAGACGCCAAGAAACAGCAAGAAGAAGAAGAAGAGGACATTCTCTCAGACATGATGTGGAAACATGGCGGACAACGGCGACCCATTCCCTCTGTAGACACAAACGTGTAATGTGTGATTATACACTGATGAAAAAACAAATTATTAGGAATATTATATTCCATTTCTGCAATGTGATTCTCGTAAATCCCCCTAAATCTTACACACCGGACCTTTAATGAACACTTTACTACAACTAGGGCTGAATAATATGCAAAAGGAAAAAAAGAAGCATATTGTGATTATTTTGATCTTGCGATATGAGACACAATTTTAGATTAAATCTTAATTTTTGCATTTAAATCTAAAAGTGATGACGTAATTGATGCTCTATGTCCCATTACCTCTGTAGGATATGATTTGAGCGCCTCTCTGTAGCAACTCTTACCTCAGAATATCTGCATGTGCCTGTTTACAGCTTTGACATCCATCATGTGACATCAGGGACGAAGAGGGAAAACACTGACATGATCATCTGACTCCTTCCTAAACTCAGATTGCTTGAATTGGTGCTGTTACAACCATACCCAGTCTCCCCGTCAACGTGATGAACAAATTCTTCAAATGTTTTTTTAAAAATTGTCCGAATTTAAAAATGAGCCTATATGACACTGGTGATTTTATACATATAAGAATATTTCGAGTATTTGAGACGATTATGGAGATATTATAAAATATTATAAATATTATAAAATGATCAGTCTACTACAACTACAGCAGATACAAGACCACTCACCGGACATGGGTTTATACCTCACTGTAAAATGAGAACCACAGCATTAAAGTTACTCTGTAATACAACAGGTGCATATAACTTACGCTAACTCTAAACAAGAGGGGAGAGGCGGTTTGACTCTGCTGTACTTACTGGGATCTTGTCTTCACTCGCAGAGATCTGCATGTTGTTGGGCTTTAAAGACACACGGAGAAGCAATAGAAGAAAAGAAAGGAGAGAAGTGAAAGTTGGCGGTTTTCGAAGATTAACAGAGCCGGATTCATCCTCTTCATCACCTCCTTCACCATTATCCCCACATCACTCTTGAGGTCACACCAGGTAAGTCCACAGTCCAGAGAGAGACGGCTCATCTGCACCGGGTCTCATGGTTCTGTCACAGAGTTGTCAGATTTGAGTGGCTGTGCGTAAAGACCAGCAGCCTGCTCTGAGCTGGTGATACCCATCTATCCCACTGTGTGATCTGGAGGCTGCCTGCACACCGCCGGCGCTTTTGGCGCTGATCACGCCACGCTGTAAAAAATGTCCGTCCCTTACGTGTTGTTTAAACACCAGCTCAAAGCAATCACCGTCAAAGTTGTTTTGTAACGTAACGTGAAATTACGTCGCTTGCTGTATAAACTGCCTCACGGGTTGTTTTGTTAAAAGTGCATCTTCTGCGCGCTTTCTTTGCCCAAAAAGCAGGTTCAGATGGATATTTTTTGCAGTGTGGAGAGAGCGAGCAGCGCTGTTGCTTAGACTGATCACTGATGTAACTTAGAGAGAGGCTTGTATTTTCCCAACACCATGTTTTTTGGGGAGTTTTTTTTTTTTTGGGGCGTTTTATTATTTATTTGTATTTATTTTAAGGGCTGCAGCATACCGTGGTAATGAGCATCCAGATACACTCTATTTCTGCCAAATTGGGAGACATAAGACATCTTAGACTTGATAACACACACAGACTTCTGGAGACTTTAGAAACCTATTGCAAATATGAGCCAATCTAATACTGGACTATTTTCTCTAAACTAATATTAACTTTGAACCCATATGTTCACACTGCAGAAGACAGTCTGCAGTCACAGTTACAACTTTTATTTTAAAAACAGAGACTAAAACAATCCTGACTGCATTATAATCACTGAAATAATTTTAATGAGACTTTTTTCTATTTTATGCTAAGTCATAAAATGATGCAATGCCATGAAACTCCTTACACTCAGGAAGTATTACATTATTAACTTAGTTTTATAAGATCCTCATTTGTACATTAGCACGAACCCTAATGAAGGTAGTCTAAACCCAATAAAGTAGAAACTTTGGGGTTTTTTGGGGGGGGTTTGTATACAGACACACACTCTCTTGTCCTTTAGTTACCTGTAGCAGACTTTGTGACTCCTCACCCCATGGTTCTTCTCTGTAAGGTTCAGGTTCCAGGATGTTGTAGGACATGGGGTCCAGTCCCTTCCCAGACATGTCCTTGGCCAGATGGTACAGGGCCTCACTGTGGATGGACGACGACTCGCTGAGCGCGGTGGCCACTCGGCTGAAGCTCGCCCCATTGGCCCATGATTCTTAGACATTTGTTTGGTTCAAATGCAGAAAAAAAACATATCATTACAACTTTGCCAATGGCTCTTTTTCAGTAATTGTGTAGCTCAGGGTCACTGTCATTTACCACTGCACAAGAAAGCACCGTGCTTAGACAAAACAGGATGTTTTTGCCAGAGTAAGTCTACTAACACAAAACTGAGAAAGGCTGAATCTAGAGCTTCTCAGATTATTCAGTTTTATTGTTTCAGGGGTATTTTCAAATCTTGGTCTGTACAGCTTTCTTTTTTGAACTTTGTCAAAGTTTGTTTCATATTCATGCACTTCGACACAGTCCCATAAAAATAACACGAAAAGATAAGGTTTCTTCACAGAATGAATGAATGGAAATGTCATTTTTCATGTCATTCTTAAAGCGTCTCTTTCTGCTCCATTGGTCTCTACACTTTTATATTGCTTTGCACTACTATTATCCATGTAAATCTTCCAGATGGAGAGATTTTTACACAAATAATTGCTTAAAATTGCACGGCACCAACCATTTCATTTGCATGTTTTCGCACCTGTAAGCCACCCACAGTAAACACGGTCTTGTATTTTCAGCATTCGTCGAGCACTAAGGAGTTAAATGCCTTGCTAAAATCTGTCCTTAAGAAAAGAGACAGCATTACTCCTCCACTTTCCACACATATTTTCCAAGCCAGGATAGATGTTCAGTGTGGCAGATATCTCATCAAACAAAGGGCCTTGTTGTTATGGTGCAGTCTCAGGCTTTCTGTGTTTTGAGGTGCAAAATTTTCAGCTACTGCTCGTTGCAGTTTGAATCCATAAATATGCAAAGTGGCCGAGTAGAGCTCGGTTTCAAACTGTGCAAATTGATGTGTGTGTCAGTCAATCAAAACTCCTGTCTCGAAGCACTCTACGGAGGACAAGTTTATGTTCATCTGAGTTCTGTACAAGGTCACAAAACTGAATGATGCAATGTGGCATAAGGTCCGTCATTATCAATCTGACTGCTGTGTTGTCAAAACAGCAACAGATTGCCGTTTTTTGTAATAAGGTTACTGTGTGTGTATGGTTATTTTAGGGATACAGACAGCTGTAGCCATAGTAACGCACCAGGCCACGTGCTGCGCTCTCATTTCAGCACCACGGACAGCTCTCTGTTATTTCCATTCTATTATTCTCTCATGTACACACACACATTAACATATGACCATGACAAATGTCAGTCAGGGCAAGAGGGGAACATTTATGTGTTTTTTTCAAGCGGTGTGGAAAGACATTTACGGCAACGGCTGTGTGTCTGTGTGTGTTCAGCTCAGTTGACAGCAGCACAGTAGCCTGGAGGTTAGAGAAGCAGGCCTGGAAGGTCGCCAGTTTGGTAGGAGGGGGAAATGAATGAGAAAATCCCTCTTGTATAAATATAAAGCAGGGCATCACTGACATGTGTCTCTGCTTGATATCACAATATAGTACACTTACCAAATACGCTTTCTAGTTTCAGAGCAGAGATTCCCAAAAGAGGTTTTGGGACAGCCGGATGTTTTCGTTTACCAAATTATTCTAAATCGACATTTAACTTTTAACTTTGCCCCTTGAGGTGCATGACATGAGAACCAGTCCTCTGTTTCCTTGAAATGTTGTTTCATGTCAGCGCCTTTTGCAGTATTGCCCAGCTTCTCAGAATGATTGTGTAAGATCAACACTGTCTCTAACACTGTCGCTAATTTCTAGTGGCAGAGACAAAGGGCATCTTTCAGAGAACAGCTAATGGGCAGCAACACAGCACAAAGACTTAGTGCTGAGGCTTTTATCACACGTCTGTGCTCTGGCTCACGGATTGTATGAAAGCTTCTGCCAGCTGAATGCACTTTTAACTCTTTTATGTTGTTATAAACTGCACATTTCATGGCACATTACTGTTACAGTAATTTACAGCATCCTCAAGAAGTACAAAAAGTCTAAAAAAAGATGTAACAGTGCATTTTGTGCTAAGATTTAACCACATTCTGCCATTATTAATAGAGTGGTTAAAAGGAAACACATTTACACCTTCAAGAACAGTTTCTTTTAATCCTCCATTATATGACAACTTTAGTTACTTTCCTATTGAACTGCAATGATAACTGATTAGTTAATTAGTTCATGGACAAAAAACAATGAATATGGTGACTTTTATAATGATATTGACTGTTGTTTTTCTGCTTCTCTTAGTCAGATTTGAGACTAAAATTAACATTATCCTTAGCCTTTGGATTGTTTATGGACAAAACATGACAAGCGACAACAACATCCCAATTAAATAACTGTTTTTATAATATATCATTATATATTTAGTTTCATGAATAAAACATTGATCAATCAAGACAATAGTCTGTAGATTCATGAAAAACTGAAGTAATTTCTGGTTGAGTCAGAAGTTCCACCTTCAACATTGAAATGTTGTATCATCATTAAAGGTATTAGATTTATTTAGGTATTTGGCAAAAGTCACGCGGGGGATAAAATTATGTAAAGGATATGAATAAGACGACACTAGTTGCCCGTCTGCTGTTTAAAGTTGACAACGTATGCAGAAGCTTGTCTTGGATGTAGAAGACAAGCAGTGTGTGCAACAGCTGGAACATCACCCATCATCAAACATGATCATCTTCATCATCCCATCAAGGATACAGTATTATAGTCACTTTGGAGCATAAAAACTCCAGGCAGCTCAATAGTAAATCCTCACATTCCAGAGCCACACAACCATTTCCTGCTGCTGTCAATAATTGCTGCTTCATTTTCACAATATTTTCCCTAAAGCAGCCCAATAAGACGTTCGTGCTCTACAGAGTACAAGTTCCTTCTTCTGAGGCAACTTGCTTCAGGTGGTTTCCAAATAACAGGAGCTGCTCACTATGTTGGTTAGTATGTTAGTTTAGCATTATTCTGCAGTTTTACTAATCCAAAAGATCATTTGAAGTGAGTCCTGACAGCTTCACCTCACTTGCAGTGAAGCACAGCAGCAGTAAGCCATGTAAACTAACGCGGATTACTGCTCTTCCTGAGGCTTACAGCAAAGAAGCACATGTCTGCGATAAAATCAACCTCAGGAACCTAATTAATTCTGTTTAAATGTGACAACATAGCTAATTTCTTCTTCCAGGAGACAAGCTGAGAATTAGCACAGAGGGGTCTGAATGCATAATAGCGTTAAACTACAGCACCCTTCCATGCAACCGTATACCCTGCCTGCCGTAAAAAGCTGCGTGGTGACGGCTGCCCCACAAGGCCTGCTGACACACACACAGGAACACACACGTACACACACTGGGGGAACAGGGATGGGACAATAGGTGGGTTACTCTACAGTGGTCCTGTCTAGTGTGTCCTTTTTGTTGGGTGAAGATACAGGAGGGACAGGCAGGACAGCCCACACAAAGGAGAGTCCTGTTGGGTTTCCTATACGTTACTGTGGCACTCACCTGCACGGGTGGAGGAGGGGGATCTGCGGAGAGCCATTTCAACCCAACTCTGAGTGACTCCAGCTCAGAATAGGCCTTAGTTCCTTTCGGTTTCCAGACAGTCAGTCAGTCATGCTGGTTTGCTGTCAGTAGCAGGTGGAGGAACAACAGCAACACTCTGACTCAGTGGTGCAATCCTCAGCTCAGTGGAAGCTTAGCTCTGCTGGGATAATACTCTTCTCCAAATGGCTGGCAGGGAAGCACAAACTCCACAAGTCAGCTTATTGTGTACACTTACTTAATGCACTGCACACCGGGCTCATGGGTAACAGACCGGCTGGCTGATTGGGTGTTTGGCTGCAGAATTACAGCCACACAGAGACTAGCAGAGATTATTGGACCCTCTAATATGCATTAATTACATGCCTTCTGTTTAGGTTTATCTCTAAACCTATAGGGGTACAAAGGTTAAGACTATAAGGAAAACGTATTGCAGTGTGAATTAAAATTATACTATGAAGGAGTTGAACCCGAGAGAATTCACATGGGTTTCCATGAGTCCTTACAGAGTCTTAAAAAGTCTAAAATCCAATCATCTGGATTGTAGGCCTTAAAATATCGTAAATACGATTGTGACAAGACTTTAGAATTGATTGGATTTAGTGCTTGGTTGAAGCCTGTTGGAAATAATGAATTTCAAAGCCACTACACCTGCTGCATACTTAAAGTAGGAACTTTGGGTATAAAGACACAAGAGTCATAAAGACATAAGGCTGCTGCAAATAGTCACTAGCATTCACCTGCCATCACCCAATGCTACTCTGTATTCACATCAGGAACATCAGCTAAATTCACAACCAGTGTGACAGGACATGAAAAAGGCTTTAAATTGCATTCATAAAAAGGTCTTAAAAAGTCTTACATTTTACTTGTTGAAATTTAGCAGAAACCCTTTTGGAAGATGGTAGAGACACGTGAGAATTCTTCTGTTGGATAAAAACGTTAACATCTGTTAAAGACATTACACACAACTACAGTGTTAAGGACCTGGCCTTCTGATAATGAAAGAGTATCCCAGTATTACAAGTATTAAAGGTACTCTGTGGAGATTTTGACCACTAGTGGTGCTGTGGAGCAATGTTTTGATAAATGTGTCCCAGTTGTGTTTGTATCTTGTCCTCTAGCACAAGGAAACACATTGACATGCACAGGGGTTAAATAACACATTGACAGTTTTACACATTTTCATCAGTCAACAACTGATGGTAAAAATGTGCCAAGAAATTTAGCATGCACCGATGGGAGGAAAGGAAACTAATACTGAAATAAATGATCAGATTTTCAGTGGAGTCGTGTGTTCCACATTCTACTTCCTCCCAGTCCAACCGTTTGGCCAACCTCCTCAATGACTAATTGTTCTACCTGATGGTAACTGATGCTAAATACAGACAGAGTGTGAGAGGCAGAATCAGGTTGCGCACACACACAAGCCAGCACAAACCGACACACACCCCCACGCTCCGCTGTATTCTGTCAGTAAAGGTATCTGATGTGGCACACGACGGGCAGCACCCACACACACACATGCACACCCAAACACACCTCCACGTTCGGTCTCCGGTTACAGCGGGTACAGATATGTTCAGGGTGTTAAATATTAAAGGCTGTAACATTAACGGCTAGGTGTTGTAATCGAGGAAACCGCAAAGAGGTCAAGTTCAGACTACAGGCTGTTCTGTGGTCATGTGGTCGACACTTTAATGCAGCTTTGTCTGTAGTCACCTCCCAAACAGGAATCACCAGAGTTAAAGAAAATAACTCTCAAAGGTCGATGCTGATGTGGAGTGCAAAACAAACCTCTGTGGGAAGTGCAGCTCTAGAAGGACACAGACACATGACGGGATGTGTCTCAGTTAAGTAATATCTTATTACATTAGTCATCAACTAGCACATCTAAGCGTCTTGTTTTGGGGTTTCACAGGCTCATTTAAAAAGTAAGGCCGATATTATTTTATTTTTTTCATATCAAGAATTCCATGCCTGATGAAAGACATACAAAACTAAAACCAGCGGTGCACTAGACTAGACCTCTCTCGGTGCTTTCAAAGGTACAATATGTAACATTTACCTTTGCTCATGTGCTTACGTGAAGTCTGTGTTGGGCTGAGAGCTGGTCATCTGTTGACGTTGGCCAACTCCATTTCTAAACCAGCAGTAGAGGAGCAGAAGAGAGGAACTTCTCCTTGGATTTTCACAGAAAATTCAGCCTCTAAATCAGCCATACACGCTGTTATTATGGATGTAGGCAACTGAGTATGTGTTCATTTTTAAGGAACATTTAAAAATATCTGTTCGCACATTGGAAGCTAGACGGTCACTCAGAGAGCGCAGACCTCCACCGAGGCCAAGAGTCCACTCTTCTACATTAGTTCAATATTATTAAACCAGTGGGTGCAAGTGGTCAGTTTATTTTTTAAATGTAACTGTTACCATTTCGCAGTTTTTCTTTGGTCCTTCCCTTACGCTTAGTTTCATGACAATCGTTGCGGCAGTTTTATGTAATCCTGCTGACAGACATACAGACAGATGGGAGTGATCACATAAGCTCCTTGGCAGAGGTAATAAAACAGCAATAATACATACAGTATGAATTTCTTCACATGCCTTACATATTGTACCTCTAAACTTCCAGACCCTGTGTGTTGTGTTCGACTTGCAGTCTTGCATCAATACAAGTTTATAGTTGAATCTTTACAAAAGCTCAGTAATATCCTAAATAATTTGAGCACCACAGTTTTGAGCACTATTTTAAGCTGTGGATTAACACACTGTCAGTGCTGTAATGAGTATTACTGGCCCCATGACTTTGCATTTGAGATTGAATAAAGTGAACTGTACGATGTTCATGATAAATAAAGGAACATGCCGCTAGTTTAACAGTTTCTGGATGATGCTTGATAGGATCAGTTATTCCTTTTCAATCAAGATCCAGGACCTCGGTACCACTGGCCTCCCTTTACATGTGTGGTGCGGTGTTGCTCTGGTGCTCACTTCAACGAAAACCAAGATGGAAGACAGAAATATCAACACACGAGGAACGCTACAGGGAATGTCTTAGTATCCATCTCACTCGTGTTTCACTGATTTTAGACCTGTGCTAACATTAAACACAGAATAAATACATGAATGAAGACATTTTCAACAGATGCCACATCCATTTTATTCAGTAACAGTGAAAAGCATTAAATCTGCATTCATATTCTTCAAGCTATTTAAAAGCAGCTGCCATAAATAGATTGAAGTACATCACACCCACATATCATGATCATATACATGCACATATACTATCATTTACATTTGCATAACAGTGCAAACAGATGTGTGCACAAACCACATATCACGCTTGTCAGGACCCCTCACTGACAACGTGCTGCTACTTAACCGTCTAATTAACCTCAATCTAAGTCCTGACCCTAAAATAACCCCTGGAATGAGTGAGGACAGACCAAATGTCCTCATCCTGAAGTTCTAAAATTAAAATTGCTTTCCGCAAAGACAAAAGTACAAGAACCCACACACAAAGGCAGGAGTGATTTCCCCCGCCGTCTGATCTGGTTCATGTCTTCCTGGAGAGGAACTAGCAGTAATAGAGAAGGAGAGTAAATCGATTCTCAGCGCTCCGATTTACCCCAGTTTCCTCCCACACCGAACTCACGCACCTGTCAGAGCTGAGGAGGTTCGACAGAAATAAATGCCACTATGCTAAAGCTATGAGTATAAAAAAAACTTTTAAAAATCCATTTTAAAAGCAGAGTGGAAAGAATATCCTCCAGAAATAATTTCATATACAATTGGTAACTAATAGTAACCTATGGTCTTTTTAAGTTCAGAGCACGGCGCATAGCGTTGTAAATAAATGCATCGTTCGTGTAGGAGAAATGGTACATGAGGGGAGGAATGGTTCAGAAATCCACTCACATTTTGTTCTATTCAGTGAACACTTTCATCAATTCTCTGAAAAGCCTCAATACGAACCATAGGCCTGTTTAAAAAGCTCACAATTAACACAGTAGAAAGATGACTTTGGGGGATGAACGCGCATATCCATTTAGACTCTCAGTGCTATATATGCGAACATTTTACAGCCATAAACGACTGTAACAAAAGGGACGTGATGTAAATGCAACGCGCTCACACCCACTCTGACTTTTCTGTTGAAATTTTAATGGAAACAGTAAAAGACATGGGGGAAGGTGAAGAGTATGATGAAGAGGTAAAGGGGGGGGGGGGGATGAGGAGAAGAGAAAGAAGAGGAAAACAGGATTATAAGGAGGAAGATGTGTGATTGTCAACCTGTAGCTGTAGAGAAAACCCTGCAGAATGACCCCATCTCATGGTGAAGTCGGGTATCACAGGCACTCATGTACGTATGGTTTAGTAGAAATGCTAATAGTGATATAATAATCAGAAATACAGTATTTTAACTAGTAGGATTCATCCTAAATTTTTATTTTTATTTAAGAAATATTACAGGGAAAGTAAAGATAAATTGATAGCATTTTAACAAACTGGATGTCAACCACAAAATATATTTATAGAACATTATTTTAATTGTTTGACAGCATAGCATTACATAGAAAGCTAACATGTTCCAGTCGTTTTTTCACTTTAAAGCCTTAAAAGCATTTACAGGCACAAATCACTTACAGCATCACATGGTGTATGTTTGAGGGACAACGTAAGGTTTCCATCTTTTCAACATGTTGATGCTCATTGATGCGACTTCAAGCACTAGTGCCCTTCACTGTTTCCTCTATTTCCTCCATACGTTTCCAGGTGCACTACTCCTCCTTCTCATTTACAACTACAAACGTGGTTCTAACATGTTGAACATACTTACAGGTTGCTTGTATTGAGTTTGTTGATATCTTTTATTTTTGATGTTGTTTGAATATTTTTATTTATATCTGACCATATATCTGAGTAATTCAAATACTACACTTTCTACAGCCTTCGTACTTGGTACAAACGTTGAGAAAACAGACAGCAGTTCTTTAACTTGTAAACTGGAAATCTTCAAAACACTCCCAAGTTTCACATAATTTTAGTAGTAGAGAGTAGAGATAGTTCCAACTGTAAAATGTTCAGCATTTATTGTACGATGAGTCCAGCTTGATGGCACAGTATTTGAAATATCTCATCATAAATCCTTCTCCACATCGAATGTAAGGAAAAAAGCATCCACTTCCATTTCTACGCAGTCTTTGATGTTTAAGTACAAATTAGGATTTAAAATCCAAGTTGTTACTCTTGATGCACTTTGTGTTTTAACATCACACAATCTGATTCACAAGGACTTTGATTAAGAGTAAAAGAACAGTTTAAGGCATAATCTCCCAACATGGAAGTGTTAAAACGATGTGGTCTTTCATTGAAGTGACAAAAGCACTGACCAGCATGTGCTAAGCCACAGGCAACCACAGGCAAATACAGCATCAAAAAGCTAGATTTTAGAATTAACTGAATCCTCGTCGACATGTTTTTCTGGAATTTGCTGAGCTGTGAGGGTTTTAAAACATTAAAACGTGTGCACTGCAAATAAAAGATTGTTAATGTAATAAAACTCTCTTTAACACTTCATCAGTGTTATACTGTGTTGAATCAGGAGAGTCTCCCTATTTTATTATACTTCCTACATTATCCAGCAAAACCAAATGTTTTGAATATTAAATATTCTGTTAAAACTAAATACAGTATTTCAGACTTATCACTGAATGTTCAATCCATCAGTTCCTCTCAGAGTAGAGGGTTGACGCTGCTCCACTTCAGGATAAACATTATTTAATAAAATATCAAATACAATTAACATAAAGGAAATGTCACAGGAATGTGTTTCCTCAGCAGGAAATGACTTTGAATAGGACAACTAGAAAGCGGAAGTAGTCTGACTTTAAAAAGGCTGAGAAAAGAGGAAATGGAGACAATTCTTTACTTGTAAAGAAAACTCTAAGTTAAGCTGTATTTTCCAAATACTCTCAATGGGACACTAAAATACATACAGTACAAGGAAAATGGACTACACAGCTTATGTGATATTGGTTTGAAACCGGACTTGATGAAGGTTTTTCTGGACTAAGTGATTAGTTCTGAGGGATTGTCTTCAGTCTTGTAACATTTGAGATGAAAACACAAAACGTGTGTTTGCCAGTGCACTTGAACTTCTCAGCCCCCATAACGAACCCTGTTGTACAACCTTTGTAAACATAAATACAAAAGAGAAAACACCTTAAGAAAAATCTTAAGAGGAAGAATTTGGAACCTTATTCTTTCCTAACTTATACAGTACTGAGTCCTAAGTGGACCGTTTCTCCACGCCCTGCTTGATCCCAAGCACGAGGTGAACAAACCAGTTGATCTGAACCATCCAGCCTTTCTCCCTGCAGATCTCGATTTGGTCCAGTAAGTGGCGCTGTGCATCGTCCTCGCTGCGACCAACAGTCAGAGCCTCGCGGATGTACTCAATGTCCTCCTTACTGGTCAGCTGCGGCATTCCTGTTATTAAACCAAATATACGTCACTTCACAACGACCAGGATCGGGATCATTCATTCATCAGCATCTGTCTTTTATTTTATCATTCAACATCTCAATGTATACATTTGACTTGAATTTTTTTATCGAACAAGAATCTAAATCTAAACTTGATATAAGCTACAATTCATTTTTAGTCGCGAACAAGGGAGACAAAACACAGTGAGTGTAAAGTGGGTCGAGATTGGAAAAGAAATCATTTGAATCACTTCTACATAAAAATTGCTATAAATCTATTTAAGGACTGAAGAAGGGACTTTTGAGCAACAACGGAGGAAACAGACTTTACTGAAGGGAAAGGATGACTCTGACGCTGATGTGACTAAAAAAAAACCCTGTTCAGTAGAAAAACAGACTGGAGACAACCCTCCTTTTTTGATTTATGAAAGCCGTTTTATATTCATAAAAACTCCTTGAAAAATGAATAAATTATTTAAAGAATGTTCTAAACTGGTTTTGTTCTCCTGCAAAAAGGACATACAACACAAATGCTTGGAGTTCAGAAGAACAGAGGTCGTACCAGTCATGAGCATCATGGAGAAGAGGATGATGAGCAGGTTGGTGTGGTGCCGAAGCGCCAGATAAGCCTTCACACACACATCCTGAGACAGAGAGAAAATTAACACAATGCATGACGTAACACATGTTCTGGTTAACATACTGGAAACCTTTAACTTTGGGCAAGAAACATTGTTTCTTAAATTCCTCCCTTTTGGTTTTAGATTTCTGCGTTTTAGCCAGCTAAAGCAGCAAGGTGACATGACTGTATTCCTGTGGACATACCTGAGTCGCAGACTGCATATGAATAAAACGCAGTTACCTAACTTACAAAACAGCCATATTCATATATGTAAACATGGGTGGAGATGCATTATGTTGGTCACAGTAGTAGTCTTCACAAGTCTCATTTTGAGCACCTGGAATTTCTGGAAGTGTGGGCTGCTTTTCTTTCCTGACGTTCCCATGACATACAGGAAGTCTGGTGTCAGCACAAAGGGAACCCACTCCTTACTGATTCCCATGAAACTCTTGTAATTCCCCAGGATGTGGCCGAAGTCAATGTGGAAGAGATTCCCTGCAGAAACAAAGCGACAAGTTATTTTTGTGTGACTGATGTGTCCCTTGTACGACTTCATGTACAGTAAGATCAACAGAAAAAAACCCTGTCTTATTACCAGATTCAGTTATCATGATGTTGTCGTTGTGGCGATCCCCAATACCCAGGACATAGGTGGCGACACAGTAGCCCCCACAGGAATACAGGAACCTCTCCACAGCCTGCTGGAACTACACAGTTACAAAATAAATGTTTATTACACACACCTTCTCATCCTACCTCATTTCCAAAGCCAATGAAGACATAGCACACTAGTCAAAACATCTTCCAACATCAAATATCTTGAAGGTCATGAGCTTAGATGAATGGATTTTTATACCAGAAAGCCTGGTGTACCCTCCAAAAACTTCTCCATCTACTGTAAACCTCCATGAAGGTGTCACTGAACAAAACTACCGCAAATGTAAGCTTAAAGGTGAAGTGTTATGACACGCAATACTGAAAACACACGATAAAAAGGAAAAAGCAAGACACAGATGCTGAGGGTGCAGGTGTTGGGACAGGAAAAATCCTGCGGTTTGCTTCCTTCCTGTCTGTCACACTGCCACTTCCTCTCAAGTCTCATTAACAGAGCAGCAGCTGAAGATACAACATCAACACACTGTGTCCATAATAAACTTCTGCTCTAAGAATTACTTCATGTGCACTGTTTACTGAAGTGATCAACAGAATCATAAGTTTGAACGATGGATGTGCTGAAAGTCATTCCCCTGCAAAACCAGACAATAGAATCATAATGATTAGCCAGATTCACATCATCTGGTACACTCAATTTTATGACTTAGAACTGGTTGTGCTTGTACCTTGTCCTCGCTGACGCATTTGTCCCGGAGCCACTGATAAAGGATTTCATCTTTAAAAGCTCCAGTGCTTCCCACAACACTCTGCTGGATGTTAGCAATTGTAGTGGCATCCTTCACAATCTCGATCATACCTTCAATAATAAAAACAAAGAACTGTATAAAGTGTCACCGATATGATGTATAATATTCAACACATTTGCCTTCCACATCTGTTCATTTGTTTAACTGACCTATCCTGTTGCCAGTGGAGATGCAGCCGTACGGTAACAGACAGAGATCCAGCGATTCAGTCTCCCAGATCGACTCCATGATCAGCAAAATCTGAGGTGACACGAGAAGAAAACGACTTTAAGCGGACCGATTTAGAGTCTGAAAAGACAAGAATAAAAAATAAGTGCTCACTGCTCTGTACAGAGACTCTGTTGTCACACACCTGCAGGATGAGCATGTCCTGTCTGAGGTCATCGCCGTCTTTGAAGATGATGCCAATGGGGTCTTTGGAGAGGGTGGTGGGGTCGGCCCTTTTAAACTGCAGCCACAGTGGCTTCTTCTTAGATGCCATCACTTTACACTGCTCTATCTGCACGCACACAGTATTGGTTCAGAAATTGACTAATACTATTTCTACTTCTGGTAAAAAAAAAACAAAGAGTATATAACAAAGGTTGGACACTTGTCTGTATTTCTGTATTAAACGTTAATATCTCCTTAAACATGTGTAAGCATGTGTGTGGTTTTGTCCTCTGATACTGACGCTAAGTGTGAGTTCATCCCTCACCAGCAAAGCTCCAGCTCTGAGTCCTGGATCATAAGGGACTCTGAAACTCTCCGGCAGACCAGACAACTGCAGAGTCTCCAGCTTCTGACGCAACTGAAACACCACTGACCACACACAACACAAAGCGTTTGATTCACCACTGGGTCCTTAAACCGCAACAGACACAATATACGTACTGCAAAGTGGTTATTGTCTGGGATTGGCCGATGAAAACTAGCGGCTGCAGTATCAGTAGCACTACAATTTCTTCTCCACACCTTGTGCAGTGACGTCATACTTGTCTGCAGACATGGCCTTCATCTCACGGGTGACTTTCTGCAGTGCCTCAGTCATCTCCACCTTAAGAACAAACATAATGCCAATCTGACTAAAAGTAACTGAATCACACGTCTCCCAATCTTACTTCAAAGGCTCAAACGTTCATGGATTCACTCTGCTTCTTCACCAGAACCAACTTATTGCATTCTTATTTCAATGCTGACCACTATCATTGAAGCATCACAGTCCAGAGAATCACCCGTTAATCCGTATTTAGACAACAACAAAATCACAAGTTAATGCATTTGCACCAGACAAAATATCTGAACCATTTTTTGCATTGCCTGTGTACAATGCATGACCTGTTGCTCACCTGTTTCCTGAAGTCCTGCAGCATGGCTTCACCACATCCTCTGAGGTAGGCCTCCAGCAGAACGGCATATCTCTGCTGGTAATGCATGGACTGGGCGATCTCACTGCGCAGGAACCAGAAGAGAAAATGACCTATACGTTTACTCTGTCGAGAGAAAGAAACACTGTTAAAGAAACATGATGAATGGGAGACAATATGAAAAACAGAGGCAGAAATGCCGGTCCTGCTCACCCTCAGAGCTCTCTTTAACAGGAACCTGACCAGAGCGCTGTCATGGTAAGGCTCAAACTTGACTGCCTGCAGGACACACACACAGAAACACCAAGCACATTCACATAGAAAATTAGAGTTTCTGGTTTCAGTGCAGCTGCTTTCCAAAGAAACTATTATTGTTGTCATGCAAGAAGTGTACAGCTCTAAAATAAGCTGAAAATAAGCTTGTGTTCTTTCTTTAAAGTTGGCATCTGGAGAAAAAAAGCATATTTTGCTATAAAACCAACCAAAACACACCATAGTGCTCTGCATATTCCCGTACAGAGTGAAACCCCTCGACATATCACATATGAGTGCTCTGAGTGCAGCTATGAAAGCATAACCATTAAAAGAGGTACAAGTCATTTTCATATCCCTCCAAAGGCCCTTTTGTTGGCCTCCGCTGTGAACTGATATGAATCATGCAAAGTTGACCTCACATGCAACTATGGAAACATATCAGGGGACAAACATGCATCTGTCTGCTGATGCCTCTCTTCACGAGCTTGTGAAACTGTGTAACAGTGACTCAGGCAAAGAAGGCAAGTTCATTTTGTAAAGTAGGGCCTTGATGTTTAATTAGAGTGAGCAGTAACAAGCAGATGTTAACATGGGCAGTCTAATGTGAATGAGAAGGGAAAAAGGAATTGAAATGGAAAAGGAAAAAAGAATAAAGAAGTCAAGGAAAGAAATAGAAGAAAAAGTGCTAAAAAGAAGAACAAAATGAAGAAAGGCACACCTGTACAAGCTGTAGAAGGTATCTGAGAACATCGTCATCTTCCAGGGTTTCCAGCTTCCTCACAGCCATTGAGCGAACCTGAGCGTCTGAATAGTGACAGTCGAGAAGCTGCATGGCCAGACCAACATCCAGACCACTGAAGGAGAATGAATGAAGACAAGCGATGGGAAACAGAACCTACTCAAGACCGCACCGATATGCAGCAATGCAACAGCCACTCTGCTCTACCTGCTATCCCACGCACTGCTGCGCTCCAACAGGCGGTGTGTTGCCAACACATCTTCTTGTTTCCCCCATCGGACTGAGCCCAGCAGCTTTGGATAGGCCCTGAGGAAAATTAGACATCCAACATTATACACACTATTAGGGCTGTCACAGTCGTGACAATTTAGTTGAGTTTAGTTGATTCATTTTCATACATACATAATATACTTTAATTTAATAATTTCTGTTCAATTTATGCTATTATTATAGTACAAGCCTAATAATAGCCATTTATAGGCACTGAATGCTGAAACACAGAGCAGTCGATGGCGCTAATTCTCCACTACGGTGCCATTAAATCATAGTAGGAGAAGGGTCCAGATTGCAGACTACATAGCCATACACGACACATCCAATTCAGTACAAGACACCCCCATCCCGACCTCTCTGCCTAAACCTAACCATGTGTAAACCTAATCTTTTCAAAGGTGTATCATGCTAGGTCTAGCTGCAGGACTCCAGCTAGTGATGGAAATTTAGTTAGTTTCATCCAGCTGTTTTATACAAGTAAATAGAATTGATTATGAAGCTTGTGCAAAATAACTGTAGTTAGCTCAAAAACTGTGATCAGGCGATTATGTAATAATTAGATACTGTACATAACATGTATGAAACACTAAGATACCTGGGGTGACGCATACACTCATGCCTGAAGTGCCACAGCAGCTCTTTGTCCTCAGGACTGAGTGGGTGCAGTGGGTCAGTAGCTACAATGGCCTCAAACTGTTTCTTCAGGTGGTTCGGCATCTCTCTCTGACCTCGCTCCCCACCCTCAGCTTCCTCGCCCAAAGTCCCACTGTCCCGGCCCACATCTCGGCTCTTGGGCAGCACCACAGGGTAGCAGTATTTATCCAGTAAAATGGTGATGGCCATGGAAGAGGCCTTGTCCGGGTTGGTCGCAGAGGTGAGCTTGTCTGCGTTGATGCTGCTGCTGCTCTCCTCACTCTTTTCTGGCATTTTCCACATGTGGAGGATGAACTCGCCCTGACGAAGCAGAGAGCGATGGTCGATGAGCAGCAGGTTGACGTAGTACAGGAGACGACTCTTGGTCTTTCCTGAAAGACGGGCAGATTGAAATGAGGCTCGCTGTGCGGGTCAAAAACATGACAGGCAACTGAATGTGAAGTGAACTCACCGTCGTAGCTGCCTCCTCCTGCTGGATTATCCGGGTAGGACGAACCTCCCTTGGAGTTTGGTGTCTGGACTTGTTTTCCACAGGCCACCTGGGTGGGAATACCAATGCGAAGCTGTGAGAGTCTGCAACCGTTTACTAATTCATTACGACAGAGCTCAATCGTTTAATGACACCAGTGTTAATGCAAGTTTACCTGGAGGTTCAGACGGGCCCCTTTAGGCAGGTCTCTGATCTTTATGTTAAACTCCAACCAGCTGTTCCACAGCACTTCTTCATTGAACGTTTTTGAAGTTGTTCTTTCCTGAGAGAGTAAAGGCTGTGTTAAACTCTGTCACCAATAACGTGCTCTATTTGTGATTTGAAAATGACCTCTTCCCGACATCCCAAAAAGGAGCCTTAACGTTCTGCACGACCATTACCTGAGCTAACAGCTGCTGGCCGTGGAAGATGCTGGCCTCAATGAACACAACCAGCTCGGGGATTTTGGGCAGGGATGGTATGTCAATACCCAACACCTTCACTCTGAACTTCCTGTTACAGTCCCACATCGAGATGGTAAACACTCGTTCGTGGTCCTTCTCATCAATGGTCAACTGCTCGTGGGTACCTGGTGAAGTGACGTTAATAGAGAATATTTAGCCCTAATATAAACAAACCCTTCATCACATATGGTGATTTTGTTAAAAGTGGCCAGATCTCAGTGAATGTGAACTGATACCTGCTACTCCAGTGCAGTCATCGACTTGGGCCCAGTCCTCCTTCTGGACCAGATCTACATCTGGATCAGGCGGTGTCTCCAGAACCAGATGAATCTCCTCACCGTTCTTCAGACACTGACGGATCCAGTTGAAGCTCTGCAGAGGTTTATCTCCGCACAGATACTCCTCCCTGTGTCAACAGACACGGACAAAGTTACTCTGAAACATGAGTTAATTACAAACGCTCCATTATGTAGCTCCTGGGTGACTGCAGATTAATTTAAGGATCGAAAACACTGTACCTTCCACATACACGTAGCACAAAGTCCTTCTCACACATGTTCTCGGGGATACCCAACAAAACTCTTTTATTTGCTGTTTTAGCAAAAAAGTTGGTCAATACCTGAGCAGGAAGAAAAAAAAGTCAGGAAAGCTGCAGTTACAGAACAGAGACACGTGAAGATGGCCGAGGACACTGTATAAGTACAACTACACCATTACACGAGGAGACTGATTATTGGATCAGATATCCAATAAAATAAATTCGTTTAAAAATGTGCTACTTTGGCTCTGATTCAGGGGCTTCTCTGTGGTCTCAATATCCCGCCCACAGCACTATCTGAAGAGTTACCCATCACAAGTAATAGTCTATATCATCACTGAAAGGAGAAAAGGACATTTATATATTTACTACTTCTTACTGTTTATAATCTATCCAGTTCAATGTGAAAACTATCAACAAATACTGTTTAAAAATGACTGAAGTGTGCTTTATTTATTTGATTTGAAAATCAGCTTAAAGGCATTTCAACAATGTTTTGCGTTTGAGTTATTCTAAAATTTGACACCAACATTTTAGTTGCAAATATCAGTCTCCTTGATTACTAATAATTGATAACAGTATCAGTATCGGCCCTGAAATATCGATCGAGCCCAACACCATACCAACCTGTGCTGGTGGGTCATCGATGGAGACCTTGATGGTCTGGCTGGCTGTGCGGATGTGGATCACCATCAGGATGTAACCGTTACTGACCTGACAGAAGAAGACATGAAGAAGATGGAGGCACACACTTCTGTTAGATTCACTCATGGTACAGATGAATAGACAGAAAGACAGCAGTGTCTCCAAAAAAGATGAAATACCTTGCTCAGCAGGTGCTCAGGCAGTGGCTTGCGGGTCACCCAGGGGTCCATGGAGTAGAGTTTTGGGTCACGGTCAGACAGTTCAATTCGCCGTGGTGTCAGCAGCTTCCTCCGAGTGAACTCCAGCTCATCGTCGTGCACGTTGCTGACGTCGGTTACGTCATAGCCAATCAGGTAGTTCAGATAACGCTGATAATGCAGGGACTCGTCTGATGGCTGTGGGCGTGGCACCAGCTGGATCCGCCCCACGTCCTTCTTCAGGGCTTTAAAACACAACAGACCCGACATGTATCATCACGAAACAAGAACTCAGTCTTTTACTCTATTTGGAGGACAGAGGCTTGTTATTGTTGGTACCTCTCCAGTAGCGAATGCAGTCCAGCGTCTGGAAGACCTGATGTTTGTCGTAGATCTCACACACGTTGCCTTTTTTCTGGTAGAGTAGGATGCAGTGGTCGGGAGAAAACCGCTGGTAGAAGTCAGGACAGAGGTTTGAGGTCACTGCCTTCAGCCACACCTGAGCTTTAACCTGAAAATTAAAGATGTACATGACACTTATATAAAAATAAAGTGGGTTTAAAACTGCAAACATCCATAATCACCAGGCGAGATACCTCAGTTCACTACCATGACAAAAAGGCCTGTATCAGGGGTACAGATCACCTAATTTTATTCAATCGGAGTCAAAACTATAACTCTATATACTACATATATATATGTATATTAGAAAATCAATTTATCAACTACCCAGGTTTCAAATGAAGCATGTAAGTATATCTCAGTATAACTCTGTCATTACTGAGTCACTTCAGAAAACAAGCAGCCAGTCACAAAATCTATTCAATAAATAGCCGTGCAGTAAAGTAGGCGACCTGCTCCACGGTCCAGTTTCCAGCGACGTCCAGCTGCAGAGTGTCAGGACTGTTTCCTCCCCGCGCTGCAGTGGGCAGGACAAACTCAACCGAGATCTGATCCATGGAGGCGCAGGACGGCGAGGTGATGGCCTTCTTTCTTCTCCTCCGCCGGTTCTCTTCTCGCAATACTACGGGCTCTTCGTCGCTCAGCTGGATCTGCGGCTCCCTGTCCATCGCCTAGCTTGAGGAAGAGGAGGAGAATTTTTTTTTTTAAAGAAAAGGAAAAAAGAACCACAGGAGATAGAAGGAGGATTAGAAACGCACAGCACCCACACAAGGGTCAGAGGTCAGCCACTGGACGAGATTTTGAGATTTTTGCCTCACGTTTGCGCTCAAGAAAATCCTCATCGTTTTACATCAATGACAAACGTTGACTTTCCACAAACTTTGTCACAGCAGTGCAATATTATTTTCCAGATCAACCAAGTCATCTGTTACCAATCAGTTACGCACAAATTGACAGGGGGACGGTCGCTCCTCACTGTGGACTACTACCTATGTACTAATTTTCCTATCACAAGGAAACATGCATTACAACAGTCTTGTTTGCATAATCAAATGATTTTTCCTGGTAACGTGTCAAAGTAAATATAAGTAAAAGCTGGCAAATAACTAAACGGCCATCTAACTGTAACGCAATCTAGTGCTGACACCAGTGACAGATGTATGTTTGGTGGGGTCTATACTTTACATAGCAACAGTTTTAAATCTGATTTTTTTTTTCCATATTAAAAATTGGTTAAAGGGACATTTTATTTCCTGAGACTGTGCTGTCGTTTGGGAGTTGTTTGCCTCCAAAGACGCCTAACAATCCAGCAAGTGTAGTGATTTTTAAAGGGAAAATGTACGACTTCCTTACTTCAAGAGGTACAGTACGCATATGGTGACAGCCAGGCTGAAGTCGGTATTTACATGCTCATGGCTGATGTGTACAGTCACCAATAAACAGCTGGAGTTTCCCTTCTGCTTCTTTCACATCAGCGGAGGAAGTTTCAAAAAGAAAAAAGAAAAAAAAAAAGCAGGAAGCAAAACTCAACGCATCATGTTTGTAACCTAGAACAGCATTAAACGCAGTCTGCTGTCATGAGTACATTAACTCTCCTACAACCGGCAAAAAAAAAAACTAACAGCGACGTCCCGGCGGAGGGGGAAAGTCACAGTGTAACCTTAAACAGAGACAGGCAGCGGAACGACCGGGGTCTGCGGTGAATGTAACGGTACGGCGGCCGCAGACAGTCGGAAGGAGAGGCTGCGTCAATGTTGTGAAGCGCAAACACTTTTTGTAACTCACCAATGAACGCAGACGGAGAAGGCATCGAAACCGGGAGCTCTGGAGGAAAACGTCGGCATTTATACAACGTGAACAGACTACGAGCCACAGTAAAAAAAAAAAAGAAAGAAAAAAAGAAAGGGGGTTGAAAGTTGTGGACAAAGTCTGGTTTAAGGAAACGCTGCACTTTGACTCAGACAGGAAAGCTATCAAGTCCGCCGGCAAAGTTTTCCTAGCAAGAATAAGAGGACGGCTTCCGGCTTTACTCTTCAAAATATAACGCACCCGCTCGAAGACAAGAAGCCGTATTTACGCTTTGCGCGTTTCTTTGTACACGACCTGCTCTGCGAGTGATGTGTAAAGAAGAATGAGCATTTAACTATGTCGAATATGTCTGAGTTTCCGGGTCTGTCTATTAAAAGTCCATCGCTGTGACAGACACAGATTTGCATGGCGGCTAGTAGTCAAGTACCGTTGTCTTATTTTGAAAGCGTTGGCCGGATATGTAGTCTAACTATGTCTGACTGGACTTGTGGACGTAGTTCATTATTGACTCGTAACAAAGGATGACAAATGCTGCGACTATGATGATATGATCTCATTGAATTTCTCTGTTAGTTCAAGTATTGGTGCATTAGCGGGTCACCAGTTCATCTATATGTTGATGTTATAATGATCCCTGCAAACTGGGACCAGCAACAGGCCCGTGGACATTCAGAAGTAACACCGTGTCCCGATGTCGGTAGTAGTTTCATCAGACAAACAAATATAATAACAGCAATATTATGTTAGGAATCATTTCAAGTGGTGTTGCAGTTCCTCGTTGTGGCCACTGGGGGGCAATAAACACTTATTTAAAAGTGTTACTTTTTTGTGTTGTGTTGTGTTGTGTTGTGTTGTGTATGCAAATGTAGAACATTTTTAGTATTTTAGTACAAACTGGTTTAGCCAGTGTGTTTGTATGATCTCACATCTACGTAGAGGGATTTTATAAACCCTATTGGTAAACTTCTGGGAATATTTCAAAATAAAGTGTAAAAGTGGTGACATAATTTTCTCTTTTACCATAAAAACCATGTAGGTCATGGGTTGTTACATATGTAATGTAATAAAATGGTATGGTTTGGTTTCACTTTCACTATGTGTACACTGGTCGATACTAGTTGTACTAGTAACACAGGTATGCATGCCATTTGGGTACAAATATTTATTTGGTTATTTGTCTGCTGCTTCACATATTAGCAACATACATGCTCATACATTTAAGTCCTGCGTGGACTTATTTCATAACATGCTCTAATGCCCTAAATCTTTCATTATTCGAGCTCAAATTCAGGCATATTTTATAATTTCATTTTATGTTCCATAAACTAGTCCACCTATTTTGTAGTTTCACCATCTAATTGTGCTGTTCAAAATACTGACATCATTTGTGAAAGTAGATATTCTGATTACGCAGGAGATAAGTGTTTTACAAATACCATTTACAGGTTGACACTTTAATTTCAGCCATGTTTTATCAATTTAACCCCACCAACGTTTTATTGTAGCGGTCATAAAAATGAGAACAAACCTGTAAATAAGTGACCAATAAGGATTTGAGGAGCGGATGATTGACAGCAGGCGCGGCCAATACAGTCGCTGGTGAAAACATGTTTATACCAGCCCCTTTTCCCGTACAAGGCGACTGTTTTGGTGAGTTAAAGAAAGTTCATTGAAATCATTAATGGGTTTTTAAAACATTGAATTTGAAAAGTGATCGCTCCACTCGAACAGTTTTGTACTTAATTGGGCGTAGGAGAAACAATGTGACGCTGACAACCGTTGTTTTTGTCGTAAAAGCCGTTTTCGCTGGTCGCTCAGTGAATCTTCATTGTTGACGTTAGTTGTTTTGTTGAAGCTGGCTTTACGCAACACAGGAGGGCTTGTTCATCTCACTGTATTTAGTCACATTTACACCCGAATTCAGTGGATGTCACTCATGTGTCAGTTTCAACACAGGCGATAAACCTCGGACTGGTTTTCGTCGACGTAGTTAACTTACTACAACAGCAGTTTGTTTCGTGACGATCATCGCTGTTTCGTCCGATGTTTTACGAAACGTAAAACGTTGACACCGTTGTCACTTGGTCTGTCAGTCGACAGCTTAGCATTTATTGTATTTAGTGTCGACAATAACGTCTGTGCTTTTGACTAAATTAACTCCTTACTGAAAACGTATTATCGCAGCCTTTCTCAGCATTGAATGAATGGGCTTTTTATGCGCATGCGCTCACGATCTCAAAGTTTATAAACAAGAGTGTCACATGATGATAATATTGTGAAATAGATAACGCTGTGGCACGCTCTTATCGTGGTTACATGTGTAAGATGTCTCAGCACGGTGTCGTGAATTATACTGTGCACTCGTCGAATCATAGTGAATGCACTGACGCTTTGGAAAAACTCTAAATGTAGGTGTCATATTAGGTAATAGTAGCCAAGTGTTACCGTGTGTCACCCTGTGTCTCCTCACGTCACCCTAACCATGTATGGCATAGGCTGTACATTAGGGCTGGTAAAGGGTCATGTTTCTCTGTGTGGGTGTGTAGGAGTGGGTCCATAGGATTTTGAAGAATGGCTAATGCTCATGCTCATTCATTAACTGTTTAACCTCTGAACACTATGCCTTTTCTCACTAGTACTTTCAAACAATAATGCTATTAAAGTGAAACCTTGCCTTGGTGGATATATCGTAGGCCTATAACCTGACTTGTGTTTCAGTGACTGTGGACGTCATGGTGTGGAAGGTAGTGACGCCAGCTGTGCCGTCCAGTAACCCCACACACAACACGTGTGAACCTGAGCACACAGGTAAGGGGAGCACACTGTCCTACGGTGCCTAATCTGTGCTGCATCATTAACACTAAACTCTTAACTGCAACCATCTGTCAGACTTGTTAAGTTATTGTTTGTAGGCCTTATGCACACGTACAAGACAGTCTAAAATGCTAGGGGACTCAGAGAGCGCAGACCTCCACCAAGGCCGAAGTCTCCCTCTTCTCTTTCCACAATATTATTAAACCACAAACAAAGCACAAATTATGACCTGTATTTCTTCCTGTTTATCAGTTGGTGCAAGTGGTTAGTTTAACTGGCTGTTATTTTAACTCACTCTTACTGTTCTGTGTAAAATCAGACTTATTTTAAAGGCTGTATATCGCTCTCTGAACACATGTTAAAATTCGGCAAAATAAAAAAAATCAGCCTCCATCCTACACTACAATCTCCTGATCTTTGTTCTCTTTAGGAGCGATGATGGCTATGGATACTGACCAGTCACGTGACCTGCTTCACTGTGAGGAGCACCTTCCGTCCTCACCCATCATACCCACCAGCGACAGTTACATGGAGTATGGTACATAAGACACCACCGTGCCCTGGCTTTAACACAGTAGTACTTCTCTAAACCAAACATGTTTTTAGCTGATGTGTGTTTTCTCCACCCAGACGACCTCCCTGACCTGCAGGAGGTCCAAGAGGAGACGGAGCAAGTCTACCAAGTGGAAGTGGGCATTTCGCACCAGGAGCGACACAGTGTGCACACACAGCCTGACACACACTGGCTGACACAGCTGGCTCTGATCGCCACCGGACCTCAAAGCCCACTGCTGCAGGACCCTCCTCGCAGCAGGTAATTGCACTTTGTAACAGCTCTGTGTATTAAACCAGCTGCTATAAGCCAGGACATTGTCTGCATCCATTCATCTGTGAACCTCTGTCATTTTCAGCTCTTCTTCTTCTTCTGTCTGCATCTCAAGCCGCAGCAGTGATCTACATTCCTACGCTCGGCCTCCTCCTCCTCCTCCCCCTCCTCCCCCTCCCCCCAGCAGCAGTCTGTCACCCCCCAGAGGCAATGGCAGGGAGCGTCGTCACAGCAGGGTACTTCACGTTAACCTGCACCTTTTCTTTGTTTTCCTCTGTGTTAGCTCTTTTTTCTTCTGGGCGGTGTGTGACGATGTTGCCATTTCACCTCTCTGTAGACGAGCAGTGAATGTGGCTCTGCAGTGTCAACCAGATCCTCTCTGTCTGATGATGAAGACATGGGCTGGAGCTTTTCTTGGCCATCCACAGTCTGGCACTGCTTTCTGAAAGGTAGAAACACGTGAACAGACATGCATGCACTCCAGCTGGGTAAATAGAAGAATTCGTCAGAGTGCAGATTATTTACTTCTATTTGAAAGGCATTTAATCACTTGCTTTTCCACTGCATGGTAGCGGCTTGACTTGACTTGACTTGACTCGACTTGCCTTTTTTGGTTTTCTTTTAGGCAAAAGTGTGGCTAATACCTGGTACTGTTTTTGGTATCACCTCCGTCATGGTTTGAGGGCATACAAACAGTGTTACAATACAATACAGTGTTCTCACAGGTGATGTGAGAACACTGCCTGCCATATATTACATTTATATCACAAATCCTTTATCACACCATGCTACTGATTATAGGGCAACCCACAAAACCACGCCATGGTCAGATGAGGAGGTGCAGATGTTCCGACAAAGACAAAGTTTTGTGTCACAAAGTGCAACGTGCCAGGTGCCAAAAGCGAGTAGAGTCAAGTGCAGCTGGTACCGTGCGGTGGAAATGTGCCGTAAGAGCGCGTAGTCGTGCTAATAACTCTGTGAAACTGTGTGTGCTGAGATTTAATTTGGGCTATTTGTTTTCACCTCAAAGTTCTATTCTCTCTTGACAGGCACTCATTTGCGTTTTCATAGTGGCTCTAATGTGAAGTGGCAGGATGTCGAGGACCTGGACTCTGGTGCAGAGGACTCTGGAGATGAGGAGCAGACCAGATTTCTTAAGGTACATTATAGAAACAGCTTGTTCCTGGATCTCAGGAACAAAGGTCCTGGAGATCTCCTTTGTTATTTGTTTTTATTGCTTCGCGATCACTGCTGTAGTGTCTCTGCACTGCACCTTTGTTTTGTCCGTTTATATATCTATATATATATAAATATATATAGATATATAATATAGATATAGATTTATAGAAAATGTCATTTGTTTAATTTGTCATATTTGACATAAAAGTATAGGTATTGGTGATGACTCATCTATGTGAGTGGACACAGAAGGTGATTAAAAAAAAAAAATCGGAATCTTTAAACAAAATAGTTGAGAGGAAGAGACCCCAAATGCCAAAAACTGGTTAGGAGTAGTTAGCCAATACATGAGTAGAAAGTGCTGAAGTACAATAGACCAGTCATAATCTGTGTGTTACTGTTACTTTAAACACTCCAAGGTGTGAGTTTAGTGTTAGTTGAACAGTGGAAAGAGCAATTCAAGCTGTGCTAAACTAATGAGAAACAGTTACTAACAGTTATAACTCACTGCTTATGAAGTGAGTCAAAATGCTTAAAGAGTGATACTGTACATTTGTTTTATGTATCAATTTTGTCTGAGGAGGGAAATTTGTTAGAGTTAAAAAGACAAAATATTGGATCTAAAAACAAGCACGTGCTCGCCTATTTGCAGAGTTATGGCTCTGAAGGTCTGCAGCTGCTGGAGCATTCAGAGATTGTGTTGTCTGGTCAGACTGTCCTCCAGCTGACCTTTAACCCTGGGGCATTCGGACACGCCCCTATGACCGCCCAGTGCCAACTTGACCACCCCTTCTACGTCAAAAACAAAGGTAGGTATGACAAAGGATACCTTAAATATTGCCTTTATATTACCATCATCGTTATTAAATGGACTGTTTTGCTCATACTGTATTTTTTTTTAATGTCTTGTCAGGTTGGTCATCTTTCTACCCAAGCTTGACTGTGGTGCATTATGGGATACCGTGCTATGAAATGGAGGTAGGAGATCTGTGCCTGCCTCCTGGACACAGAGATGCCAAACACACTGACGACTCACTGGTCTTTGACACATTCAGGAGGTAAACTGATACTTGGTACCTTAGTAGTAATGGCAACATGCAGAAAAATACACAATAAACATGTTTTTTTGAAATGAAACAATTCAGTGTCAAATGCTTTTTGTTTCTCCAATCACACATTGCTGATCTGCAGAGTGGGGATTGTGTGTGAAAAACCTGTTTGTGTCTCCTTCCTCCTCAGTTATGATTTCACTCCTCTGGATTCCTCTGCTGTTTATGTGTTGAGCAGTATGGCCAGACGACGGCGGGCCTCCCAGTCCAGTGGGGGCACTGGTTTTCCAGACAGAGACAAATTGCAAGGTATTGTGCCTCATTTGTCGTTCATTTATTTATCGACCAGCATAATCGAAACCTCCACCTGTGTAACCTGTGGTTTCTGCACTCTGTGTTTCTAAACAAAACCAGCAAACGTATAAAAACATTAAAGGTTGCATTTCATGAACAAAAGCAGCAGCCAGATATAATGTAGGCAGCTGTGATTGTTAGGTCAGGGCTCTGATTTTAAAAAAAGTATGTAAAACCTGCAGATGTGCACAGTCCCAGCCACTCCCACTCTCCTCATCAAAAGCCAACCAAGAGCCAGAATGCCAGCGCACCAGGAAGCAGCAATGCCACGGCCAGTAGGTGCAAGCGGCCAATGAACGCCTTCATGCTGTTTGCCAAGAAGTTTAGGGTGGAGTACACGCAGATGTATCCAGGAAAGGACAACAGGTAGGTGTGTTTCTTTTTTAACAAGCGTCTCCGTGTTTGTCATGTAGGTCACGTATTGTATGTGGTATTTGTGCTGCAGAGCGATCAGCGTCCTCCTCGGCGAGCGGTGGAAGAAAATGCGAAGCGAGGAACGGCGGGCGTTCACCGTACAGGCCAAAGCCCTCGCAGACGAACAGAAAAGACTCAACCCGGACTGCTGGAAACGCAAACGAACCAACTCTGTAAGGGCACACTTGGACATGTCATTGGCATAATGCATTCACCAGCCTCTGACACTAACATTAACATAGTTCAAAACCTGACCCTAAAACCATGACTCTTCTTTATCCAACAGGGTTGTCAGGGGAATTAAGGCTGCCGACGAGGAGACGGCAGACCTGCATCAGTGAACATACACATATACACACACACACACTAACCTAATACCATGCTTCAAAATGATATTTGTTTATTTTTGTTAACAGACTTTTCTAGATCTCCCAAAGTCATTTTCTTCTCTTTCTCTTGCTTTTAAAAGGTGCTATGTGTAATTGTAATCATCATTATAATTCTAAAAAGGTATCAGACGTTACAGTTGTATGCTACAGAGCACTTAAGAGGCAGATCAGCGGGGTTTGTTTTAATTTGGTGGCAGAATGACAATAAATAAAGAGAAATTCTGATAACTTTCAGTTTCTCACCATATGCTTGAATCAGGTGGGGGTAGTGGTGCTGTAGCTTATTTAGTAAAGTAGAAAATGTAGCTTTTATCCTAAAATGATATAAATAATTTGTACAAAAAAAAAGAATATCCTTGCTTGTTTTACCAGTATTTGCACTCAGTAAACCTTAACTTTGTTTTCATGTTATTTATTGCATAATATTTAGTTGTTAAATGAAATGACAGATGGTAAATTCTCAAACAGAGGTCTTCACTTTTAGGACGAGGCCTTCAGAATGAGGCTGGTGCGTCTCATTTCTCCTGTTTTTAATCAACATGTTTCTTCTCAAACACATTTTTAATGAGCCCTAAACAGGTTTCCCTCAAGTTCGGTTTTATTTTGAAAATTGACTTACTCTGACTTTTCACAAATCGAAAACACAATGTACTAATAAAATGAATGTTATTGAACTGCAGATGAATTTATTATTCCCCATTTTTTATTTGAGCGCAGGCTTTTATTTGAGAATTTACCACAATTAAAAATGATATATTAAATATTTTAAAATGCCAGAACGTCACACGTTACATGGGTATTGCCAAAATAGCACAGGAAGTGGGATTTGATCTGGTTGTTATCCGTCATCTACTGTGCTCCTGCTCTGTCCTTGAGGAAGACACTGGAGACCTGTTGTATTAGAGCATCACTGTGTTGTGTAATTCCCAGAGGAGGAGCAGTAGGACATCATTATGTGTCATAGTAACATTTTAGCTGTGTTTTTATTAAAGTAGGTTTGTATATAACCATTGTAACGCAGGTAAGAGTCAGTGAGTGAGGGGTCATTCAACGTGTAAAAAGAAAAATAACTGCAGCAGACGTGTAACATTTTTTAATTTCAGCGTTTGTCTTGTTCCCTGGTAAAAATCAAACAGAGAAAAGTGTGTTTGCAAAGCTCCAGGGAGGACAGGGCTGGAGGTATTGACTTAAATCACTGACAGCATGTAAACACACCCGGTGTAAACACTGTGTATGTGTGAAGGTGTGTGAAGAAATCCTTGCATTACCACGACCAGGATCTGCTTAGAAATAGAAAAACCAAACCCTCCTCTGACTGCATTGTAAGGTTTATTCTTAATGCACTATATACACTTTATCTTATGGGACTGATACAATATACTGACAAATATAGACATGAATATAGATATATATATATTTTTTGTTTTGCCTTAATCTTTGTTAACCTTTCATGGTTACACACTGATTATTTGTTGTTTTTCTTTACTATCGTGTCGTGTACAGGTCAAATATGGGAGACAATGCAATATAATGTATTACAGTAAAAATAAAAGCTTGATAAATCTGCGATGAATGTGTGTATATTGTGTGTCTTTACTGGAGCTCTTGACATGAATGATGGCAACGCACAGACAGAAGGAAACGGTGTGTTTTGAAACAAATGTTTAATCTTTTTTGTTTCTATATACTGTACATACTGTGCCAGTTCTGGGCTGGAGATAAAGGTATAGACATTAAGCTGCTACAGTAATCATAAAGATATAAAGAGATATCATTCCATTCTAAGTATAAACATGATCAATATTTCCAGGCTAAATTTATCAAATAGATCCACACAGTTATATATGTGTAAATGACTAGAAAATCACCTTCATAGTAAAATAGAAAATATATAAGAGGTACAGTATAAACATACAGTAATTTGGCCTTTTGTCATCAGGGATATTTACACAGAGTTCAGACATATTACAGATAGATCTGGTTTGAATCACAGTCAGGTTCAGTTGCAGTGTCTCTGATATGTGCCATTTTGCATCCTCGGAGAAGCGTTACACTAGGATGCAACGTGAGCACAGGTAGAGCTGCAAAATGATCTGAAAGTGGTTCGGAGGTTGACTGATCGTGTCTGACGCATTGGAAACATTTGGACTTCCTCAAAATCAAAACAGTCGTAGAAAGTGGCACAGGGACGCAGGGACGCAGAGGGAATGGACGGCAGGGATCCAAACTCGCTTCAATCTATGGCAAAGACTTTGAACACAACTCAAACTCCTCAGGTGTCAGGGAGTTCAGGTGTTTGTTCTTCTTTCTCCTGCTTTGTTTGCAACATTATGACACTTGGTAGCTGTTCACATTATTTCAAGAGTAAGCTGCTGAAGAGGTTTGGGAACCGTTTGTCCGGTTTAAAACGGGTCATTTTTAACCACTTCCATTAATGAAAACTGAGTCAGATATTTCCCTCTCCCGTTCTGACATTTACGGACAGAAAAACGTTCAAATAATAATGGTTCAATGTAAGGAAACGCCAGAACCTAACAACAAGACAGTGCCCACCTTTAAGAAAACAGATAAAAGTCACAGATCATTATTTTGGCATATATTAGTCACACGGCTGCTGTATCAAAAGCTCTGAAGTACAATTACATGAATTACAGAAGGCACAGGGTACCACATAACGTAGAGCCAGTGGCAACAAGACGTTAACAGAGAAATTCATCAGCAGTAAATACCAACAGCCTCTTCAGTGTCACGCGAGGCCTTCGAGAGTCTGCCCGTTATGAACATATAAACGCAAAAAATCTGCTGGTCAGTGTGCATTACATCTAAAAAACTAAAGGATTAATCATGTCTTCTTGTTGTTCTCATTTTAAAGCACTACCATGTTCTTAAGAAAGCTTGCTGTAAGTTTTGGTTCGTTTTAATTTTGAGCAATATTCTGTTTTTCAGGAGCAAGATCGAATATGAAGAGAATATGAGATGTGAAAACGCAGGCAGAAAACAGCAATAAGGGGTGAATGAAAGAAGACGATTAAAGTAGAGAGAGGTAATACACGTTCTACAAGGTAGATCTGTTATCAGAATGAAAATGTATTGAAAATGAATTCTTGTGATGTCTATTAACTTTTTTTTTCAAATGAACTTCTTTTTAGGAAGTCTTTGAACTCTTCAGGCTCCATGTTAACCACACACAGATACAGAGTTGGAAAGTTTGAATGCTTTTGTCGGAAACATTCTTAAAGATGACCTACGGATGATAACACCGGTAGTATGATAAGAGCGTTATTAGCTGTGAGACGTGGTTGGTCACTTTTAAAGATGTGTCTGAACCTGCTACGTGAGTTTGGCTGTGGGTTCATGGAGAAAACAAAAGGATGATTTAAAGTATTTGGAGCTGTCATGATAAAAAGGAGGCCTCTGCTGACGAACATATTAATCAACTGAGCTGTATTACTTAAGTTTATACTGGATTAGATTGGCTCATTACTTTTTAAAGTTTTGAATAATGCTAATTTTGTCTGATTACTGAACATACTGTACATTAAAGCATTAGCATGCTCACTAGACAGTATGCACGTATGAGCACGGATGCTTGTGTCTCAGTGTGGACATGTACAGTAGGCGTGCGTGTGTGCGTCTACATGAGTGACTCGAGGCTCTCTGCGATGCTGGTCTGTCCCAATGTTACAGATCCGTTGGTTTCTGGACTCTGCAGGGCTCTCTGGTCTTCCTGGCTGCTCACCAGACTCAGCACAGCTCGGTACAGATACTGGTACTGCTCCTGTAGGGGGCGAAACGCAGCGTGAAGACCGCACGCACGGCAAGAGGGTAATGCATGCATGTGTATGTGCATGTGTGTCAGTACTTACTACATCATTAAATACCCCAGGTCTCATGAGGTTGGTCATCCGTGCCACCTGATACACGTCTACCGCTCCCTCTTCCTCTAAATGGCCGGACAAGGTGGTGAGGGCACAGAACAGCCCCGATGTAGAACCACCCAACCTACGCACAGTTATTGACATTAATAAAACAGTTTCATTGACTGAAATAAAAACTGTAACTGTATTGTGTGTTAACAAAACTAAAAGAAGCTAAAATTATGGAGAAATGCCTTTAGCTTCTAAAATTAAGCAAAACAACAAAACACTGAAACATTTAGCTTTTTATTTGACAATAAATTATAATTATTGCAATATAAAATTACATTGTGATAATCATAGCTGCTGATCTCCAAGTAAAATTATCACGATATAGCATTTCAATTACAGCACAGTATGATATAAAATCAGGTCACAATAATTGTCATTATCGTTTTATTGCCCAGCCCTACCTGTTATCAAAATAAAAATATGAAACGGTGAAAAGTAAAACTATTCTAACACTGCAAATAACTGACTGTTTCTGCGTTGTACTCACGGGTCATGTACGACTGTGGGCCCGTCTGTGTGTCTGCTGTGCTCTCTGACTGCGTTGACCAGATCAAAACTGTTCCTGATGGGACTGTCTGGGTTTGGCCAGCAGGTGGCACTGTACTGCCGCACCTCCAGCACGTAATTGTTCTATGAAGATGCAGAGAAAAACAGAAATGAGGTGTCGAGGTGTGTGAGAAAGGCAGTGACTGAGGAGTATGTCTGTGACTCTGCTACCTGTAGGGATTCCACTTTGAAGTCCTGCACCAAAAGTCTCTCATCACTGGACAGACATACATGCTCCTCCCCTGAGAACGACACAGTGAAACCCTCAAAGCTCATTGGCTGGTCTCTACTGGGCCAGTAGACGCGAGACTCGGCTTCGTCACTCTGAGGACGACGGAAAACAGAGAGAGTGTGTGTTTAAGTACGCCAGTGTCTCAATAAAACATCCAGCACATTGTATGTGTGTGTTTTACCTGAGTGTGTGCGTCTGAAAGACCGATGACAGTGTGTGTGTTATGTTCCCAGATCATTCTCCAGAAATCCTCCACCGTGCTGCTCAGAGGAGTCTGGCTCACGATGAACTCCTTACAGCTATGATGTCCCTGTGATAATAAATAAACACAGAAAAATATCTATTAAAAAGAATCAGATTTGAACAATGTGACCGTGTTAAACTGAGGGGGAAAAAAATTAAAAAGAAAAGCAAACTAGGTTTTCTTAAGTGGCCTGTAACATAATGGAAAATACTTCACTCGATGCTTTGAAAAAGAAAATGAAGCACATTCTTCTTTGACTGACTGTGTGGAAGTGAGTCATATGGCTGCTGCTCCTCTAACCATCTTACCATGACGTAGGAGGCGTTGATGTAGCCTGTGGAGTTTGTTTCTGAGGAGGTCAGACAGACCCTTGATCTCTCCACTGTGAATAAAACATACACACATAAAACACAGCACCTGAAAATAAAAAGGGCAGCACAGTCTTTTACAACCACACGAGCTACCAATTCAACAACTGCTACTTCATCCACCTACATGAGGGTGGAATAAAACGTTTTTTCAATATCTAATTATCAGAAATGAAAGTAAACTTACTGAATGTAACTGAACGTAATTTTCCAGTCACCTACAAAACCTATAAATGTCACTCCTCAACATGTCAGGGATGTCATACTGTTATCCACATAACCTGTTACAGGGCCACACACATACACACAAACTGTGTATCTCTGATAAAACAGTTCATTTACAATACAAGTGCAATATCATTTAGAATATCGATTCTGACAGAGGCCTCTGTAACAACACAGAACCCAGCCTACATAGTCCTTATAATATCAGCTGCTGTAGTTGGTGCATATTCCAGAAATTCATTGATTATCACACAGTGAAACTGGGACTCCAGAGAGTCTGGGACACCAGGGGTTTGCCAGGTTGGTAATCTAACTCTTCTTACCAGGCATCAAAGCTTTGGCCCTGTTCCTCTCAGCGTTGCCTTCTCTCAGGGCAGTGCTGTAATCTGCATGCTTCGCTTGACGCTGACTGATCAACTGAAAGAAATAAAACAAGTTATGTTTACCTTTAAATGTGTCTGGTCTACTGACAGTAATATGATCTTAAAGCATGTTGTCTAAATGTCTATAATGTCAAATACTATACTTTGAACTGTTTGTCCATGCGCGTCCTGCCTGACAACCCAGGGGTCAGGAGGTCCGATACATAAGTGTGAAGGAGGTCAGAGGTCACTGAGGTGTCACGGCTCAAAATGGCCTCCACCAGAGCATCATGGATAAATACATACTGCTCCTAAAGAAAAGAGACAGAGAAAGAGAACGACATAGAAACTCTACATCTGCACGATGGTCAGTTTGAAATAAAGGAAGCCGGTGTGTTCCCTTACCTCTGTCTGAACCAGAAAGTTCCTCTGAGTACGAACATGTTTCAGGAAGCCAAGAACGTTCACTGTCCCCTGATCCTGGATCTGCTGCAGCATGCTGTCTATCACTATGTAGGTTCCTGTCCTTCCTACACCAGCACTGTGACAAACACACACACATATTTAATTCACTACGTGACATGTCTGAAATTGCGTCATATTTGCCATTACACACACACACAGTGTACCTGCAGTGTACCAGGACAGGTCCCACCTCCTGTGTTCGGGCCTGAGAGGATGTTCTGATGAAGGACAGGACAGGCAGAGTGTATTCTGGGACGCCCATGTCGGGCCACTGGGTGTAGTGGTAATGGAGGACTGTGTGTTCACCCCTCTTCTGAGATGCCTGGGGGACCAGATAGGACATTATTATGTATGTGTATGAGTGTTCACTATTAGTGTTTACACAGCCTGTGCGTGTTACTTTTGACACTGCACTGTTTGCTATTGTATGAGCATGTGTGTGTGTGTGTGTGTGAAATACCTTCATTGAAGTATCTCTGACAGTGAAAGTCCGCAGTGTGTAGTAAGCGAGGGCCTTGCTGCTTTTCAGGGTCACCTGGTATGAACCGTACTCCTCCTGGTTGTCCTCCGGCCAGTACTGGTCACATTTTGTCTGTTGACAGAAACACATAAAATGAGATTAGTAATGCAGGCATTGTCAAGATGTCAATATGATGGCCCCAGTAAAGGAAAATAAAGTTTGGACAACATTATATATCACAAGAATAATGCTTCTGCCTTTATTGTTTCAAATCCTGCCTTAGTATAATTTTACTATGAATTGTTAAAACATAGTAAAAAATCTGGAACTTAGATTTATTATGATGCAAATATTTTGGTTGCAATTTTCTTTCTACTCTTTTTTCTTACTGAATTTTCTAATCGGTGTTCCGTTTTGAAAAGTTCAATAAATAAAGACTTTTTAAAGTTTGAACTCATTTGGGTCAGCTATCACTTTATGCGATAAGAAAAACACTGATTTGCCATTGCGTCTCACTTTGCTATCATACTGTACTATTGAAATGGTTACAACTGGCTGTAATTTACTGTAGTTTTCTGGAACCAGGTCAGTCATGTGTTTGTTGCAGGTAGTATAAAACCTGCCGCTTTGCTTTCGCTGTGTAACATGTCTGTTTTACAAAGATGCATGTACAAATGATCTGACAGATGTTTGTTTGCAGATGTCTACAATATCTTTCAAATTATGAAAATAATTTATCTTGTTGGTATATCTAAGGCAGTTTCTTTACTAACAGAGATCAGAGATGGATAAACTGATTACATGTAAGACTGTTTTTGTTTTAGATAATGTATATCACAAAAACAAACATTTTACAGACAATACTATATTAGGATATTACTTCTACATGTGAAAAGAGAGATGAATAGTTAGGTTTTGGTTTCAGACTGGTGACCAGAGCTATTGTCCTACCCGTCCTTTTTCTTTGAGGTTAGTGATCATGACGATAACTCCAACATTCTGCTGCCAGATCATTCTCCAGAAGTCTTCCCTGCTCGCTCTGAGAGGCCCCTGAGCCGCGATGTACGCCCTGGTTCTCTCGTATCCCTGCAGAGGAAGCAAATTAAATTAACACGTACGTTCAGTTAATTTGTAATGACGGAAAAGACCACCAAAACGTACTTACGTCAACAAAGTTAGCATTGATGTAGTCTCCACATTTTCCCTCTCTGTCCAAACTGTTGGAGAGCTTCACTCTGCTGTGGTCATCTAAGGGAAGAACAATTTTAGTCAGCTTCATCGCCATTAGCTTGTAAAAAGAAACGTAAATGTTGGACAGCGACGTACAGGCCAGGATGTTGATGTATCGGTTCTTGCTTTTGTTGTCGGGGTGGTTAGAACTGTCAGCAGTGATGCCCATGTCTACTGTGCACGCCTGCACCTCCTACAACAAAACACAACACACACAGAATATTGAGGTTATTTGAGCACATTGGAGCATTTTGAGAGCATCAAATGTGGCTGATGTGTTATCTTTTACCGGGTTATATTGCAATGCAATGGTTAACTAGCTGAAAGTAGAAAAATGAAATTATGTGTGAAGCTGTGCATGGAAGAAAAAAAAAACAAGAACTCTGTGGGCTATAGTTTCAGTCACAAAGCAGTGAAACAAAGTTAAACTTGCTTGATTGATACTAAGTGAAAAAAATATGTCACATGGGTTACTTTTTTCTGAGCCACATGCAAAGGTTATCTTTTTGTTGAGAAGAATAACAGATCATTCATCATCTACTGGTGCCACATTCAAGCGTCAATTAAGACTCTGTAAATGAAAAGTCACATTAATCTTCACTGTTAAAAACTGAGATGTGCGGGTGCATGGATGGTAGGATTGCTTTATGATTACAAATTTATGGACAAACAAAAGAAAGTCCCATAAAATTGACTGAAATATTAAAATTTCAATATGTGTGTCAATGTGTGTACCAATTATAGACTGGTTAGTCAAGAGGCATAGAGGGAAGAGGAAACAGAGAGAATATTTGGAATAAAAAAGGTCACTCCTTACATTCGAAAAGCCCGTCCATTTTTGACAACGATGCTGTCTATGAAAACACTACACTTTCGTCATTAGAAAGCCAACAAGGGAAATTAAAGGGAGGGAGATTTGATTGTAAACAATTTTAAACACTTTTCCTGAGTTTCAAAAAAAAAAGGAAAAGAAAACAGCACCTCTGCATCTGAAGAGGGGTGGCAGGTGTCTTACCTCATAGGACTCTTTGACAATCTAATGGAGGGTGGTGAGGATGCAGAAAGCACGACGATGGAGGTGGAGGTGGTGAAAGGAGAGTGGGGTGGGGGAAGATGACAGACAGACAAACAGGGAGTCAGTGCAGGTCCAGGAATATGGGGTTCAGATACACACAGAGAGGCGGTGCTAAGTGGAAAAAAACACTGATTTCCGAGCTGTGTCCTTTTAGGTCACATGTTCAAAGACTCAAAAGACTTGTTTCTACAAATCAAGGTTTCAGTGAGGATTAGTCCTTTTTTTTCTAAATGAAAATCAATTGAATGTAAAATGTAGTATACATTTGTTGCTGCAGCCACTAAAAAGGGCACACACGATCACACTGGAGATTACTCAGCAGCAGTTTGTTCTGGATGCTCTGATCTGTGTGTGTTATTTAGGAGGTCCATGCTAGGAAACAGTAGTGACTAAAGTCATGCAGATGTACCTACTGTTTACTCACAAGACATCTCTACAACCTTGTTGCACATTTAATACGAACAGAGATGGAGATTTTACCAGCCTCGCAGCTCACAGCAGGTTTTTTTACAATCTGTTGTGGTTTTGTAAACCTGCTCCTCAAATCTGAAGTGTTTGCTCTATGTGTCTGGTTGTCAAGGAAACTAAATAGCACTGCCACGGTTAGTACCGCATATTCTTTCTAAGGCATACTGCTGCACAGCTGGTTGTTCACAGATGCTACACATCAACCCTGTATTAAATGATGGAGTTAATAGAGATATGGAAGAGCATTAACAAGCTATGACAGATGGGTTACTGACTATTTAAACACATGATCCACAACTAAGTGATTACTTTGTTTCAAACTGGTTGAACTGGTTGCACTATTGACTGTCTATTGAAATGATCTCCTAACAGAACATCAGAGAGGATTTTTTACTTAATATTTTATGGCTGTGCTCCTCTGATGAGAAAAGTCCATCTCAAACACAAACCCAAATATAAAAAAAAACATGGATGAAAACCTTTAGATTTAGGTTTATGTGTGAGAGCCTCCAGTTACACACCTCAAACTCCTTGGAGAAGGTGTTGGTCGTGTGGAGCTCCATGACATGCTTCACAAACTGCTTCACAGTCAGCGGCTCGTGACCATCTGGAACAGAAGAGTGAACATTCAGTTCTGTGCTTAACAGCCATCAGGACATAAAAAATATCCTTCATTGTGTGTCTGTGTTACCCGTGGCCAGTAGCAAAGGCGTGGATGGAGCGGATATGACTTTGGGCGATGCACTGTCATCTGGGTAGAAATTAGCAGTCTGGAAACAGTTCCTGTGACACAAATAAATCATGACCTGAGTGAAGAACACAGGTGAAACTGATGCAGGCAGCTATGACCAATGTGGGGCACGTGGCTGTGTTTACCTCCAGTAGATGAGTATGCCCACCAGCACAAGCAGACAGAGGATGGTGAGGGTGGAGACAACAGCCAAAGGAACAACTGTCCTCTTCTCCTTCTCCACACCGCCAACCAGCCCGACCCGAGACTCGTGGCTGCTGTTGCTGCCCTCTGAGAGAGATGTCAGTGTTAGGTCAGCGAGAGTTTGAAGCTAATTTCTATCAATTAAACTGCAGCTAAAACTGTTTTAAAAAGTGCTTTACAGAATGGAAAGAAAATGTCAGATATATTTGATCAGAGACATTCAGATATAATTGGAAAAAATTGCTAAAAATAGGTAAAGTTTATTTGCATTTTTGCACACAGCAAAGATTCTGCCTCTGTAATTTGTGAATGCTGCTCCTCAAACACTTGTAAGAGAAATCATCTTTTAAACATAAGAGGTACAATATGTAGCATTCATGCAGGTTCATGTGCTTACACAGAGTTTGTGTTGGAGTCTGTGCTATACCGTCCAGATCTAAGCTAATGGTAGCTAGCGCATGTAGTGTGCACACTGTTGCCGTTGTAGAATAGCACTCACAATAGGCACTCGGGGGGGGCACATAAACATCACCCTGTGGAAAATCATGCCTAAGTCGTTTACACTGAAATCAGTATAAAGGCTATTACCATGAGATGTAGACAACCGAGACAGTTGGCGAAGGTTTTAAGGTACGTTAAGATCCATTCACACATTGGAAATAAAACAAGTACATTTCTTCACAAATGTTACATATTGTACCTTTAAGTCAGCCAATAGCCTCACATGATTTATAACGTCTACCATTAATGGACAAAGAAAAGAGCACCACCTAACTAAATATTTACCTTCCACTTTTGCCTCTGTGCCCTTGTTTGCGTCTGTTAACCTAAGCAAAGGGACAAGACGCCCCAACACGGTACTTTTTGCAGCATCAATCAACAATTCCTCTGCACTTGAGAAGTGCTGCAAAGCCTCTCCAGGTACAACTAGACGTCCACCTGCTCCTCCATCCTTTTTGCTGCTCCCTTTAAAGTCTTCCTCGCTCTGCAGAGCTCCATTTTGTTTCTCACCTCTACTGTTGTCTGTGTCTTCCTCTGTGTTATTTTCCTCATTAACTTGCTGCCTTGCATCACCACTTTCTCTTTCGTCATTCGTCTTTCCCATTCCTTTACTTTCTTTTTCTCCATCACCTTCTCCAGACCCACTGACATCCTCAGACCAGCTAAAAACTCGAGTCTCTGTTCCAGTCCCACTGCCAGTCTCACTGTATATCGTGTTTCCTACTACAGTTTCACCCTTAGTGTCTTTCTCTTTTATTTTCAGCATGTTATGACCTGCTGTACTATTGAGCTGTCGACCACTCTGATCTGTTCCATCAGCCACTGCTCTAACTCTCTCATTCTCAGCATCAAGTATTCCTTTCTCTCTCATCTTTTCTTCCTCTTCACCACTTAGTTCACCTTCCTCCTCTTCCGTTACATCTTTAATGTCACCCTTTTCACTTGCCATCTCAGTTTCTGCTGGTTTTCTTTTTTTCTCAGTGCTATTCCACTCAAAAGAAATGGCTGACCTTATAAAAGTAGAAAGATCAGGCTTGACTGTAGCTGTTCCATCCCAATCCCGACTGAGCCTGTCACCTGATCCACTTCCCTCTGTAGATCTGTCTGAGTTTGTTTCCTCTGAATTATAAGGAACAGACAAACCCAAACCTTTAGAACCAATGAAAGATTTGACTGAAGTGGAGCTGTGGTCCTCTCTACGTCTCACCATCCTGAGTTCGTCTTTGTTGTACAAGCTTGGCAAACTATTTTGAGTATCAGAAGTATTTTCTTTAACGATATTTGTTAATGATAATATAATGGCATTCAAGTCATAATCAGGTAGCAGAGGCAAAGAGTATGTGGTGGTGGTGTGATCCTGGGAACTCAAGGTGGAAGAAATCTGATGGCGCTCTAAACCTTTTATCAGATAAGTGTTAGAGAGCGCTTCAGAGTGCTTGTCATTATGATGAAAGATAATGCCACTCTTCTTCTCTTTAGGGAGGGCAGAAGAAGGACGGAAACTGCTGGTGTATTCATTAAAGTCGGTGATGGAGGGAGGCATGACACTGAATAAATCTTCGGTAGAGAATTCCTTCTCTGGGGTTGAGTCTACAGGATTTGCAGGGTTGATTATTACTCCACTAGGTGAAATATCTGTTAAGCCAGAAGACAGGTCAGCAGTTGACTCCTCAAACCTGGATGTGGGTGTATTTGCTGCAAGAAAAGCAAAAGTTAAAAGAAAAGACTTTCAAGACAAGCCATATGATGGGAAAGAACACTTTCTAGATCGGAGTGTGAGTGTAATTTCGGATAATGCAAAGGATGATTTGAAACAGAACTGAAACAGTAAAAGGTTTTTTTCCTTTATGACAAGATGTCATAAAATCGGTCCAGTGAAGACAGAAGAGTGAAGCTCCATCAAGAAAGAGCGAAGCCTTCATTTGTACAGCCAGAAGAAAAAAAACAACCACCAGAGTGCGCCCTTGAGCCATAAAAGAATCCAAAACCAGAACAAATGAGGAAAAATTCCAGGAGTACTTGTAGATGCTAATCAAAAAGTTTGAGTGGATTCAAGTAGATTCCACAGAGCCAAAAAGTATGACCTCATGTGGTGCTGTAGCATGCTGAAAGATGTGAGAAAGAGTCAAGGATATTTCATTTCTCATGCGCGGAAGTCATTATTACTCATTATTACTCTAATCATAATAACCACCACCACTATGCAACATGCCACCATGATTGCAGAGCACACCAGTGATTAGCTGAAGAGCAGTGGGCCATTAGATGAGAAAAGCAACCATCCACCACAATTATGTCCAGGTGTCTACCCATCTCCAACACATTATACCAGGCTGCTGCTGCGTAATTGCCTCATGTTGTCAATTTCAGCTACTCTTAAAAGCATGTGCACAGTGAAAGCAGAAAGCCAGGGTCACACAGGAAGAGGGTGTTTCCTGGCCGTTCGGTCTTACCATTGAACATGGGTTGGGTTGTGTGCATCAGCACCCTGAGGAGAGATGAGGGGGTGAAAGATTTGTACACTGAGTTGACCAGTGTGTTGCTGGCAGTTGCTGTTCTTGCTGTGATCCAGAGTGAGGATGGGGTGGAGGACATGGAGCTGATGGTTTCTGGTAGAGGTTTGCTCCCTGGGGCATCGCTGTCTTCAGACGATGGCAAAGAGTCGCCTGAGTGACAAAATGGGATGATATATGTGATGTGCTACAACATGATATAATGTTATTTTATGTATGACACTACATGTTAAGATGTCCTGGTGCTTCATACATCGATGATGTGAGGTAAGGAAGGATGTCAAGTGAAGTGTGTTATGAGTCATTACATATACGTACATATAACTTGAACATGATTACAACTTAAGTTTGCAAATTATCTGAGTACAAATTAATAGCACATATTGGTAATATTCATCAAAAAAGCAGTAGGCAGAAATAACAGCAGAAAAAACTGCAGGAACCCTTCTCCTGTAGCTCTCTATTCTCTCCCCTAAGCATAGACTGAATATTAAGAAATCCAGAGTCTGTGCAGTAGAGGAACATCTGATAGAGTCTTGACAGTGATTAAGCTAAGCAACCTAAGCAGAAAAATATAGACTTTCTTGACAACTGACTAGTCATCAGCGGAAAGCATCCAGTGAACAAAAACCTTCTGTTTGGCTGATATGTTTAAACATTTGGAGCTTAAATTCCCCCAGCACTCAACAAAGGGCTGCAGTAGCAGTACGGACCCAAGATGTTTTTAGCAAACAAGAGTGCCAAAAAATAAAAAAGCTCCAATCAAACCTGACCTGGCACAGCAGTAACAGACACTGTGGCAGAGGAAATGGTGGATTCAAGTGGAGAGATGTTGACTGTGTCTTCATAGAAGATGTCTGTGACTTGGACGTCCTCCTCAGGAGGGGTGTAGAGCTCTGACTGCGGAGAGGGAGGGCCACTTTCACCTGCTTGGTCTGGTGCACTCTGATCCCTTGGCTTTAAGTGAAAGAGGTAATGTACAAAAATAAACAGAGCAGCTGTTATGGGGCTTGTTGGATGAAGGAATGAAGAATTTAAATGAGTTTAGCATAAGTGAAATGAGAGGCAATGTGTTTATTCATCTACCTGATGAGGCAACACTGACAGTGATGCTTCTTCTGTGATTTGTCGACGGGGTGTTGGCAGCATTGTGGTCCGAGCGACTGGAAACAGAAAACCCGGCTGCTCAGTTACCTCTGCTACCCAGATCGCACCGTTGCGATCAAAACCTGCATTTGTGAATGGCCTGAGTGCTGGAATCCTATGGTGATCATCAATCTGGTTCTGGTCCATATCACCAGTTTTAGACTTGTTTCTGTTTGCTTTCTTTTTCGCATTCTGGTTGAATTGGGTTTTCTGTAGAACAGCAGACTCAGAGGGAGGCTTTGGGGATGAACGAGTGCTGACTTGGTCAGGGAGGTTCTGGTTTGTCTGGGTTTGTTCTCCAGGCTGGTTCTGGTGATGTGTTGGTTGGTTCTGGTAAACTCTGGTCTGCTCCACTGGGACCTCCTCCACTGGGCTGTGGTCTTCTGGAGCCAAATCCAGCTGGTTCTGATTCTCTGGCTTCTCCCATCTGTTTTTAGATGAACCCTACAACAAGCAATTTAAGGATTGCTACAAGGAAAATTGGCTCATAATATGTCATAAAACCAATTCAGTAAATGTAGTGTGGATGACACCCTCTGAGTGTCTATCAGGAAGAAAATATGGTAATTCTTTCATGTCTTTTATAATCTCTCTTACAAATGCTGAAAAATCCTTAACCTTCTGTGCTCCCCTCAAACACTCTTTGACAAGCTTATACTGTCATAATTATAATAATGTGCATCATAATTCGATTCATCGATATGAGTGAACATAAATTTTAGCACTATGAATTATTTCTGCTAAAAGAATTGTGACATACAGAGCAGCAGCAGCAGTCCTACCTCTCTGCTGACTCCCGTGTCCTGTGAGACAGTGTCAGGATCTGAATCACTTTCTAAAGTGAATGAGAAAAAAAAAACACTATAATACCAGATGCAGATGTTAATAAGTTCTGTTACTAGGTTTATGTTTGACTGTACCTGGATCTTCTAACGGCATGTCCACTATTATCTGATCGCTCCATCTTCCTCGGAGTCCGTTGGTGCAAACAGCCACAACCTGAACCACATAGCTGCTGTTGGCCAGCAGGCTGGATATGATGGCACCCTGTGAACATAACATTACATTAAAGCACATCTAATTTAGGGTATATTGCATTCCCAGAATTCACAGCATTCAAATTGTAACAATTACTTTAGTTTTTAAGTGTGATAAAAGACCCAGTAAGGTCAAAACTGTATATTTAATTAGAAAGAATGTACATGATGTAAAGCAGAAGCTACAAATATACATTGCATAAAAAAATCTATTGTAATCATTTATAAATGTATAAAACCATTAAAAATAAATACAAATGATCATTTATGCTGCATTGTAAGGTCATGCCTCCACACATGCATTCACTCAGGCGTGTACAGATAAACATGTAAAAGCACATACACATAATGAGATATTGGTGGTCACTTTAAGTGACTTTCTGACCATTGGGAGGGAAATATTGATCATTGCTGTCAATGAATTGATCACTTTGATCAATATAGATACATCCAGGGCAAAGTGAATAGATGGATAAAGAAGAGTGCAGGACTGTAATTTCTACCTTTTATTGATTTTAATATAGAACATGATTGTGCAGATAATGGTGTGTGCACATCTTAGCAGGTGTTTGACAACAACGAAATATTGAAAGGTCTGCCCTCAGTTCCGTACCACATCCTGGTCTCCATCTGTCCTGTACTCCTGCTTGGTCTGCTCTTGGCCCTGTAGTCTCTGGTAGGTGACAGTGTACCAGTCGATGGTGGTGTCATAAACCACACGGGGGCGCTCCCAGGTGACCACGATGGTGGTGTCGTTTTGGGCATCAGCTTGAACGTTCTCTGGCTCTGAGCTGCAGGCTGGTGGAGAAAACGAGGCACATTTTCAGTCAACAAGTTATAGGAAAACTGAAAAATAACTTCTAACAATGAGCAGCAAAAAAGTCACAACATAGCAGGTTAAGTTATTGTGACGTTGCATGTGGGAACCAATCGTAGTCGAGCTAAAATCCGTTAGCCCCGCCCCCTTGAACTATTGACAAGAGAGCCATTACCATGTCTAGAAAACTAGACATAAAGAGGGCATTATTTCTGCATCACATCACTGCACAGCCTTCCAAAGGGGAAAATGTTGCAGACCAGTGGATGGATTTTAGTTTTGGACATTTTATTTGACTGACTATTCTCTAAATAAGTCACTAATTACTCATGTCAATTTTATCCTTTGTTTTCTTTCTTTTCTTGATCTGATGAATCAATAAAATTCCCCTAGGGATCAATAAAGTTAATGTGAATTGGAACAAAACCAGGGGCTATGCAACGCTGGTGTAGTATCTGGATTACTGTGGAAAAAAGGATCCAAGGATCCAATCAAGATGGAATTCTACCTGTTTTGTGCATCTGGACCAGATACATGTGCCGACCAAATATAGTATGAAACCTCATGTGGAGGATTCATTTTTCTAATTTTCTAGGGGGTGTTATTCAGACATTTTGCCACCGATGCCCAAGACCCATAAAATACAACATTTTTCACCACGTCTGACACGTGTGCAAAGTTTAATGAGTTTTCAAGTAAAAATGAATCATGAAATTCATTCAGACAGGTGGCACGATGGCTCAGTGGTTAGCAGCACAGCAAGAAGGTTCTGGGTTCGATTTCCAGTCGGACCAGGGCCTTTCTGTGTGGAGTCTGCATGTTCTCCCCATGTCGTATGGATTTCCCTCACCATCAAACACATGCCGGGGTAATTCTCTTATCAGTGCCCTTGACCAAGGTAATGACTTTCAATTAATTCATTTCAATTAATTTACTTGTCAATATTGTCTTCTAAATTCATGCCAACAAAGTGAATTGAATCAATTTCCCTACAAGGGCAATAAAATAACTAACAAAACAATAACCAGTTAGTTATTGTTGGTTAACTGCCTTGGAGTACAATGTAATAGTTACAGAATGGAGCAGGAGATGGGCAATATTTTCTTCTTGGAAAGAAAAAATGTTGATTAATAATATAATATTTATATTGCACCTGTGGGGG